>JABAEC010000001.1:517709-639639 GCA_013435705.1 Claviceps paspali | reverse complement strand
ATTACACCGTTTTCTCTTTGACCCCCCCAAAACACCCCCCCATCCACACTCTTTTCCACCCACGCAAGCAGCGTTAGAATAAGAAAAAAAGGAAAAAAAAAAAAAAAAAAAACTTACATCTTCCAAACTCACCTCCTCAACCTCCCCCAACAGCAGATTCCCAATCGCAGAATCCATTGAACCACGATTTCAAAATCGCGTGCTATACCAAGAGTTTAAAAAAAAAACCAAAGATCGTCTTCCCATCCCACACCTCGTCTCGAAATGACACCCCCGTGCCACTCCTTCCCCGCATCAGACCTCCCCCTCCAAACACAACTCGACGTCCACGGCCGCCGTCGCAAACACGACCCGTCGCGCTCGCCGACGCACAAGATCGACCTCTCGGCCTGCCAGCTGTTCCGGATGCTGCAGTACAAGTGTCACGTTCAGAGGCCTCTGTCGCGGAGCAGCACGGTGCAGTGTTTCCCTGTGGACAGGCTCTTCCGTAGGTATGTGTGTGTGTGTGTGTGTGTGTGTGTGTGTGTGTGTTTTTCTTCTTCTTTTGTTTTTTTCGGAACACAGATGGTCGAGGGGTGGGAGATTATGCCGATGCAGTTTAAAGGGGCTTGATTTAATAGCTGGTGGGGGAAATGAAAGAAGAAAAAGAAGAAGAAGAAGAAGAAGAAGAAGAAGAAGAAGAAGAAGAAGAAGAAGAAGAAGAAGAAGAAGAAGAAGAAGAAGAAGAAGAAAAAGAAAGAGTGCTGATTGGACAAAATTTCAGGTGCGAGGATAAAAAGGGCAGCTTTATGGTGGAAACTACGGCTTGGGAGGGACGGGATGGAGGTGCGAGTGATGGCGTTGCCGGAGAGGCTGGGTCGTCGGGGGGAGACGAGGCTGTGAGGCCGTGTCAGTGGCCTACCAGCTGGGTGGATGGGGATGTCGCGAGATGACGCCTTTTTTTTTTTTCGGTTTTCTTTTCCCGGCACGTGTCCTGCGGAAAGCGTTGTTATGTATACTGCATGTTTGTTGAATCTCGTACTCCGTCTAATCGATACCATGTTTCGTCACCGCTGGTAGTGAGTGGCATTGATGGCCGCGGCTACGAACTGCCGCATTCGTGACAGCGCAACACAAAACGAGCATGATGCAACCTGGGCTGTTGCGTCTATTGTGCAGGAATACGTCCAGCGACCCAGCCTGCCAACTCATCTTGTACCCTCCCCAATCAATCAATCCATCCAATGCTCAAGGCTGACCGAACTCACGGAGAAAATACCATCGTACCAATCCCCTCTCCCTCGTCCCATCCTCTATACACGTTTTTCATTCCCGTCGCGGGGCGGCTCTTCTACCGTTTCCGATATCCCCTTTCCTCGAAAGAGCAACATCTACTGCTTCCTCTCGGCACGCTCGGCCTCCAGCTTGGTGTAGAAGGCGTCACGGGCGTCGGTCCGGGGCACGTGGAAGCCGTACCTGAGTCATATGTTAGGACCGCCCGGGTTTATACTGATTCGTTGGCCAACGCCCCGCGAGCGGCACGAGCAGCTCGCAAATGTTCGTCGTTGGTTTCCATCTCACCAGAAGAGGTTGGCCATGGCGAAGCCAGAACCTACCGAGAGAAAATGTTAGCACGCCAAGACATACCCCCAACACAAGCAAAAGTAAAAAAAAAAAAAAAAGCATGATTGAGTCATTTCACGACATTTTCCCCTTCTCCATGTACGTACCAATACCAATACCAAGATCAAGGATCAAGCGACGTCGCAGAATCTGTCATTATTTTCGGTTCAGTCAGATCAGCCTTCGCGTACTTTTTCTTCTTTTTTTTCTCCCGAAAAGCGAGTCTATTTCCCGCTCTGTGTCTTCTCGCCCCTTTCCCGCGCAACATATTCTGTCCCTTTCCCCCCCCATTACATCGCAGAGGCCTGCGGAATTGGGGGAGAGGGGAGGGAAGGGGGGGGGGAGGAGGCGGAGGAGACGTACACCGGTGATCGGAGCAATGGCCATTTTGACGCGCGGATATTTTTCCTCTCTCTCTTTTTCTTCTTTTCCTTTTTTTTTTCCCCACGGAAAACACGAGACGGCGAGCGAGTTCAGACGGAGGAGTCGATGTGCTTGGTGTGAGTCGATGTGACAAAAGAAGCAGATAGGTAAGTGGTGAATTACGTGATGCGTGATAGGATCGAGTCGCATTTGCAGTCGCTCAAGTCACGTGACACATAATAGCCGCGCTGCTGCTTCCGGAAACCAAACCCTGCGGTTCAAGTCCGGCTGTTCTAGCTCTTTTCCCCCGTTCAAAAGTTACATTTACATGCGAAAAGGGCGTTGTTTCGCTGTACAAGTCGGCCAAAACCACCACAAGCCCTCCACACGAGCCATGAGTCTACGCCTTGCCGGCCGACGGCTGGCTCTCTCAGGTAATGATTCCTCGACGGCAATCAAACAGCATCACGTTCAGCTCTCTATGTTATAGAAACTGCTTGCTAATGGGTTTTCTTTTTTTTTTCTTTTTTTTCTCTTTCTTTAAAACTACCGGCGCCTTCACGACAGGCTCTCCCTCGACGAGCCTCACGACAACCACGTTGTGCCTTCCTCAACCAACGTCACTCACACAACGCCGTACAAAATGGTCCATCAACCCCTTCAAGGGCTGGAAGGATGCAAAGGGTGCCTCGCCGACGAAGCAAGACGCCATCTCAGCTGAGCTCGACGACCCCAGAAAACGCGCCGCCTTCCTCGAGCGCAGCATGCACGGCACCGTCTCGGACAACATCTTCCAGGACGAAATCGACGCGGTCAAGTCCGCGTCCGCGCCGGCGGTGGTAGACCCGGCTTCATCGGCTGCTCCTCAGGCCCCGGAGCTCAAGACGCGCGAGAGCATGGCCATGGCTACGGATCCAGACCCAAGGAGCAGGATGCGGTGGCAGCGCAAAAAGGTCATCCAGATGGTCCGGTCCAACGGCTCCATCACCAAGAAGGAAAGGATCCTGATGACGGAGAGGGAGCTCCTGCACAAGAGCCATTTCATGCCGACCAGTCTCAAGAAGCTCGTCATGCTGTCTCGCCAGATCGCAGGCAAGAACGTCGACGATGCCATCACCCAGATGACCTGGTCCAAGAAGAAGATGGCCGCCGAGGTCAAGTATTATCTCGAGGAGGCGAGAGACCTGGCCATTGCGCAGAGGGGTATGGGGCTTGGCAAGGTCAACGGTGAGACGTTGGCCGAGCCGAGGAAGATACAGACCAAGGACGGTAGTTGGATCGAGATTTCGGATCCCACTCGCATGTACATTGCCCAGTCGTGGGTTGGCCGTGGGCCCTGGAGAGGCAAGGCGCTGGACATGAAGGGTCGCGGAAGAATGGGCGTCATCCAACGCCCAAGCACAAGTTGGTCCTTTGCCCGCGCTCAATCCTGCTTTCCCGCGTTACTCTTTCCCCGTCGGCATCGCTAATTGGGAGGCTTGCAGGTTTCACTATTCTTCTCAAAGAAGAGAAAACAAGGATACGAGAGTACGACGAGCAGCAGGCCAGGAAAGCAGCCAAGGGCCCCTGGGTACATTTGCCCAATCGTCCCGTCTATGGCCAGCGACCATACTACTCATGGTAAAGAGTAGCTGCAATGTAGCTGTAGACCATGATTTCCCTGTACTTGTCCAACCAAGAAAGGCCCCGTTTTATCACAGTCAATCGTGTACACAAAAACATTCTGTATCAACATATATATATATATATATATGTATTATGCATATTCAGTTGCGTGGCCATTCGACTAAGTCTCCATTGGGCTGTTTTGATGAATTGGAAACAAGAGTAAAAAAAAACGTAATAAAAAAAAAGTGAAAGAAGAGAAAAAGAAAGGAAAAGAAGAAAACACGGAAAGAAAAGTCACAAACTCTCAGGTGTCAGAGGAGGACATGGTTTACCACAACAATACCGTATGAATATGTTAGCCCTTGTGGTCTTGTGTGTGTCGCCAATACTGACGCCGAAGTCTTCCACTATTCTTGAGATGAGTCCCCCCATCTGTTCGTTCTTCACAACGTGTAGATATAGTCACCATTCCGTCGGTGGGTACTTGGTTGCAACTTGACACGTGGTAAACTCGTACCATGAACTGTTGCTTCCTTTCGGAAAATGAAAGGCTGGGATCGGCGTGACTCAGACCTACTGACTGGCTCACGGCAAATCAGGCTGAAAGAACAACCAACAATGAATAAGCAGAGCCGGTGCTCGGGTGATATCGAAGACAAAGAAAGATGGAGACGAAAACGGAGACAAGAATAGGTAAAGATCGTTCCTTGTCTGTGAACAAGGCGATGGTAAACCGCTGAGTCTTTAATATGCGTTGCCTGTGGGATATTATTGCTTGATTTAGTTATCCTCTCCCTCAGCTTCTCTTCGCTATACCATTGTTCTGGGTTGCGTGCGAGGTATCATGTCTTCATATCGATTTGCCGTCATTTCAATATCAGGCCCATATTTTTCAAAGGACCCATCCGGTCCAGCACGAGATTGGCCCTCCCGATCGGGATAAGTTCTACCGGAGCCAGACATGGGTTTGGAAATTTCCAAGTTGGTTCCTTTGGGTGCGGCTTTTCTCTTTCGAGTCTTCATGAGCACACAAGCGAGGATACCAACAACAGCAACGACTGTGGCTCCAATGGCAATGCCAATGCCAGCAATGGCAGCCTGGGATAGGCCAGCCGGAGGCGAGCCTTGACCTGCATCGGCAGGCGATGTTGGGCTAGTCGCTGTGTCCGAGGTAGTAGACGAGATGACGGAAGTCGAAGCTGCTGGTGCGGTTGAGGATGTACTTGTGTCGACGTTGCTAGATGCCGAGGACGTATCCGGGAGCGGTGGAGCG
The DNA here is from genome assembly GCA_013435705.1 of Claviceps paspali. Taxonomy (NCBI): domain Eukaryota; kingdom Fungi; phylum Ascomycota; class Sordariomycetes; order Hypocreales; family Clavicipitaceae; genus Claviceps; species Claviceps paspali. The sequence continues at coordinate 634,793 of JABAEC010000001.1, read as the reverse complement.
ATTGGTGTCGTAAGAGCGGCCGGGCTACTGCTAGTTTCGGCTGCAGCTGGAGTCGTGGGCGCCGGGGGCGCGGCGGCTGTGGGTTCAGCTGTATGTGCAGTGGTCGGTAAAGGCTTTGATGTCGATTGACTACTCGTAGCAGCCGGTCCATTAGGCTTGGCTGCTCCTTGGTCATTCGGCTTGCCTTGGTCGTTAGGTTTGCCTTGGTCGTTTGGCTTGCCTTGGTCATCAGGCTTGGCTAGTCCTTGGTCTTGAGGTCGGAATCAGCTCAGGCTCATGTCACGATTGCGTGTTTACATCAAAGCTAAAATACAGACACGGCTTACCTTTGCAGAAGTTCGAGGTAAGATAGCCTGAAATCATGTCCTGAGTAGAACCACATGACTGGCTACACTCCAAAATTGCCTTGGGGAAATTTGGGTTATGGCAAAAACATGGTGCCGCGCTGGCATCTGGACATTGCAAGTCCTTGAACCGGTCTCGAACTTGGTTTGTGCAGCGTCCCTGTCAAGAAGGGTCAGTTGACGTCTCCAGGGATTGCTCTCTTGCAAGAGAAGGAAAAGGAAAAGGAAAAGGAAAAAAAAAAAGAAAACTTAATGATGGCAAGAAATTTGTGGCCCGACTTACAATACACTCAGCTGCAGAGTCGGCAGAGACGCCAAGGACGTGCAGTGTGCCGACAATGCTTAGAAAAACGGGTAGGAATCGACCCATGATGAGAGATATGAGCTTCCGATATGTGCAAACGAACGTTGCTGTCGCTATTCAATGGCGCATCCAGGCGGCGGATCTTGTTTTTGGAGAAAAGACTCGGCTTCGAGCTGAGCTTGTTAGAAGGTCAATGGTGGTGGTGAGATGGTGGTGCCAGTGCTAAGAGAGGGTCCGGTAACAAGACAACAAAGTCTAGTCGTCGAAGAGAGGTCAAGACTCCTCCTCCTCCTCCTCCTTCTTCTTTTTTTTGTCGTTCTCGAGGTCCAGTTCTAGTCTTTGGAGGACGTTTGTGTTTTGAGACGATACAATAGTTGACAGCTGGCAAATGTGAGATGTGGACTGACAGGTTGGCGTGACAATGCGATGATTCCCCGAGAGTCGCCAAGTCCAGCGAGGTACGGGCCAGACGAAAATTAAGGGCGGCCGCGGGTCGAGGAAAGGAATGGAATGGAAAGGCCGCAGTTTTGGTAAGACCTCCAGATGTCGGCGAGGCCAAGAATGTGAAAAGTGGTTGTGTGGTGTGGCACAGATGAGTGAGAGAAGTGAATGGAAATAAGTCAGTCCGGTAGGAGGACGAAAGAGAGGAGAGAAACGATAGATAGAAAGGAAAAGTATGGACAGGGAAAGTGTATATTTTGCGGATGGACTCGGCCAGAGGAACAAACAAAGGAAGGAATGAGGGTCAGGTGAAGAGCGATGTGAACCAGCAAGAGCGGGAAGGAGGTTGTGCCAAACAGAGAAAGTGCGGAGGGCACTATCTCGGATTGCAGTTACACACACCGGTGCACTGCACTCACTGTACACTGTACGGCAAGGGGTAGCGGTCGGAGCAAGGAAGCAAGGAGGAGCACAGGAGTGACGACGGGCGGGCATTCAGGCACGAGGAAGCTGTTGACCAATTGAGAGAGGCCTCCACCGCGGTCCCACCAACGGCTGCGAACCGAATCTGGTCGTTGTGGCGTTTGTGGCGGCCAAGGCCGTGTTTCCGATCATTTTCCTTTTTTTTTTTTTTATCCTTTTCTTCTTCTACTTCTTCTTCTTCAACTGCTTCCTCTCAAACCCTGCTTAGCGGCAGGCGTGTGAGAGAATCCTGTGGTGCGGTCTCTGCCGGAGGTTATTCCCAGCGGAAGAGACGCATAGTCTTACGCATGACTGCAAAACTAGTAGTCGTCATGGCAGCATTGGCTTCTTCCTTCTCTGCAACAAGGACGTTCCTCATCTAACATGACTATCCACACAGTGCGAAGCTCCCATGCCTTCAATCAAGATAAGTCTTGTCTCAGTATTATTACGGGCAGGCCGATGAATCGACAACCAAGACGTATGAATAACGTTTGGACCGGCCGGAACGGGCCCTTCCTTCTCGATTACTCAGCGTCGGATGTGCAAGAGCACAACGTGAATACTACGTAGTGGTGGTAGTAGATAAATAGAGTGGCGCGACAACTCGAGGGGGGTTGGCCGGAGAGCATCCATCGGTCAGGGGGCGAAACCGAAGAAGAAAAACAGAAAGAAAAAAAAATAAAGCGCCACCCACCAAAGGACCCTGCATTCGCAAAAAAAAAAAAAAAAAAAAAGGAGGACACAACCTTGGCACGGGGGGGGGGAAGGGCCTGTGTCTGCCAATCGCCAATCATGCGCACCAGGTTCTCTTCAATGTGCAATCATTGCGTACATAGTATTGAAAAGCCAGGTCTCGGGCGTGTGGACACACCGAGTCCGGATATTTGTGTTTATCTTTCGTTTGTGCTGTGTTTGGCGCAGCTGCGAAAATTCCATCATTGTCCAATCAAAACGCCACGTTCCCCTTCCGCGCTACGTGGGAGTGCATCGTCTCACCATTGTGAAACAGTGACGGAATTGACTTCTCCGTGCCAATTTTTCTCAAAAACAAAACAAAAAAAAGCCTTGATAAAAGGGTTGGTATTGCGTGAGCAGTAGCCAGACAGGCACGTTTGGGTTTCACACACAGTCCACCAGCGCAGCAGCAAGCATCTCTCTCTGCCTGAAAAGGAAGGATGCAGAGAGAAAACCCAGCTGAACAAGAAATGGGATATTGGGTTGCACATCGACAGGGCTTGAAACGTTGTTGTCCGACGCGCTCACGTGTTGTTTTGGCGTGGAAGGATCCCCACAAGACGCGCAACACCAAAAAAAATAATAATAATAAAATAAAAAAAGAAGGGAGAGGGAATTCTATACATTTGCATAATATCCACTTCATATACCCTTTGTACCCTTCCTTGTACAACTGAATAGGAGTCCGATGCTGCAAAATACACGAAGAAAGGAAGAATACATTAGTGGTAGTAGTAGTAGTAGAGAGTCAAGGAGGGGAGGAGGGAGAGAGAGAGAGAGAGAGAGAGAGAGAGAGAGAGAGAGAGAGAGAGAGAGAGAGAGAGAGGAGGGGGTGGCGAGGGGGAGAGAAGCATGGAGTGTGCAAAAACAAGCCACAGCAGTAGGAGGTAAGGAGGTGCATATTTCTTTTACGTATTTTGGCGGATTATGATACAATCGTTTCAGTGGAGCTTCTCTCCTTGTCAATCTGCAACGGTGGCTGGTCACTTTGCATGAGACCGTCGTGGATTAGCCGCCGAGGCAAATAAATGCCTGCAGGTCCCATCCCGTACATTATTACACTGTCACTGCAAGTCGGTTACAGCAAGGCGCAGTAGTAGCAGAGATAGCAGAAGTGATAGCAGTAGTAGAAATCAATTGACTGCGAGAGCAAGACGTAGCAATCATTAAATACATAGTAGATGTACAAAAGGAGATTGACAAAGAAGAGTGGTATCAGTGTTCTGGTGTCAGCAGCGTGGAAGATGCCGAAATCGCCCCCAAATGGATTTGTACAAAAGTTGAGGTGGACAAAGGAAAAAAAAAAAAAAAAAAAAAAAAAAAAAAAGGGAAAAAGAGAAAAAGAGAAAAAAATTCTAAAGGCGTTTTTTCCAAACTATCATCCTCCTCCTCCTGCTGCTTCCTCCCTTGTCTAGTTGCGTGCATGTGTGAGCAGAACATCAACTGCCTCCTCCCATCTTCTTGAAATGGCAATCTCTGTGACTGTGCGGCCGAGCTCGTCCTTGACCTCCATGTCTACGCCGGAATGTTGCGCCAGCTTCTTGAGCATGTCTATATCGCCATTTTCGATGGCCTGCATGATGCCGTTCCATCCTCTGTAGACCTTGTTGGGGTCGGCGCCCTTGTCGAGCAGCATGTCGATCATGTCGGCGTGCTCAGGAGCTGCGCAACGGCGCAGTGCCTTGACGATGGGTAGATGTTCGCCGGGGGCGTTGACATCAGCGCGCCCCTCGTTGATGAGGAAGGCGACAATGTCGCGGCGGTGCTCGCGGAGCGCGGACGTCAAGGGGGAGAAGACACCGCCGTTCCTGTCCTCGACAGACACACCCGCCGTCAGGAGAAGCTTGACGGATTCGAGCTGGTTGGCCACGACGGCCATCTCCATGACACCCTTGAACGCGCGAGGCTCCGGAAGCACAGCCAAGATGCGTGCCAGGATCTCGGGGTTGCGGACGGCCATGCAGACGGGCCAGTCCTGACCGCGAATGTTGGGGTTGGCGCCGCGCGCGAGGAGGGTGTCCACGAAGCCGATGTGGTTGTCGCGGATGGCGCTCGACAGTGGCGTGTGGCCCTTGGGTGTCTTTTCGTTCGGGTCGATGCCCTGGTCCAGAAGCCACTTGAGCGCTGGGCCGTTCTTGGACACCACGGCCGTTTCGAGGATCCCCTTGGGCGAGCCCAGGTTGCCACCAGCCGCGACGAGAGCAGGCAGGTACTGCTCCCTGTGATGCGTCACGCATTTGAAGCAGGGGTATTCGCTGGCGGGGACGTTGGGGTCCGCGCCGCTGCGCAGGAGAAGTTCGAATATGTCTTTGCGGTTGTCGCGTATCGAGGAGCACAGAGGCGTGTAGACTCCGTCCTTTTTGGCGTTGGGATCGACGCCCGTCTTGAGCAGGATGCGGACCGACTCGATGTTGTTGATGCTCGTGGCAAGCTCCATGATACCGGGACACTTCTTGGGGTCGGCACCAGCGTCGAGCAGAGCTTGCAGACACGGTGCTTGGTACGTCGACGGCCACAGCATGTGCTTGGGGCCGGGGAGATTGGTGTTGGCACCGTGCTCGATGAGACTGTTGACAATGTCGACTCTGGCACTGGTGATTGCTTCAAACAGGGCCGTTTTGCCCTCGCCGTTCTTTTCGTTGGGCCCGGCGCCGTAGTTGAGCAGCATGTCAATGAGAGACTTCGGCGCCTTCTTGTTGATGGACCCAATCAGAATAGTGTTGCGGCTCGTCGTGCCCTGATTGACATTTCCGCCGTACATCAGGAGCACGTGAGTCAGTCTGACGTTGTTGGCGACTGCTGCGGTTGCGAGTGGCGAGTCCACGTCCGGACCCAGAGACAAGTTGGGATTCGCGCCATATTTCAGCAGCGCAATTGCGCCATCGAGATAGGATTTTTCAGCCGCCAGGGCAAGGGGGCTCACGCCGTCCCTGTCCGCCGCGTTGGGGTCGGCACCGTAGAGAAGCAGGAGGCGCACGCTCTCGGCGTCGAGGTTCACGATGGCTTCGTTGAGCGCATGTGCCTCCACACCCGTGTCTGGAGAAACGCCGCGGTCGAGGAGCTGCATGACGAGTTTATGATCGCCAGCACGGACGGCAGATGCCAAAATTTGCTTCACATTCGGCCTGTCCGCGTCGACAGTGCTGCGTGGTCTTCGGCGTGGCATGCTGTAGGGGTCACTGTCCATCCGGAACGCCTTGGTGCCATCCAGCTCCAGAGCTTTGATGTCGGCAACGATCTCGTCCAGTGCCGAGCTTTCCTCGGTCACCTCGTCAAACGTGTTGAGGCGGTCTGCCAGTCCTCGCTTGCCGTGGTGTCCCTCATAAGAGCTGCCGTTGGAGCTGGCGGTATACCTCGTGTAGGGGCTGAGATGACTGTAATCGGACCCGAGGGCATAGCCGTTGCTTTCTCCGCTTAGAGACCCGGATCCGTAGCTGATGCCCCTGTCGTTCTTGGGAATGGGAGGCAGTACCGGCAGCGCGGAATGCTCGGCCATCGCCGCGTGATGGCTGTCGGAACTGTGATGATGCACAACGTTCGAGTTGGTCGGTGTGCGGTGGCTGGACGCCTTGTCGTCGGACACGACCGATGCCTCTCTCTGGCTCTGGCGGTGGTATTCTGTCCCCTCCAGGGCGGCAGCCAGACCAATGTACCCGATGCCGAGCTCGCTCTCCATGCGTTCAGCACCGAGTTTCCACTGGAACATGAGGGCACTGATCTTGAGGTCCTCTCGGGTTTTCGCCAGCGTGTGGGACATCCTTTCGAGCCCGTTGTCTCCGAACATTTTGCCGAATCCACGTCGCATGCGTCCCATGGCGCCAGCGCGCTCGTAGTCGAGCTGCTTGGTCACGAGGTGATCAAGACCGCGGAAGTCAATCTGCGCCGACCGGAACTTCTTCTCGAGCACGGTGATCATGTCCATGGGTAAAGGCTGGCCATGGCGAGTGGCTTCACCGAGGCCCGCCTCAATGAAGAACAGGACTTGGCATGTTCCAAGAACGTCGTTGGCCAGGGGGCCGAACCCGTGCGGTAGGTGTTTCACCAAGGCTGTATACTCGGACATCTTTTCGGCAACTTGGTCGCAGGCCGCCGCGACTGTGGCACAGAGCTGAAGGCATTGTGACTGAGCCTTGCTGGGAGATGCCATGTTGAAGCCCCTCTGAGATGCAACGCGGGCGAGGTTTGCGGAGAGGTTCAGCCGCTGCGGTGGAAAGGGGGGTGGTGGCGGCGGTGGTGGTGCTATCGTCACCTGCGATTGCTCATGTGGATGATGATGATAGGGCCTGATGCTCAGCGGAGGAGGTCCGCCGTCCAGGTATCTGTTGAGGGAGGGGGCGGAAACAGTCGAGGCCGAAGCTGAGCTTGGAGTGGATGGTGGAAGGTCGAGGGCCTCTTTAAGGTCGAAGGCGGCGAAAGCGTCTTGGGGAGAGTGTATGGCGTCTTCCCGAAACACATCACCTCTATCGAATCGACCCCTGGAAGGCCAATCGACGGGCTGGTAGGTCATCTTTATGTCCTTTTTTCCTCTTTCAAGGGCACATAGATGAAGGGGAAATTAACTGAGCGTGCACGACAGGCTAGTGCCCAAATACAGAAGGCACGGAGGTGGGAAGACGAGGGGGTTAATGAAAGATGGGAATGTTCAAGACGGCGTCTGAAGGAAGCATAGTCTGCTTCCTGTTGGTCCAAGCCAAGCACGGCGGCGATGACCTTGCGACCCTTAGTCTGTCGGAAGTGCATGACATGGAGAACTTTCTAATACAGAGTTGCTAACGCAATCGGGTTGTTCTCCTCGCTCGCCTCGCTCGCCTGATCCGACTCGACTTTGTCATGAAGCGTGGCTAGCTAGCCATCGCCAGGCTGTTGGGACGTCAAGATGGAGACGTTGGTTTGGAGCACATGGGTTTTCCCTGACTTGGATCGCGTGGCGACGCTATGGAAAGTCAGTGGCGTTGGACCTTGCAAGCCCCTAACCGCAGAGCCGGCCGAAGTCGTTTGCTCGGCGCATTTCCCAAATGATCTGTAATGCCATGGAGAGGCCAGGCACTAGTGAATCGGCTCACCCGCCTCGCACCCGCTTCGGCGTAGTAGGATGCGGGCCTGGGCCCGGAAATCCCAGTGCCATTTCAGCCGGTTCAGCCGGAAATCCGGACTTAGCCTGTGTTGTGATGAAGCCGACAATGGTCGTGATGGTGATGGTATTATCCGAGGGAGACCGGCGTGTCAAGCTGGGAGACCCGTAGGTTGGTTTGTTTTGCGTTTGAACCCGAACGGAACCGCGCCGATAGACGAGGGGGCAAAAAAAAAAAAAAAAAAAAAAAAACACCGCGACGACAACACCACCACCACCACATGCTGATGGACGCAGCCACCTGCCGGACTGACTCGTTGGCCCCGGAGACGTTATTGGGAGAGAGAAGCTTGACAGACATACTACTATGTACGTATGTCGATACTAATACGTCAGAGCGCGTGTGTAGATGTGGGACCAGGCCCAAGAAGCAAGTCGTCGAACGTTGTTGCAGACGTAGGAGACTCGGAGAGCAACGTTTCGTTTCGTTCCTCTCTTTCGTGCGCCGATGCGCCAAAGTCTCAGATGTTAACGAAAACTGGGTGGGCGGCGGCCAATCGGAGCAAGCCAGGACCTAAAAAGAGGTAGCGAGCGTAGCCCGCAAAAACACGGACCCCGACAAACCAGTCAAGAGTCATGTCTGCGTAGGAGTGAGTACGTACCGCACGCAAGTACTACTACTGTATGTACTAGTAGTACTACTACTACTACTAAGTACTAGTACTTATTAGTAGCAAGCAGCAAGGAGAGGCCGTGGTGGGGATCGACTACTACTACGTACTACTTACTAGTAGTAGTAAGGTGTTCGAGTTGCTCTGGACTGGAATCGAGAGTCAGGAGTCAGACGATGCGCTCGGTGGCGTCAATCAATGGAGCCTCCAGTCGTCGGTCGAGTCGTCAGTCGAGTCGCAAGTTACGGACAAAGGGGGAGCGTGCGCAGAGAGCGAGTTTACCCATCGATCGAACGCATAATTAGAGACGAAGGCCCCTCGATGCTCGAAATGGGCGACGACTCGAATACAGACAGCTGACAGTAGAGTATCTCCTGCTGTGTCCTCTGACTGGGTTCCCTTCACTGGCGCACAACGATATCAAGAACGGATGGATAGTAAACATACTACGTTTCCACTGTTTGCGGAAAGATGAAATAACCTTGCCGGCCTTGTTTCTGTTTCCATTGACTACGTTGTACGTAGTATGGTCCATACGCATCATCTGGTAGCCACCTTCGTACATAATCGTATTGCCACAAGGCGCGTGCGTTTGGCCAGGGACTTCTCAATGCTTCAGTGGCATGGCCACAGCACAGGCCACGGTTTCCAGTCTGTGCTCGTGGCGGCTCATTGTATCAACAGTCGGCGAAGTGACGATGTATGATGTTTTCTTCTTCGGCCGGGCCCTGTTGCCAATGTGTCATTATTTGTATTTACGGTACCGGACAATCATGCGCGGCGGGTTCCTGAGAGTCGGCGACCACGACCTGGTCATGCGAGTCCTTGGTCCCTGGTATGCTGTTGTCACACAGCAAGCTGGCATTCCATTTGCGAAAGGGGTGGGGGGAATGGACGCATCGTGTCTCCATAACAAGTTTGCTGTTGGCATGTTGCCTGCTCTCGTCTTGATTTGTGGCACAGAAAGAGAGCGAGCTAATAATAACTACTTCTAGATAGTCTCCGAGCACGCAGGTCCGCGGGGCAGGGGAGTATGAAAATATCGTGTCCTGATGTTGGCGGGAGATGGACGCCTTGTTGTTGGCAAGTTCTGTGAGATGGATCAGGCCAGGCCTTGGAACCGAACACATGGGATGCTGGCACTGAAATTTCCCGGGAACCCTGACTAACCTTTCTGAGCGATCAGCTTGGAGAGTCCTGGTTCTCCATGAAATATCCCCCGCTAGACCATCCTTGTCTCTCTCGCCTGCACATGCGCCTTTACGAAGATGCATGAGGATTCGATGTGCGAAGATAAAATCCTACCGGGGAACTTGATTGTCCAACCTGAATATTGCCTAAATGTATGCGCATTAGGTCGAACGAACCACCAAATTACTATGTACATCCCAGTCTGTCGGTTTGTATTCTATGTCGATCATTTAATTTATCCAAACCCGCGGTTCGTGCTGTTAAAAAAAAACATTTATTGTCTAGGGTGGGTAATATGTAGCCATTAGCATTGCCATTTTCAAACACACACAAACTGCAAACCAACCATGGGTTCCTTACGTAGTAGCCGTGGAACAAGACCTGTGTTGACAACACCGTATTGATACGTAGTACACCGTATTGAACATACGCTTGATATATGATCAGTGGATAGCAAGACCCGAGGGTTACTTACTACTACTACGTAGTATGTAGACGGATGCTCAGCATCGTGTGGCTTGGCCCCATGATGCGGCAAACCCGATAGATTTCTCATAGAGGCATGGAACAAGCATCGAAGCAGTGTTTATCGGTGCTGACGGTATCTGTCGATGGGAGATGTTAATTGCGAACCCCCCTCTCTCCCCCCCAAAAAAAACAAACCGTTTTATTTTTTTGTCCTTTGGCTGGCGGGGCTCCGCAATACTATGTGTACTATAGTAAGTAGTGGGCAGCTGGCATCCGTCCGCAGCAACAGACGACTTCGGCCCACCAGGCAGCTGTCAGCTCAAGTGGGTGAGTGATACTAACGGTGCGGCTCCAATCTCCAACGGGCAGCTGCGCCATCCACCTTCCACCATACAGGCATGTCTCTTCAACGTCGCGGATTTCTGCTCGACATGCTATAACTCCAATGCGCATTGCGCGATACCACCGCCTCATCGAACACGATGGCCAGTCCACGAGACGAAAGTAGCTGGGCGGCCTACCTCGAAGAGTCAACGCGTAACGCGTCCGACCTTGAGCATCGCGTCAACGTCATTGAGCTCTATCAACGGGCTGTGAGCGCGGAGCCTGGTAGCCTACGTCTGTGGCTATTATACTGTAACTTCTTCCAGAGTCTCTCGGAAAGCAGCAATTCAGACGATGCTGGGTGGTCGGAGGACGAGCAGATGATGGGTCGGGAGCTCTTCTCCTTGGATGCAACCCTGGCTCTCTGGCAACAAGGCTATGAAGCTATACAATATCGTCTGAACGACAGTCACGACCTCTGGAATCGCTGGGTATCGCTCGAGATCGAAATATTCCGCAAAGAACCGTCGCCCCAACTTCTTAGCAAGATAACCCGGCTTTATCGCGAGCGCTTGGCGACTCCTCATCTCGCCTGGGATGAAACCTCGCAGTCTTTCTCAAGCTTCCTGTCCGAGTTCAATCAAAGCGCATGGGAGGAAACGATGCAACAAATTACAGCCAGCAGTCAGCAGTCAAAGCGAGCTACCGAGATGCGCGATCCGTTTGAGTTGAAACTGAAGCAAGCGGAGCGCAATCGTGATGTCGAGACACAAAAATCCCTTCTCCGAGACTATCTAGACTGGGAGCTGCGCGAAATAAAGAAGAAGAAAAACGATACACAACTTTCCATGCGCCTGTGCTCTGGCTTGTTTGACAGAGCCTTGACAGGTTTATTTGCGACAGATGAGGACGCATGGCAAGATTACATCGTGTTTTTATCTTCCTCTTCCTCTGATGCTACGTCTTTTCTGGCCAACGACCTTGACGCTTGCCGGAGAGCAGTGCAACACTGTCCAGAATCAGGTCATATCTGGAGCAGATACATACATTGTGCTGAAGAAGCGGAGCTACCGTTTGAAGAAGTTGAAGCCATAAAAAATGCGGCTACGGATGACCAACTTTGCAAAGACGGAATGGAGAGCATGATTGAAGTGCACAGCGCGTGGTGTTCGTTCCTGAGACGGATTTCCGTCAAAGAGAAGAACAGTGTTCGATCGAGCGCTATAGAGGCTGGCATAAAAGCCTCCATGAATTCGGTCATGAAAACAGGCAAGAGACTTTACGGCAAAACCTTCATGGGCGATCCGAAATATCGATTAGAGAGAATCTACATACAATATTTGACGGAAACAAAGATTGCACCCGAAGAGGCGAGAGCTATTTGGAAGAAGCTCGAACGAAGCAACATTTACGCGGACAGCTATGATTTCTGGTTCAACAGATATACTTGGGAAATGTTGATTTTTGCATCCGAACATCCTCCCGGCGTCGACTATCACGCCCCGTCAATGGCCACAGCAACTCTCTTTTCTGCTGCGACGCGCAAGACCATCGACTGGCCGGAGAGGGTCCTCGAGGCTTACTTGCAGCATTGCAGCCTCTATGAAACACCGGAAGTAGTTCGTCAGGCCTATGATTTTGTGAACCAGACACAAAAGGCCGTCACACGCCGACGGCAGCAAGAGGCAAAAGCACAGGCTGCACAATATGCTGCGTTCTACGAAACCCAGGCTCAAGTCCAAGCCCAAGCCGATTCCGAAGTACAGTTCCTCGAGCGGCCCGGAGTCGATGCAGCATCTTCGCCGAGCGGATCAAAAAGAAAGCGAGAGTCTCCTGTGGAGGCGCTGCAAAATGAGGAGCAAAGTGTCAGTAAACGCCAGCGGAACAGCAGCGAGGTCATCGATGGCACATCTGCCAACGAGCCGCCGAAGCGCGACCGAGAAAATTCGACTATCCTCGTCACGGACCTGCCCTATGAGGCCACACAAACCGAGATCCGCAAGTATTTCAGGCCATACGGCCACATCAACGACATAATGGCCTTTTTCAAAGACGAAGAGAAGAAATCTACAACGGCACTCATAGAATATCGCTCAGCGGAAGAAGCACGGTCTGCTCTGCTCAGAGATGCCAAATACTTTGGAGAGTCACAGATTAGCGTAAAGCCGGGCCACGACTTGACCGTCTACGTCGCAAACTACCCCCCCGCCGCCGACGAGAAGTACATCAGAGATCTGTTCCGAGATTGCGGCCAGATCTTGAGCATTCGTTGGCCCAGTCTCAAGGTCAACACGCACCGCCGTTTCTGCTATGTCTCGTTTGATGACAGAGAGGCATCTGCCAAAGCCATCGCCAAAGAGGGCAAGCTGCTGGACGGAAAATTCAAGCTTCTCGCGAAATACTCGAACCCGAACCGGAAGAAGAACCGAGAAGGTGCCATCGCTGAAGGCCGTGAAGTACACATCAGTAATCTGGATCAAACCGTCTCGGAGGTCGAAATTCGTGACGTGTTCGGCAAGTTTGGAGCAGTACGGAGAGTGAACATCCCCCAAAGCATGACAGGTCGAAACCGCGGCTTCGCCTTCGTGGAATTTGAAACCAAGGAGCACGCTCTCAAGGCTGTTGAAGAGCTCGACAACACGAAATTCCGCTCCCAGATTCTCGAGGTCCAGGTTTCAAAGGAAAACAAGGTCAAGCCCTCGGCCAAGTCGTCAGAATCCCAGCGTATTTCCGCCTCGCCAGCTCCCGACTCGACTCGTGACGAAGAGAACGACGAGCCGACGAGGCATGCGGCGCAATCCCACGACAAGCCATCCTTGTCAGACGTTGCAGCCCGCACCATTGCCGTCATGGGCCTCCCGGATACCGTCAATGACGCCCGCGTCAGGGCTCTCGTCGAACCGCTAGGGCCCATCGTCAAGCTCATCCACCAGCCCGGCCATGGCGGCGCAATCATCGAATTCGCAGATGTGGCAACCGCCGGAAAAGCAGCCCTCCAGCTCAACAGCATGGAGTACGAAGGCCATACGCTACGCACAGGGTCCCCCGATGAGCTTCGACGCAATCGAGCTGCGAACGAGGACCGCGCAGCAAACGACAAGACGGACGACCAACAGCATGTAAGGCCGAAGCCCGGCTTCATGCATCCCCCGAGGGCTGTTCGCCGTTCTGCACAGGGAAAGCCCGGCCCCAAAAAGGTGCTGGGCTTTGCTCCGAGGAAGGCCGCCCCGTCTCCAGAGGCCAATGCAGCCGAAAAGAGGACGCCTGGCGCGCAGAAGAGCAATGCTGATTTCAAGGCCATGTTCCTGGCGGGCAAGAAGGGCGATGAAGCTGAAGCCCGAGAATGATGAGCCCTCATTTTTTTTTTCTTGCCTCCTGAAAACGGAACATGATGACGAAGAAAAGAAAACGAAAGACAAAGGGGGTTGGTCAGTGTTGTGTTTTTTATGGCCGGGAAGGAGAGGAGATATCATGGTGTATGAGTAGTATTTGGTGTGTGATTTCACTTACTCTATTGTGGGAACATGGATTAGCACATGGTAGCTTAGATGGCTACTATCAATTCGAGTGTTTTACATTGCATTCAATACATAACATAGTACACACACACACACACACACACACACACACACACATATATATATATATATATACAACCACTCACTCGCGCACACAGTACACAGACTCACACAGTACACACACATACACATATACTCTCTCAAACACACACACACAGAGAGAGAGAGACACATACACATATATACACTCACTCACTCACGCGGGCACACAGACATTCCATCCGAGAAAGTAAAACCGTGCTGTCGTTCGTATACACCATATACCGACCGACAACATGCAAACGCCGCATTCTACAGCGCGAATCACCCGCCAAATATCCTTTGTTCGTGTTCCTCTCCTCCAATAACCCCCCTCCCACCCCCCACCCCCCGCGGACACGCGACCCATGCGTTTTGAAATTCACAAAAAAAAAAAAAAAAAACCTCACTCCTATGACGAGTGTCTGACACCCCCTATGTCTTGCTCGTGGCAACAGAGACGCCAATCTTGGTCTCGTTTCCCTGGTCGGGGGTGAATAGCTTCTGCCATACTTCCAGCCATTTCTCCTGCTGGGCGGTGGGCAGTTTCCCGGGCTGTTTGAGGGCGCGGGTGAGCAGTTCGCGGAGGCGGGTGCGCAGGACCTTGATCACGAGCATGGTCTTCCAGTCTGGCAGGGCGAAGCGGCCTCTGTTGCCGTCCAGGACGATGACCCCGGAGAACATCTGGTTTCATGTGTCAGCTGTGCTGGGCGGGAGAGCAAAAAGAATAAAGGATAAAGAAAGAAAGAACCGAAAAGAGAGAGAGAGAGAAAGAGAGAGAGAGAGAGAGAGAGAGAGAAAGAGAGAGAGAGAAAGAGAGAGAGAGAGAAAGAGAGAGAGAGAAAGAGAGAGAGAGAGAAAGAGAGAGAGAGAGAGAGAGAGAGAGAGAAAAGATACTCACGTCGCAGCGGACATCGCCGCAGAGGAGGGCGATTGCAAAGGGTTCCACGGCCGTGGTTTCGTGGGCGTGGTAGACACTGCGTCGGTTGTTAGTGGTTGAAATCATCCTGGCCTGGTGGCCTTTGGGGGGAGGGGGAGGTTTCATTACGTTTTTGACTGCATGATGTGGTAGTATGACAGCCACTTGATGTCTAGGAACCCTCTGTTTACGGACGTGGGGTGCAGGCTGATGGATTGATTGTTGCCAATGTTCCGAAGGCCCTTTGTCCCTGGGGCATCTCTCACGAGCAGCTTTGGATAGAAGCTCCATGCGATTACTGATGTCGAGATCAGGTCGTTGTCAGAGTTGATGTTGACGCGTTGGGGCACTTCGTAAAAGTTTTGCTGCCGTCGACGACCCTGAGCGGACCGGAGGCGGGAAAGCGCTCGGCGCTCTTCCTCCGTCAAGGAGAGGAACCCTGAATCGGCCAGCGATACAAGAAGCTGGCCTTTGAGATCTTCAATGTTGGCCAGGGTCTGCTGGCTAAGAAAGTTCTTGCGGCAGAACTGAAATTCCTTACCCAGGCCGCTGTTGGACTGGCAGACCCGTTTCCACGCAGAGTACGCGTTGTATACGGTGAGGAGATCCGAGTCGCCGTGGCGGAATGCCATCCTTGCATTATCTGCCTGGGCGCGCTGACCAAAGGGGGCGGAGAAGGGTGACTTGGACGACAGGATTGCTGCTACGGTAATGGCCATGTCCAGACACTTGAAGACGGTGCCGAAGAGGATGAGCTTGCCCAGGAAGACGTCTAACGGCAGCCTCGCCAGTTGATGCCCCAAGGGCGTGAGCTCTTCGGCTGACGTCAAGGCACGGACGTCGACCAGGGCGTCGATGGCGCGACGGATGTTCTTGGCAGATGGTGCATCGAGGGCGTCGCCGAGAGTTTCTTCGATGCCGCCAATCTTGCAGATCTTCACACGGATGGCCAGGTCCTGGAGTGAGAGGCGCAGCATCTCGGGCGTCTGTTGGTCGCTCATGATGTTGTCATGTCGGTCCCTTGTAAACATGTGAAAGCAGAGACCGTTTTGAACACGACCGGCACGGCCGCGTCTTTGCTTTGCGTTGGCGCGAGAGATGAAGGTGTCGATGAGCCGAGACAGTTGCTTCTTCTCATCGAAGCGCATCTCGCGGTGTTTTCCGGTGTCGATTACGCAGGTCACGTCGGGGATGGTGATGCCCGTTTCGGCGATGTTGGTGGCAAGAACAATCTTGCGCATCCCCTCGGGAGGCACCAGAAAGGCTGATTCCTGGTCCTCGGTTGCGATGGAAGAGTGCAGAGGATACACGAGCCAGTCTTGAGCGAAACGAGGATCTCCGAGGAGCATGTCATTGAGGGTGCGAATTTCCGCTATACCTGGCAGAAACACAAGGATGGCCCTGCTGTAGAACCGAAGAGACTCGTCCGAAGCTATCCGGACCATGAGTTGCAGAATGAGGTCAAAGTCAATCCTGTACTCGTCAAGTTGGGCCAGGGTATTTCTGGTCTGAGAAGAATAGGCAGCCAGGCTCGAAGATGTTTCGCTCTTCTGCCCGTTACTGCCTTCTCCCTCTGCCGTGTCGTCGTCCAGGTCGACCATTTTTTCCTCATGGGAGTCGGCTGGCCGGTAACCCGTCAGCTCAACGGCGTCTTCCAGGTACCGCACGTCAACGGGAAACGTCCGTCCTGGGACGTTTAGAATTGGAGCTCCGCCAAGGTAGTTGGAGAATCGCTCAGCATCTACGGTGGCGGACATGAGAACAACCTTGAGGTCCTTTCTTCTTGCCAAAAGCTTCTTCAAAACAATGAGAAGAAAGTCGCTGTCGATGGACCGCTCATGTACCTCATCAAGAACCAAGTGGGTGACCTCGCGCAAGTCATTGGATCCTTCCAACATGCGCATGACAATACCAGTCGTAGCAAAGACTAGTCTCGTTTCTCTTGAAGTGTTGGCTTCGAGTCGGATGGAATAGCCGACAAGTGATCTGTTCGTTCCCAACTCGCCCCTGTTCTCGCCAAGCTCCTCGCTCACACGCTTTGCCAGCGATATGGCCGAAATCCGGCGAGGTTCTGTGCAGTAGATCTTGCAATGCTTTCCCTGCGAGAGTTCGTGCTCTAACAAGAAAGCAGGCACCTGGGTACTCTTGCCGCATCCCGTTTCTCCGCACACAATCACTACTTGATTGTCATCCACGGCTTTCAACACTTGCGGCCGAAACTGCCACATGGGCAGCTGCATGCGGGATTGAAGCATGAGTTGGAACTTATGGGAGCTCGCTTTGTCGGCCCATATCCTCTTGAGCGCCTCAATGTTGCCAGCGTTCGATTTCAAACGGTCCTGTGATGCGACATCAACAGATTCTAATGAGGACTTGTTGCCCCCGCGGCCTCGGAATGCGAGAACACCGTCTTCGAGTTCTTGATCTCGTCTTTGGCGTACCAAAGTCCGTAGTGAGCGAACAGACTCACGATCTTGACTGTCCAGGCAATTCTTCTTCACCTCCGCCAGTTCAGCCCAGAGATCTTTCCATACTGGAGGGAGGCGCAGGTTGACTTTTTCATCTTTTGGGCTGTTGCTGAATATCAGAAAAAGAGCAACTGTACTGATGTAGGCTTCGGATTGCTTTGCATCAGGCGTGGCTATGCCCATCATGGTGAAATTGAAATACGTAGCATCAGCTAGGACTGCAACCTCTGAGGACACCAATGATTGGGGGGGTTCTTGTGCTTTTTTCCACTCAATCTCGACAGAGTGACGACTCGCAAACGTAGCCTCTGAAACGACCTTGTACTTGATTTTGGCGGAGGAGTCCCTTGAAAAAAAAAAAATCATACGTTAATGGTGAAACACGTGCAGCTGGAGCATGAGGAATAGCAATATATACCTCGAGCGGCACGCCTCTTCTAACACCCTCCTAGGGCTCACTCCTGTCCATTTACCAAAATTGCGAAGAAGTAACTTGGTCCCGTCTGTAGAATTAATGACGGTCCGGGTCTCGCCAGTGTCCGGATCGACCTCGTTCTGAGGGAGCGATGCAAATAGCCCGCCTATAATGTCATCGTCGTCCTCTTCATCCTGTTGGGACAGGATCTCTTGAGCAATTCGTTCCGCCTCTTCATTCACGTCATCTTCCTTGGGTTTAGGGCTAGCCCCGGCCTCTGCAGCCGAGTTGTCCTCCTGTGCTTTGGCTTGAACTGCCTTCTTTTTAGCAGCCAACTGTTTTTCAATGATGATTCTCTCAGACTTCCATTTCTGCTCAGCGCTGAATTTGTCAAACAAAACATCATTTTCAATCTTATGAATCTTGGCTTCAAGCTTGGCAATTTCCATCTGGATATCGCCACCTGCATCACTGGACCTACCATTGCGACTTAGCTCCAAGAGCTGCCCTTTTGCAGCAATGTATTCCGGCTCCAGATCATCAGGCTCTATGTCTAGGTCGTAGGTCACAGCTAGCTTTTTCTTGTGTGACGAAGACGTGTTCCCCCGAGAGGAAGCTTTAGATTTGTTAGAGTTGGATAAGGACTTGGGCGTGGTTGGCCGAGAAACATTAGGAGTGTCTGTCGGGGTATCTGGCATCAAATTTAGTATGCGCACCGAAGAAGTGGGGGAACCAAAACAGCCCGAGGTTTCTCACCTTTTAAGAGAGGTTTGCCCTTGTATTCATAGGAAGGGAGTTCGTGGGTAGAACATTCTCTGGCTAACCAGTCCAAAGCTTCATCCAAGCCCCAGATCGAGTCTCTCAAGCTGGGAGACACATTGGCTGCAATCTCCAGTATGTATTTCAAGGCAGCCTCGACCTTTTCCTGCGGAAACGCAGCTGCAGACAGGGTCTGGCGGAGTGTCCAGAGACGTACGATCATGTCCTCCTCGGATGGCAGCTTCCCCGTACCATTCTCAGACGACAAATTGGACGACGAAAATCGAGTTTCCGCCTTGATTATGTCGAGAATGTAGTCAACCATTTCAGGCGGCAACCATTTCGGAGCATTGACTGTGTCGGCCTGGCCACGAAGGAGGCGGCGATCGGTGTCCAAACGCGTTCGCTGTCTCTGCGCATCGCGTTTGATTTTGATGGAGTGTTTCTCGACCAGGAGCTGCAGCTCGGATTCCTCCAGCTGTCTCTCGAATTCCTCCGGACTCAGGGGTTTCTCCTGCTGCATTTGCTGGCCGGCAGCATCGCCTGATGCGGAGCTGACGGATGGCGGGGCATTTTCTGACGATGGAGGGGCACCGTCAACCGCCTTGGAGACTCGGGACGACGGCTTTGCCTCCGGCTCCGAGACTTCAGGCCGGGGTTTTGAGGCAACAGAGGTGGTAGAAAAGCCGCGGGCCGGATTGGCGGCGGCCTTCTTTTTTTTTGCCATTGCCGCGGGCCGAGGGCTGGTGACGGTGGCAGCTAGGCAGACAAGGAAAGCGAATGTAGGGTGTTGGTTGAAGTTTCGTGATGATGCCTGTGGTCGGGTTGGGGTGGAAACGAAACCACCTTGGTCTGGTCTCAAGGGCAGGCAGTAGGCAGGTACCTCAACCCACAGCCGTCTCGATACACCAGAGGCTGGAGAATTGGCAATGGAACCGGGGATGTTTACAAGATTTACAAGCCACCATGACGTGGGAGCAGCCGTGTCTTCAAAGACGTACGTTATCCCAGCCTTCAACGTTTGCCCTGACTCACCCCGGCCTGGCTTGGCTGGCACTGCTACTACGTATGAGGTGCGGCCAACGGCAGACAACAGACAAGCGGGCGGTGAGGTAAAAATGGCAAAACCCCCACCGGCCCGCCACATACTGCCACTTGCGTTTTAACACCTGGTGGGGTGGATAATAAATAATCGATAGCATTAGGTACGACTGCTGTAGATACTAAGATACACGGCCACCAAACCATACAGTTACGGAGTAGTAGCTTTTGTATTTGCCTGCCAACAGCATCGAAACACGATATCCACGCCGCCGTTCTCTCAACCCTCTCGCCGGACGCATCGCGGTCTATCATACTACTCCGCAACCAACCTCTTCATTTGTTCATTCTCGTCTGCTTGCTGCTTGGTCAGGAACAGGTGGAGGGGAAGATCGACAAGCTTTTCGTGGCCCCCAATGATTTCATCGCCATACCAACCCCTTCCCGCTTGCCGACATGTCTGAAGAGCTGGCTGGTGCCAATGGCCCAGTGACGACCACCTCAACTGAGCTCGATCTTGTTGCCGTTGGGCAGGCGCTGGGACAATCGTCCACTTCTGCTCGGATAGCCCAGCTGCATTATGTCGATGAAGCTATTCGAAACAAAGGTAGCTAGCTATCCTACTCTATCCTGCTCCTTTCAGTCATCAGTGGCCCCGAGACTGATTGCATATATAGCCGTGGACGAATCGACTACACCTGGGGTCCTCAAGCTCCTTTTTGCCACCCACGCGCTCTACAGAGACCGAGAATCCCGGCTGGCGGTGCAAAAATGCATAACAAGTGCTATCAAAGCCGGCACCGGCACTAATGCCTTACGTCCATTCTCTGCAGCCATGCGGACCGAGGCACAGAAGCCTGGAATCGCAAAGTCAAGCGCATTTGTCTTGGCTGAGTGGTGCAGTCTGTTCATGCAGCACGCGGGCAATGATATCTGGGAACAGCTTGGCAATGAAATTTTACTTACCAGCGCAGATGCCGTGGAAAAGAGCCTGCAATCTGGTGTCAGAAGTGGAGTTGCGCGTTCGGCCATTGGCGTGACGAGGCGCGGCTTCCGAAAGCTTCTGTCATCACCAGACACTCGAGAGCAACGTCTCTCTCTGGCACTGACAACATTAACGAGCAAAGGCACCCAACCAACAGCTAAATATGCCGTGATTCTCGGAATTATAGCTGGTGTTTCTGCTCGCCAAGCACCTTTGAAGCCACTCTTGGAAGCACTGAAGCCAAAATTTTATGAGTTCTATACAAGGGAAATCATAGGATCACGAAGTACGTTGCCGGAGCACATATCTTCAGGGCTAGCTGGTTTCTTCGAAAGCTTCGCCACGCTTGAGGATGTGGACAAAAGCCTAGTCCCCGCCATTGAAAAGGGACTCCTGCGAGCTCCAGAGGTTGTCCTTGCCAGTGTCTTGAAGCCACTCGTGTCATCGCTGCCAGCAGACTTTGACCTCTCGAGAACTCTGGACAGCAAGCTATTGAAACCCCTTTTGTCGAATATAAAATCTAGCAACCCCACGATCCGCGCCGCCGCCATTGCAGCATTTCGTGCCATCGTTGCCAAATGCACTGATCTGCAAATATTAGAGCACGTTGTGGACGAAATTGCCACACCACTGGCTACGGGGAAACTTCCAGCTGCCGAGCAAAAGATCTTGCACTCGGAAATGTTGCAATCTACTCCTCTGTCAACGCAGAGCGCCACAAAAGTTCTGATAGCTCTATCAACAGTTTCGGCAAAAGAGGGAAACGAAGCGGCTCTCGCTGCAGAAACGTCAGCACTGGCACATGCCACAATCATGGCTTTGAAAGAATCTGGGGACCTTCCCGAGTCTGTGATTGATGCGGTCAAAAAGGGCCTGGCGGATAAAAAGCCCGCTTCCAGAAGGCTCTGGTTGCTTCGCACAGGTGCCATCCTTCGATCCTGTGAAGCCCTTGCTGCAACAAGTGGCTTAACGGCCTTCGCTGATGCTGTCACGCCCATATTGATCACAAACCTTCAGGAAGTCATTTCAAATGCAGCTGCAGCTGCGCAAAACGGTCTTGTTGTTGGTGCCTATGTTCTGACGGCATTGAGTCCAGCTATGATGCGACAGTTTCCTGAATCTTCTGCTAGCGCAGCATTGTCTAAAGCATCCATCTCAAGTCATGCACTGTCTTTGGTAGCGAAGCAATCCTTCCTGCTTAACCCCCGCGTCTACAGTAAAGTCAACACCGAGGAAGATTTGCAATGGCTCTCCCGAGCACTATTCTCAGCAGCGCAGGACTTCAATGCCGATTCGGCTGCAGATGTAACCCTAGCATGGGCAGAAGCATTTATCTATCTCATGACAGCTTTCAGCATTCCTCCGACGATTCAGCAAGAAGCAATTCGATCCGTATCGAGGCTTTATGTGCAGCAGCCGGGACTAATTTCTGGATTCATCATCAATGGATTATGGAACCACTTCAATTCCGATGTTGCGAAAGAAAAGGATGTCCAGATTATTCAGTCCAACCTCATTCACGTTTTGCGCTCAATATGCTTGGATCCACATGAAATATCTGTCCTTGGCGGAAGCATTTCTCCTGACGAGTTGGAATCTCAAGCATGTTCTCTTCTTGTTCTTTCAAGGCCAGAGCTTATTCCTCGCTCAAGCTGGATAGAAATGTGTCTTCGAATGGCTGTTGATCCCGGCACTCTGGCCAAGAAGCATTTAAGTCAACTTTTACAAGAAATTGATTCGAGGACATCTCTTGACCAAAAGGCAAGCCCACCCCCCATCCCCCCTCTCTCTTCCCATTCGGGGGGGAGTCAGCTACCAAAAAATTCCATACATGCTAACACGCCCTGGTAGATCGATACAATCAAACAAACGGCTTACAATGCAGCAGCTGAACTGGCATTTGTTGCCCCTGAGGTGGTTATTCCTCGACTCGTGGAGCTCATCGGCCACGATCTCAACCCCAAACAGCTGCAAAACATCGGTCCTGTGGAAGCTGCTATTTACAGGACCCCCGAAGGAACTTGCTTTGTAGATGTCTTGGCCAAAAAGGGCCAGAACAGCGCGCCAAACAAAAACACCAAAGATTACGATATCCTGAAATGGGAGGAAGAGCTGAGAAGTCAGCTCGAGCAAAAGAAAGGCCAGAAGCGCAAACTGACTGCCGAGGAGACACAAAAGGTCAATGCACAACTCAAGAAAGAGTCTGACATCAGAAACTCCATTCGAGGAATTGAGGCCAAGTTGCTTCGTGGAATCGGTATCATCAAGTCTCTAGCCGCCGGCCCACCGACTGATGCCACCTTGTGGCTAGGTTCAGCCGTCGGCTTCATTCTAGCCGTGATCGATGCCGGTGCTGGACTCATCATCGGCGACACTGCCCCGCTAGCGTATACTCTCTGTTCTGAAAAGGTTTCATCACGACTAGGCGCGATCCGTCAATTCATAGGTGTGGCGACCTTGCGTCTGCGAAACATCACGCTGGCTGAGAACTTCGATGAGGAACGGCTGGAAGATCTCATAACCCGTGTTCTCTACCGTCTGCGCTTCGCTGGCGAGCAACGCCCCTTTGACGCTGTTTCACTTATTTATATCATGCCACTTTTGCTGGATGTGCTGCGAAAGGGGGGCGTTGGTGAAAATTTCGATGACAGGGATGCGCAATTGGTTCTGGCCGTGGAATTCCTCTCCTTTCATACTGACGTTTACGCCGACGAAGCCGTACCGCGTGAAGAGCTCCTCACCATCCTCATTCGGTCTTTGCAACAATATGCTCAACACTACAAGCTGATCAAGGACTGTTTCGCTGATACCTGTCGCTGTATTGCACCAAACATGACCCAAGCTGAGATGGTTTTGCTTGCACAGGGCACCATAGTAGCGCAGTCAAGTGTCAGAACAACTGTTCTTCAGTCAATAAGCTCCGAGGTCGACATGACAGAGCTCGGTTATTCAGATGAGATCTGGCTGGCTTGCCATGATGATGAACAAGAGAACCGCGAGCTTGGAGCAGAAATCTGGGAGGAAAGCGCGTTCACTGTCGACTCTTCCGTTCCTATGAGGATGCTCCCGTTCCTGGAGAGCAAAGACGCCCAACTTCGAAGGGCAGCTGCTCGCTCCTTGGCAGAAGCCGTCCAGAAACACAATAGTACTTTGGCCCATGTTATTCCCGAACTGCAACGCATGTATGCCGAACTGGTGAAACCAAGGGTTCAACAGCTGGATGAGTTTGGAATGCCCAAGAAGATGGACCTGTCCGATCCCTGGGAAGCACGTCAGGGCATTGCCTCGGCGTTCAAAGAACTGACCCCGACTCTGAACAGCACGCAGATTGATGAACTCTTTAATTTTCTCATCGAATCGGGACCTCTGGGCGACAGAAGTGACAATGTTCGAAGAGAGATGCTTGACGCCGCAATTGCAGCTACCGAAACTCATGGCAAGAACATGATAGACGCACTAATGAAGAAGTTTGAAAAAACTTTGGAACAGTCCGACCAGAACAGTACTGCTGCCGATCGTGTCAATGAAGCTGTCATCATCATGTACGGCGCTCTGGCTCGACACCTTGCCCCAGGAGACTCCAAAATTCCGGTGGTTATCGAACGACTCCTAGTCACCTTGAGCACTCCATCTGAGACGGTGCAATTTGCTATCGCGGAGTGTCTACCTCCTCTTGTCCGAGCTTGCTCGGATAAGTCTTCAAAGTACTTCAACCAGGTGTTGGATGAATTGCTGAATTCCAAGACGTACGCCAGCCAGCGTGGAGCTGCCTACGGTCTGGCAGGCTTAGTCCTCGGCAGAGGCATTGCGTCGCTGCGGGAATATCGTATTCTCTCTACTCTCAAAAGTGCCATGGACAACAAGAAGGAGGCCCACCAGCGCGAAGCTGCTTTGATAGCCTTTGAACTTCTATCGACGGTGCTTGGGCGCATCTTCGAGCCCTATGTGCTCCAGATTGTCCCTCAACTGTTGAACGGGTTTGGCGACAGCAATGCTGATGTCCGAGACGCCTGTCTTGCGGCGGCAAAGGCTTGTTTCGGTCGCTTGAGTTCTTACGGTGTGAAGCAAATCATGCCAACGCTGCTCAATGGGTTGGATGACCAGCAGTGGCGCAGCAAGCGTGGTGCGTGTGACTTGCTCGGTGCGATGGCATACCTGGATCCCAATCAGCTGGCCGACAGTTTGCCCGACATCATTCAACCTTTGACTGGAGTTCTGAACGACAGCCACAAGGAAGTCCGTGCCGCAGCAAATCGGAGTCTAAAGCGCTTCGGCGAGGTCATCAATAATCCTGAGATAAAGGGCTTGGTAGACATTCTTCTCAAGGCCCTCAGCGACCCTACCAAATACACAGACGAGGCGTTGGATTCTTTGATCAAGGTACAATTCGTCCACTATCTGGATGCACCGTCTCTGGCTCTTGTTACACGAATCCTTCAGCGCGGTCTGGACGACCGCTCCAATACCAAACGGAAGGCTGCCCAAGTTATTGGCAGTTTGGCCCACTTGACTGAGAAGAAGGACATCATCACCCATCTCCCAATCCTCATTGCTGGTCTGAAGGTGGCGGCCGTTGATCCAGTCCCTACGACCCGCGCCACGGCATCACGAGCCTTGGGATCTCTCGTGGAGAAATTAGGCGAGGATGCTATGCCTGATCTCATTCCCGGTCTCATGCAAACGCTGAAATCTGACACGGGCGCCGGAGATCGTCTGGGATCTGCCCAGGCTCTTAGTGAAGTTCTCGCCGGACTGGGAACAACTAGGCTGGAGGAAACCCTGCCAACCATTTTACAAAATGTCGAGTCTTCAAAGCCAGCTGTTCGGGAAGGTTTCATGTCGCTTTTCATCTTCCTCCCAGTGTGTTTCGGCAACAGCTTCTCCAACTACCTGGGCCGTATCGTTTCGCCCATTCTAGCAGGATTGGCCGACGACGTTGAGTCAATCCGAGAAACAGCACTGCGGGCCGGAAGGTTACTGGTCAAGAACTTTGCCGTGCGAGCTGTCGATCTGTTGCTGCCTGAGCTTGAACGAGGCTTGGCAGATGATAGCTACAGGATTCGTCTCAGCTCTGTTGAACTCGTTGGAGACCTGCTGTTCAATCTGACAGGCGTCAAGGCCAATGCTGAAGGCGAGGATGAGGAGATAGATGAAGAAATCACCAAGGATGCTGGTGCTTCCCTCAAGGAAGTTCTAGGAGAGGAGAAGCGGAACAAGATCCTATCAGCTTTGTATGTCTGTCGCTGTGACACCGCAGGAGCTGTGCGCGCGGCAGCCGTTGCTGTCTGGAAGGTGCTTGTACACAGCCCTCGAATGCTCAAAGAGTTGGTTCCCACTCTCACTCAGCTTCTGATCCGGCGTCTGGGAAGTTCCAATATGGAACACAAGGTCATCGCCAGCAACGCCCTGGGGGAGCTCATTCGCAAGGCAGGAGACGGGGTACTCTCAAGTTTGCTTCCCACGCTGGAGGAAGGATTGCAGACCTCTACGGATACGGATGCCAAACAGGGCATATGCTTGGCTCTCCGAGAGCTTATATCGTCCGCCTCTCACGAGTCCTTGGAAGATCATGAGAAGACACTTATTTCCGTTGTGCGAACCGCGTTGACAGACTCGGATGAGGAGGTCAGAGAAGCCGCGGCAGAAGCGTTCGATTCGTTGCAGCAGATCCTTGGCAAGAGGGCAATCGATCAGGTCCTGCCATTCCTACTCAATCTCCTTCGTTCCGAGGATGAGGCTGAAAATGCGTTATCTGCTCTGTTGACGCTTCTCACCGAGACCACACGCTCCAATATCATTTTGCCGAATCTGATCCCGACTCTTACCAAACCTCCCATTTCTGCCTTCGATGCCAAGGCGCTGGCCTCTCTGTCCCGAGTTGCGGGTGCTGCCATGAACCGTCGCCTGCCAGGGATTATCAATTCTCTCATGGAAAATGAAATCAACTGCAACGACGAAGGGCTGCGTGCAGATCTGGAGAGCTCATTCGACACTGTCATTCAATCTATCGATGAGTACGATGGCTTAAACACCATGATGAATGTGCTCCTTGGACTTCTCAAGCATGAGGACCACCGTCGCCGAGCCGCTACTGCTCGTCACATGAGCAATTTCTTCGCCGCTGCGGCCGTCGACTACTCACGATACAACCAGGACATCATCCGATCGTTGCTGAACCTGTTTGATGACAGCGATGTAGATGTCGTCAAGACCAGCTGGGCGGCCCTCAACGAATTCACCAGAAAGCTCAAAAAAGAAGAGATGGAGTCTCTTGTCGTGTCAACCCGGCAAACTCTTCTCCGAGTGGGAGTTGTCGGAGCCAATCTACGCGGCTTCGAACTACCCAAGGGAATCAACGCGATCCTTCCCATTTTCCTTCAAGGTTTGATGAACGGCACTGCCGATCAGAGAGTACAGGCCGCTCTGGGTATCTCAGACATTGTCGACAGAGCAAGCGAGGCGTCACTGAAGCCGTTTGTGACGCAAATCACTGGCCCTCTCATTCGTGTCGTATCAGAGCGTGCCACGGAGGTGAAATCAGCGATCCTTTTAACCTTGAACAACCTCTTGGATAAGATGCCCATAGCACTGAAGCCATTTCTCCCTCAACTCCAACGAACCTTTGCCAAATCTCTGGCAGACACTTCGAGTGATGTGCTCAGAAGCAGAGCCGCCAAGGCATTGGGAACGCTCATCAAATACACTCCTCGTGTTGATCCATTGATCGCGGAACTGGTGACTGGATCCAAGACGGCAGACGCTGGTGTGAAGACGGCGATGCTGAAAGCTCTTTACGAAGTCATTAGCCGAGCTGGCGCAAATATGGGCGAGTCCTCAAGGACCGCTGTCCTGTCCCTCATTGACATGGACACTGATGAGCGGGACGAGACCATGACCATCACGAACGCCAAGCTTCTGGGCGCCTTGATCAAGAATGTTCCGGAAGAAGCTGCTATGGCTCTACTCAGGAACCGTGTCCTTACACCCCATTTCAGCAAATCTTCTGTTCTTGCACTGAATGCGGTGCTCGTCGAGTCGCCAGACACTCTACTACAAAGCGCTGCAGCAGATGAGATTCCCGACCTGCTATGCCAAGGCATCGCGAGCAAGAGTGTAAGTTTTTTGGGTCAACTTTTGCCTACCATAAGGTTACGTTTTCGGTTCTGTGCTAACTCGGGACTTAGAATTTCGTGGCCGACAATTTCATTCTGGCAACAGGCAAGGTTTTATTGTCATCGGCCCCCAGGAGCTTCGACAGTGTAAAGAGTATCTTTGAGTCGCTTGCGGAGACAATCCAGCCGGGGAAACCTACCGACTCCAGACGACTCGCGCTGGTGGTCGTACGGACTCTGAGCCGGACGAATATGGAAATGGTCCGGCCTCACGTTCCCCTCCTGGCGGGCCCCGTGTTCGCGAGCGTCAGGGATCCCGTCATTCCCGTGAAGCTCGCTGCCGAGGCTGCCTTTGTTGAGTTGTTCAGCGTTGTGGACGAAGAGAACAGGGTGTTTGATAACTTTCTGGCGGGCGCCGGAGCTGTCCTACCAGCCAACACGAAGCGGAGCATGACGGACTACTTTAAGAGAGTGGCGACGAGGCTGGGGGGGCAGGCTAGAGAAAGAAGGGAGGCAGAGGGAGGCCAGGGAGGTTTGGGTCTTTCCAATGATGAGCAAGAGGATGAAAATGAGATTTGGAGCGTCGGCAAACTCGAATTCGCCAGCGAAACATTTGCATGAGTTATATAGAGGGAGATATATATCCATGTCTACGCAACTGAATGATTGAATGGATGAATGAGTGAGCCATCTGCAACCACCAAGCGTATTCGTCCAAGTCTTTCGTGCAGTGCGTTACACCAGAGATCCGTCTTGCATTCAAACAAGTCAGACATTTGATTAATGGGCAGCAGTAATCCGTCTGGGTGGTATGACCTTTGGTTCAACATGTCCAGCCAACCTGGGCAGCCTGCCTACTAACCAACCTACTAGTAGTAGTAGTAGTCTGGGAGGAAAACGTAGTAGCCCTGCATTCAATTAACAGATCAGCAGTGGTCACGTGCACTAGCCTACATTTTTTTTCGCCCTGCCGCCACCATTCCGAATGACTCAATAGAGCCCTCGCTTAGTGCGTTATTGCCTTGGCCCAGTGCACGTGAACCCACAAACTCTGAAGCAGTGTGCGTACCCGACAAATTCTGGCCGTTGAATGAAACCCCTCCCAGCACTCCGTCTCTAACCCTCACACCTTTCGAGGACAGGCCATCACACCCAACGACAATCAAGATGTAAGTTATCCAGACGTGCTTGAAGACGAAAGCGTGGATCACAACAGGAGACGAAGCGATTGCCGACGGAATAAATGTGTTTTCTTGGGATGGTTACGCGGCTTGCATGCGAACAATTGAAGGGTTGAATGATGGATCGTGACGGGAGGGTATGCACACTGTTTGTACCCGCTTCTGAGGGCCAGAAGACGGGACAAAAACCGACGATGCAATACATTGCTGGCGAAAAACAAAAAGAGACCAAGGGAGCATGCAAGCACGCTGAGAACCATCCGAAAAAAAAAAAAAAAAAGACAACACTCATCTTTGTCGGTCAAATGCGCGCCCTCTCAGGAATTTTGCAGGCTGACATGACGGTTTTTCTCCTTGCCACCACAGGGTCAATCTGCGAACTCAGAAGCGCCTCGCCGCGTCGGTCATCGGCTGCGGCAAGCGCAAGATCTGGCTGGACCCCAACGAGCAGAGCGAAATATCAAACGCCAACTCTCGTCAGACCGTCCGAAAGCTGGTCGCCGATGGCCTCATCATCCGAAAGCCCGTCACCATGCACTCCCGAAGCCGCGCCCGCGAGCTGAATCTTGCCCGAAGAGAGGGTCGCCACCGTGGCTACGGTAAGAGAAAGGGTACTGCGGATGCCCGTATGCCCAGCCAGGTTCTCTGGATGCGCCGCATGCGTGTCCTCCGCCGCCTCCTGGTCAAGTACCGTGCCTCTGGCAAGATCGACAAGCACCTCTACCACGAGCTGTACCACCTGAGCAAGGGTAACACCTTCAAGCACAAGCGAGCCCTCGTTGAACACGTACGTTCCTATGTCTTTTTTCTCCCCGTATGATTTGGGAATTCGGGATGCGATGGCTCGGCAGAAAAAAGGAATCCGGGGTTCTCAGAATTCAGGTTGCCTCGCTGGACACCTGAAAAAGCCTACACTTGCTCTGTTCTTCTGCATCTCGACGGACGATGTCTTGCTCTACATCCCCGTCAGGCCTGCCAAGTACTAACGTTTGTGATGCAGATTCACCGCGCCAAGGCTGAGAAGGCTCGTGAGCAGGCCATCAAGGATGAGATGGACGCCAAGCGTGCCAAGACCAAGGCTGCCCGTGAGCGCAAGTTGGAGAGAGTGGCCGCCAAGAGAAATGCCATGTTGGTGGAGGAGTAAGCCGATAGACTGTGATGATGATGGTACTGTTTCGGTCTTGAAGGGATGCTGCTGCATTCGGAGTCTGCGGGTTAGGTCTCATTTTACGCCCTTCTGGTTTTTCTACAGAAAAAAAAAATCAATCTATACAGAACCACTGGTCTTGGCACAAGGAATCGCTGGTCATTGTGATGAGTGTGACGGGGGTGTCTGACCTGTCGTCCAAACGCCACTATTGATGGTTCAGATAATGAGCCGGACCACATGAGGCAGGAATGTGAATCTTTACTTTATGATGGGCAATAGCGTGCTCAAGCGATACAGACGTCAAGGGCCGAGAGATAGAGTATACGCCAATCTTGTTATTGAAATGTCATCTAAATGCATGGAACAAGAACAACCACACGTCAGGAGTACGAAGCGCAACAAATTGTGACAAATCTCATAAATGACGGTGCAACACGCCATTGATCTCTCGTCGCACTCGCATAACGAGGAAGGAATCAAGGCCAAACTCATTATCAACATCAAAGCCCCCCAAGTCAGATGACGTGGTTTCAGGGCATAGAACAAGAAGAAGAATAAAGGAGATGGAAGAAAACTCGAACGCTTTGTCAAACACAGAAGAAACTTCTTAGATCAACTTCACTGGATCAGATCCATCACATTGCCCCGAAAGAAAGGTGGTGAGTTGTGAGCCGGAGCATATCAGCATGATCCCGTGGACTCACCCCCCCCCCCCATCGTCCGTGAGGAAGAAGGGGGGGGGGGGACTCCGGGATGGCAAAATATGACTGCTACCAAGCAGGTCTCGTCACGCCCATGTTTAGTTGATGGGAGGGGAAAAAAGAAAAGGAAAAAAAAAAAAAGAGGCTAAAAGGACAGCGAGTCGTGGTGAACAAAAAGGTGGGCGGCGGAGCGGGGGGGCGGCGGAGTGGTGGAAAAACAGAAATTGCGGGCTTTCTTTCCTTTCTGTTCTGTCTTTGTTGTGCATGGATATAGGATATAGGATATAGGGCGGGTACAGGCGGGCATGTGCGGATGGCAAAGACATTGGCACCTTGTCGCCCATTCGAAGTTGACCTTGACGACGACAAAACTAGTGCGCGACAACTCGCATCCTTCGGCCTGGTGGCGGATTGCGTCGGGTCGTGATCCCTGATTCTCGGCCCCGTTTTCCCGGCTTTCCTGATTATCTCCCTCTCTCCCCGCCCTCTCTGTCTGTCTGTCGGTCGGTCGGTCGCTTTCTTGGCGTGTCGCCATTCCGCTATCGGTCCCCCCCCCCCATTCCTTCTCCAGCATCACCACGCAGGACCAGTGACCTTCAACCTGCATTTCGTCGTCACCTGCCCCGTCTTCGTCCCGACTCACCATGTACATTTCCGGTCTGCGAGGCACCTCGCGAGCCCTCCGGGGCTTTGCCCGGCCTCTTGTGGCCGCGCGACGTGCCAATTCCTCCATGGCCCTGGATGGACAGCAGCAACTTCTCTCTGCTCACTTGAAGCAGGCGGATCCCGTCGTCTATGACATTGTCGAGAATGTATGTCTGAACTGGCTTTTGGGTTCGCTGGCAACCAAATCGGAAATGATACATGTCCATCCATGTCTTCAACATAGGTTGTTTCTTCATGATGAGGAGAACGAATATGGGACTTGTTCACTGATGTGCTTTCTTTTTCTTTGTTCAACAGGAGAAAAGGCGACAGAAGCACTTCATCAACCTTATCCCTTCGGAGAACTTCACTTCCCAGGCTGTTTTGGATGCCCTCGGAAGTCCCATGCAGAGTATGTCAGCCACAGAGACTGCCTGCCCACTGCGCATTGAGCAAGAATACTCACCACGGTCTTTTTTTCTTTTTTTTCTTTTTCGCGTCTAGATAAATACTCCGAGGGGTATCCGGGGGCACGATACTATGGCGGCAACGAATTCATCGATCAAGCGGAGCGTCTCTGCCAGCAGCGCGCTCTAGAGGCGTTCGGTCTCGACTCTCAGAGCTGGGGCGTGAACGTGCAAGGTACGTACGACGAATGAACAGCAGCATGTTGCCCTCGCAAAAGCTGACGTATTGCTCTACCCCAGCTCTTTCCGGGGCTCCTGCCAACTTGTATGTCTACTCGGCGCTCATGAACGTCCACGACCGCTTGATGGGTCTCGACCTGCCCCATGGCGGCCACCTGTCGCACGGCTACCAGACGCCGACCAAAAAGATCTCCTTCATCTCCAAGTACTTCGAGACGGTCCCCTATCGCCTGAACGAGACGACGGGCCTGATTGACTATGACAAGCTCGAAGAGCTCGCTGGCATCTACCGCCCCAAGATCATCGTGGCCGGGGCCAGCGCCTACAGCCGCCTGATCGACTACAAGCGCATGCGCGACATCTGCGACAAGGTGAACGCCTACCTTCTCGCCGACATGGCCCACATCTCGGGTCTCGTCGCCGCCAAGGTGCTCCCGAGTCCGTTCCCCTACGCCGACCTCGTCACCACGACCAGCCACAAGAGCCTGCGGGGACCGCGCGGCGCCCTCATCTTCTTCCGCAAGGGCGTGCGCCGCCAGAACCCCAAGACCAAGGCCGACGAGATGTACGACCTCGAAGGGCCCATCAACACCTCCGTCTTCCCCGGCCACCAGGGCGGACCCCACAACCACACCATCACGGCTCTCGCCGTCGCCCTCAAGCAGACCCAGACGCCCGACTTCCACGCCTACCAGTCCCAGGTGCTCGCCAACGCCAAGGCCTTCGCCAAACGCCTGGGTGACGACAAGAACAAGGGCGGCCTGGGCTACAGCCTCGTCAGCGGTGGCACCGACAACCACCTCGTCCTCGCGGATCTCAAGCCCCACGGCGTCGACGGCGGCCGCGTCGAGCGCATCCTCGAGCTCGTCGGCGTCGCCGCCAACAAGAACACCGTCCCCGGCGACCGCTCCGCCCTCGTCCCCGGCGGCCTGCGCATGGGCACCCCCGCCATGACCACGCGCGGCTTCGGCGAATCCGACTTCGTCCGCGTCGCAGACATTGTCGACCGCGCCGTCACCATAGCCGCCCGCATCGACAAGTCCGTCAAGGCCGCCGCCAAGGAGCGCGGCGAGAAATCCCCCTCCAAACTCAGGCTGTTCCTCGACCACGTCGGCGACGGCAGCTCCGAGTCCGAAATCGTCCAGCTGCGCAGCGAAGTCGAGGACTGGGCCGGCACGTTTCCCCTCCCGTGGCAGACGACGCTGTGAAAGGGGGGGAGAGGGGGGGGGGGGGGGTTGGTGAAAATAAAAAAAATTCAACAATAACAAAAAAAGAAAAAGAAAAAGAATCTTTTTTTTTTTAAAAAAAAAAAAAAAAAAAAAAAAAAAAAAGAATAAGAGCCCCCTTCACCATTTTCAACATGAAGAAAGCTCCCTAATTCAGAAACGAAAAAGAAAGAAAAAAAAGCCAATCAACTAGGCGGGGTAAGAATGAAAATTGAGAACAAAAGGGGGATACCATCTACGTTTTTGTTTTGGAAATTACCTCACTTCTATGTACTTTGTGCCCTTTCTCTGCATTCCAAAGTCTACCTGATTGAGCGGGGGGGGGGGGGGGGGGGGAAAAAAAAACACTGGGGGAAAAAGGGGGCGCGAGAAAGGGAAAACAAAAGGATTCCCATCCCAGCTCATGTTGGTGGGTAATGGAGAACATCTGTAATTTAACTTCAGGGACACAAACACCATGTACGATGATATGACGTAGTTCGAGTCGACGGGTCGAGCTGGTGGCGGAAGGTTGTGCTGAGCTTTTTTTTTTTTTTTCATCCTTTTTTCATAAAAAAATGATAAAAAAAATAAGAGGATCAACTCCTCTGGCTGGAGAGACATAGCATAACATCAATGGTCATCTGCTCTGGCTCAACTGTGGGTTTTTTTTTTTCGTGTCTACATAACTTTGTTTTTGTTTGTGGGAAGCTTTCAAGATATACGCATAAAACAAACAAAATTGATGATATCCAAGAAAGAAGAAAAAGAAACAAAAAAGAAACAAATCAAATCCTAGATCCACGCAGCTCGAGAGAATACGTCATATGTTTCCCTTCCTCTCCAAACCACACCTTGTCTTCTCAAGCACTTTTTTTGCCGCGTCCGTCTCTGCTACACTCTCGTAGTACCTCTTCAGGTTCTTCAACTCGGCTATTTTTTGACAACCACATTTCTCCACCACCGCGTGTAAAACAGGCCAAACCAGGTAATCGACAATAGAGAGTGTGGTGTCATTGCTCATGAATGTTGCCTCTTCTACGTACCCATCCCAGATAGACAGTTCTAACAGCAATGGCTTTGGCAGCTCTGTGGACCGGCCTTGATGCTTCCACAGTTCGGCCAGTTTGACAGCCCGCTGGAGACGACTGAATCGCATAGCAAGGCCACGTGTGTTGGCTTGTGTGGTCGAGGTTTGCCCGTATACAGCATCCAGATACATCATGATGGCTACATCTCCATCGATGGTAGACTTGTTCTCGTCATTGTCGACGAAGCGAATCGGGAAATCAGTGCTGCGTCCGTCGCTCGCAGGCTTGGCGTCAGATGGTCCCATGCTGCCGTTGGCATAGCTGACTCCCAGGTCAGCCAGCATCAGCCAGATGCGCATGTTGGCAATCGCGTCAGCAGAAGCGAAGAACCGAGGAGAGCTTCTGATGTGCAGCACATCGAAGCCCTTGCCGTAGTGAGCCTCCCAGTCAAAGACGGACGAGTTGTTTTCCGTCCCAAAGGCTTTCAACATCTCGATTGCTTCACTGCCTTGTCCATTGATGACGGGTTTTGCAGCATCGCGGGTCTTGCCAGTTGCCCCTTGACCCCAGATCTTCTTCTCATCTTTGTCCAAGAAGGTGCCTATACGTCGAAATGTCAAGGAAATACGACTGCCTTGGTACGCCAGCTCCGCAGTCGTCTTTTCTCGCGCAGCCCTTTTGTCTTGTCGAATAGAGTGCAGCCATTTCATGTTGGTGCTCAACCCCATTCGGCACAACGAGTTGTGCGGCAGTTGTGCTCGTTGTACACGGCGCTTTGAGTTGTCCTCCCGTGAGGCGTCGGTAAGAGACAAGTCTTTACCTGGTCTCTTAGTCCTGAACACCATGATTCGCTGGGCCCCGAGACTGACGTTTGCAATGTATGATTCTTTGACAACATCAATGGTCTTGTCACTGTGCTCGGAAATGTAGTCCTTGCCATCGCGATAAAACTGTATCAGGACGTGGTTCAATGCGTGTCCCAAGTGTTTCTCTGTTTCTGCCTTGATTTCCAGCACCGTTGGCGAGAATGGCAGCAGCGGCGGTGACTCATCTGACGGATGTCGATAGACCGGCATGCTCCCATCCGGCGCTACTTCACCTTGAACAGCAACAAGACGCGGAACTTCGCCGCCCTGGTGCAGCATACGCTGCCACTGCACTTCTTTCCACAGCTTCTCAAAGGCGTTCCTCTCCACGTCATGTGGCAAAAGGTTCTCGATGATGTCTGTGTCTCCTTCGCCAAGACCCTTCTGAAGGATATTTTTTCCCCATACGCTGCTCTGAGACATTTTTTTCTGACTTTCTCTTGTTGTTTGAGTCGAGGAGTGGCTGTGTTGCAATGATTTAAGCCCGTCGTCATCGGCTACGTCCTCCGAAGTCTTCTCATCTCTAGTGAGCACAATGGACGTGCCATCCTGATGAACATCTGATCCGCTTGGTTTTGATTTGTTGACTCCAGCCGCTGTCGCGTTTTTGTCTTTCGCATTTGCTTCTAGTTGGTGTGGCGGGCGACTTTGTTGTGAGTCAGCCAGAGAAGCAGGGTGGTTTTCTGCGCCATGGCCTGCCGCTTTTTCTGGACATCTCGGGTCTAGCCGCAGACCTGCCAGGGAAGTCAAAATATCGGAGACGTCGTGACGCCGTGTACTCGCATCCGAGGCCTTTTTTGTTTGTGGCACAGGTCTTGATGCTTGTGGAGGGATGACAACTGAGCTTGAACGGAGATTCTCGATCACCTCCTCTGCAGATGCTATTTCACAGCCGGCAAGTTCGATGAGATTTCTCACCGCGGCAAGTTGTCGCCGCTCATTGCGATAGCCACAACAGTCTTCCACGATTGTTATTGACATGCCGTGACCAGCGGCGTCCAAGGCGGTAGCGTAGACTCCGACGTTGGCCATGGAGCCACAAATGAATACTTCCATGACCATTTTGGCCCGTAAGGCTCTGAGAAGCGTTGTGCCATTGAAACCAGAATAATGGCTTTTCGTGATAACCGTATCCCTCTTTTGCATGACGTCTTCCAATGCGGAACTCATCTTGATCCCCCAGGTGCCTATCTTTGCACACCTGGCTTCCGGCTGACTCAAGAAGGCTTCTTCATCTGGCGGCTCATTCGGGTCAACAGGTGCTATTGGTCGTGGTCGGTTGTCTTTGTGTCTGGTGACCGGAGCTGCGTCGGAAACCATGATGGCCTCCATGTCAGCTGGCACAGGCGTGTCGAACTGCGACTGAACCCAGACCACATCACCTTGTCCGCGTATTTCCTTTACCAACCGTGCTGTACGTTTGACAAAGCCCTCCGGGTCCGTTGCTGGGCAAGCCCCATCGCTCTCGACAAAGTCGTTTTGGAAGTCGACAAGAATTAAAGCCTTCCGTGTGTTCAGTTGTGGTAGCAGTGCTTGGTCAAAAGGAAACATGATGGCCGACGGGTGCTGTGTAGTATGTATGTATTCCTTCCTTCTCGTTTTCTTTTGACTTGATAGTAATGTCGCCGAGGATGCGAGCCCTGTCAAGTAAACGGCTTCGATTTCGCACTGGCACTATCAGCATTTATCATAGTGAGGAGATACATGTGAGTTTTCTCAGCACGCAAGGGGAAGAGCCGAAGAAACGCAGCTTGACCGTTCGAACTCTCCAGCCAGGAGGTGTTGAGTCAAGATGAGTCAGATTTCTCGTGACACCTGACGAAGAGTCCCACGTTCTTCTTTTTTGTTCTTGCTACGAAAAATATCCGCGCACTGACTATTTCTCTCGTCAGACCTTCAAAAGAACGGTGGTAAATGTCGAGTAACGACTGACTTGGAGGTATATGTCACAGAACAACGCACCAGCGAGCGCCAACCCAACCCATCGGGTGGAGACACTTGGGCCACCTATCTTAGACAAGTCTTCGCTGAACCGAGCCGCTGAGCAGCACGGCAAGTCGGGGAAATTGACCTCAAGACATGGGCATCCTCCAATTGGGCGGCCGGCAGGTTGCTGAGACCAAGTCCTTACAACGACAGGGGATTCTTGCGTCAGCCACTGCAGCCGAGCTCGATTGTGTTGGTATTGAATGGATCATGGACATTCACCCGTAAGCTCTGAAGGTATGACTTTGATAACCGGTGCGACATCGTTGCGGGTGCTGGCATGATGGTCTGGGCATCGTCGAAATCCTTTCGGGAAGGAAATTGAAAATCCGCATGGGGACGGGACAAAGTGGCCGACCACAGGTAGTACTAGTAGTACTAAGAGTAGTAGTATGTGTACAAAACAAAAGGTGTACGTACTGCCGCCACTCTCACTCAAGGTCACTTGTCCATCGCAGTAAGTACTACTACATACTACTACTATATATCGCGCCTTCCTCAAATAGCCCTCGCCTTCCAAGCTGGGTCACTTGGCCTGCTCGATTCGAGCCTGATTCCCAACTCCTTCCCCGTGGAGCCGGCAATAACGCCGACGATTTGCCGGCACATCCTGCTTGATACAGGCGAGCCTTCCAATGGGCAATGGGCAATGGGTCGCGTTGTCACCAGAACATCCTTGAATGCAAATCACCCAACACAATTGTTTATGCTGCCAGACACAGGTTCTTTTTCATTCAGCATTGTACTTTTATGAATCGAAATCGTCAGTCGCTAAGATAGGCGGTCGCAGCAGCCGTGGTATCGTGATCAACCGTCGCGGTTTGTTCTCAGCCAACGGCTGGCTAATGCTCTTTGCACGGAGCAAGTATGTCATCGAAGCGCAGTCTTTCTGTCTGTTCGAAACAGCCACCGGACGAGGGCACCAAACGTCTTAAACTTTTAACATCTGGAACCGCGGCGTCACTCCTCAATGAATCTCCCATGGCCAAACTCTCAGAGGGTGAAGACGAGGTTATCGCAGTCCCAACGCTGAGTCCTTCGCACCATGCCAATGCAAGAGTGGGAATCCAACGGTCTATAGCCATGGTGTTGAAGCATGATGGCTTCAGTTCTTCTACTCCAGAAGCTATGGAAAGCTTCACCGGCCTCGTGGAGACATGTGGGTGGCGCCCACCGTCATCGACTTATTGTTCGAGCACTGACGCATCGTCTAGACCTGAACTCGTTGATTGAGGATATCAAAAGGTTTGCCCTTGCCTCTCGCCGCGATCATCCCATTCCGTTAGACTTTGAAGCAGTTCTCCGAAAGTTCAACCTACCAATATCGTCGTTGAAGCCACATCTGAAGAATCCACTGCCGACTGTCTCTCTCGTCCCGGCTTATCAGTATGTTCACGGGACAGATGGAGAGGCGTACGCACGCTTGCCACTCCTAAGCCCGGAACTCAGCGGTCAGGAAGACAAGGACGCCAAAAAATACATTCCTTCATCCTTCCCCGATTTTCCAAGTCGCCACACGTATAAGTTTACACCACAAGAGGACATTAACACCCGAGATTCTAAGAGAATTCGGGAGGAAGCCGCTAGGACAGCACAGCATGGAGAGGATGCTCTTCGACGTCTTGTTCGAGCATCGAAAACGCGGAAGCAGAAAGAAGCCAAGTCGATGGTCGAAAGGGACAGCCACGGGAAAGAGCGCTTTCGCCTCTGGGAATCCACTATGAGACGTTTTATGGGAGCTGATCATCGAAGCGAAAGCATGGGGCAAGTCGAAATCGCCGATCACAGCATGATTGTAAACGGAGATGCTGCCTTCGCACGAAAAGAAGTGTCTCGACTTGGCAAGCGATCTTCTCCACTGACCTCATCGACAAGCAAGTGACAAATGTCGATCTCGCTTGCAGGATTTGTCGAATGCGCACTGCAGATGGGACTTGACGTCTTTGCGAAATTAAGAACGTTTCTTCTTTTCGAGTACTTTCTATACTGGCTTTTGATACCCTTTGCAATGAGCGCAGAAATTGGCGTTACCGTTGAGTCAGCAACAATAAATCGGGTTTGGTGTATGGAGTTGGATGGGCTTGAACAAGACACGAATAAGAGCATGTATTTGGAAATGATGGTTAACGAAGCAGGCATTTTTTTTCTATGAAAGCATAAATTTTCCATGTGAAGAGAGAAAAAAAACAAAAGGAAGAAAAGCAGCACTTTTCTTGCCTATGAACTTGAACGAGGAAAGAATGCTTCTTTGTCGACCCAACTGACTGGCTGTGTTTTTGAGATCCTTTCCTCCAAGATGCTGGCAGCGGGTAGTACTACTACTGTTCTTCTCGTCTTGACTGACTCAGCCACAGGGTCAGCCACAAACCACAAAAAGACGAACCAGCATGCTGGAGCAGGTACACGTTTCAGCGTACCCTGGCGGGACCGCGCTTACATAGCAACATGCGGCGGCCCTAATTTTCCACCCGCACAAAAAAATATCCCAATTTCTGCCGAACCAGGTTTGAGACCAAAGCGGCCCAGTCAGTTTCGCAGAAGAGCCAGAAGCCCTCGCGAACCCCTTCTGACTTTCCCTTCCACGCCTTTCACTGCACCTCTCGACTTTCGTTGCATCGCCTTTGTCAACGTCGCCATGGCTGAACAATTGATCCTCAAGGGCACTCTGGAGGGCCACGTACGTTCATTGTCCTATTTTTTTTTCTGCATATCACTCTTCCCATTACGAGGGCGTCGGACTGGTGACGATGATTTATCCGAATGGACACGAAGATGGCTTTCAAGGCGTGAACCATGATCCGGACAAGGGAATTGGTATGCTGACTTTGTATAGAATGGCTGGGTCACCTCTTTGGCCACTTCCATGGAGAAGTATGTCAACTCCCACGCAATGCTCCTACCATCGAGGCGAACGAACCAAACCAATGCGCGAAAACGTCTTGTTAAAAGCCCGTAATTGCGAAACATGGTGGATTTTGCTTGTGCTGACATGAGTCTCCCACCCGACAGCCCCAACATGCTCTTGTCGGCTTCTCGCGACAAGACTCTGATCATCTGGAACCTCACCCGCGATGAGACCCAATACGGCTACCCCAAGCGATCCCTGAAGGGCCACTCCCACATCGTCTCAGACTGCGTACGTTGAAGACTTGGATCTGCAGGATTCTTCATCTCTAGGCAGAAGATGAAGGTGCTCCAATACGAACAAGACTGGCTGACGCGGTACGAAATGAGCAGGTTATCTCTTCTGATGGCGCCTACGCTCTGTCTGCTTCTTGGGACAAGACCCTCCGCCTCTGGGAGCTCGCCACCGGCACCACCACCCGACGATTCGTCGGCCACACCAATGACGTTTTGTCTGTCTCTTTCTCTGCCGACAACCGTCAGATCGTCTCGGGCTCTCGCGACCGTACCATCAAGCTGTGGAACACCCTTGGCGACTGCAAGTACACCATCAACGAGAAGGGCCACACCGAGTGGGTTTCCTGCGTGCGATTCAGCCCCAACCCCCAGAACCCAGTCATTGTCTCCTCGGGCTGGGACAAGCTCGTCAAGGTGGGTAGCTTGCTCTCTTTAACCCCCCTCCCCTCCCCTCCCCTCCCCTCCCACGATGCAGACCAGAGGCGCCACAAGGTCATTTGTCGTACTTGGAAATTTCATATGATGTTTGCAAAATTCAAAAAGTATTTGCTACTTCAGAGCCTCAAAGGCCATGAGACCAACTAATCACCTTTGCCTGATGAACTCTCCAACAAAACCATGTTGCGCTTCTGGCTGCCGGGAGCTTCTTATCGCATGGTGACGAAAATAAGCTAACGAGTTGAGTGTTATCTCGCCGTCAAATAGGTTTGGGAACTCTCTAGCTGCAAGCTGCAGACCGACCACATCGGCCACACTGGCTACATCAACACCGTCACCATCTCCCCCGACGGTTCTCTCTGCGCTTCCGGTGGCAAGGACGGCACCACCATGCTATGGGATCTTAACGAGTCCAAGCACCTGTACTCCCTCAACGCCAACGACGAGATCCACGCTCTCGTCTTCTCCCCCAACCGATACTGGCTCTGCGCTGCCACTGCCAGCAGCATCATCATCTTCGACCTCGAGAAGAAGAGCAAGGTCGACGAGCTCAAGCCCGAGTTCACCGCCGTTGGCAAGAAGAGCCGGGAGCCAGAGTGTGTCTCCCTGGCTTGGTCGGCTGATGGCCAGACTCTCTTCGCTGGTTACACTGACAACATCATCCGTGCTTGGGGTGTCATGTCGAGGGCATAGATTTATGTCTCCTTTTCACAAATCAAAATGTAATACGGCGAGAAGTCAAAAAAAAATCCTGACGGAACTACGAGGGAATGCATAGCAAGAAAGGTGGCGGTGATTGACGGGCAAGGAGAGTGGCAGAAGCAGAGGCAGTAGCAACAAATTCAACCAGTTGTCTTTTTTTTTTCTCTAAGGGTTGAGTGCATTGACAAGCTGGTATGGCAAGATCATTGGTGGGGCGTCATGTATGGTTGGCTTCCTCCTCGTTTCGGTCTTCTTCATTGATGTGGAGGAAAACGGGGAACCTAAAACAAAAAAAAAACTTGGGCTGTACCTGATGAGGCATAACGTATAGTTGAAGAGGCAGCCTCTGAAGACAGAATTAGGCATGCGTGCTTTGTTCTTTCGATAAAGAACTCGACTTTCTCATGACCTCTTTTTTTTTTTTTTTTTTTTTCTTCTTTGCTCAATCAATGACGGATGGTCAATGTTCACAACGATTGGCGGATGGTGGTTCATAATGTCCTTGCTGGGTTGTGAGGTGCTTAAACGGGTGGGTTTATAGGCGCCGGTCCGAAGAACCTCGCTCATCCTTACTGCATATCGATGTATCCGTGGTATCGGACCGAGTCGGTAGATTGTGTTACGATGGTGGGGAATGAAGAACGAAGCAGACAGAGTGCAGCTGTAGTTGCCATTCGCTTCATCAAAATCACATACTTGATGGCGGGAGCCCATTGACTACTAACTAAGCAGGGGTGCAAGATCGACGAGCTTGGTAGTCAACCTAGTTTTTTTCTTCAACGAGTTTCTCTCGCTATTGGATGGTCATCTGCTATTTTATTTGAGCTTGATCTTGTCCCCTCTTTTTTTTGGGTTTCTTTTTCGTTTTATCCGCCTGGGATGTGATTGTATACTACAAGGTGTGCTTTCTTCAGCCACGATTCAATACTAGTGTCTTTTTTTTTTAAAAAAAAAAAAAATCATTCTCTCAAACTGTTGGACACCGTGTCCCGTTTGACCAGGTGCTGGCTCATCCCTTCTATCATTTTTGTGGGGGGGAGAAGGGATATTTTCATGACGGAAAAAAAAACCCCTTCAAAGCCTCTTTTCCGCGATGAGCTTCCGTTCACATGAATGGGGGCAAGTAAAAAGGGTAGCTAGAGTTCTTGACGCGGAAAGAACTCAGCAGGAGGCTGTATATGATGAAAGTGACAACTCCCCAGATGATGACAGCCACGGACTGGGACTTGGCGCTGGTCATGCGAGGAACCTTAGTAGTAAGGGCGATGGTGCAAAAGCTCAACACACCATCTGCACATCATTTGGGTTAGTTTATTCGATGCGACGAGGTGAAAAGAAGCAAAGTCGAGTACGTGAACATACATATCGCGGCGACGATCTGAGTCTCGAGGCCAAGCTGGTTCTGGAAACCCCTCATGAAGTAGGTGATGCCTCCCTTGCCGTCTCCAGAGACATAGGGGACCTTGCGGATGTGGTTAAACATGTGGCCGCTGATGAAGAGGAGGATGGCAACCATGCTCCCCGCAGCCCATAGGTTGCGATTCTGGAGGATAGGCAGTATATATGGTCTGACGGAGACTGCGACGGTGATGGCCCCGGCGAGGAAAGTCAGGGACGAGGCCCACTTGAGATAGTTGATGGGACGCTTGATCGCAGGGTGAGGACGGTCTGGGAGGTTACTAGCAAGCCAGTCCTGGACGGCCTCCGCAGCAACTGGTCTGGAAGAGCGAGGAATGTGTTTGTCAATGAATTGTTGTTCCTGGTTTTTCGTGTTTTTTTTTTCTCCGGTCGGAAAATGCATCACTCACCTTGAAGCAAAGTCGTAGCGAACCGGTTCGGGAGAGGCAACGGCGTGAGGCCCAGTGGTGGGACGGAAGAGCAACAGTAAAGGAGCGGTTTGGAGATGGAGCTGCACCATGGCAAGTTTGGACCAGTTAGTGGTTCTGGAGTCGAAAGTGTATCGAAACATGGCAAGATGCATAGAAGTCGTACCGATAGAAAGGTATCTCTCCCATCGTTAAAATCCAGGACACCAAAGAGCAGTCTCGACTCCTGCTTCCGATCGCCCTTGGTCCAGCTCGACGCGAGCAACTCCCACTCAGGCTTCAATTGCCGGCAGAGCATGCATTGGAAACGCGATTCCTGAGCGGTGAGCACTACAGCGACGGCGTAGTCTCGCGGGGCGGTCGTCAACGTCTTATACGAGGCATCGTTCAGCGGGATCGGGTTGTTGTGTCGAGATAGACGAGAGAATTTGGCGAATCGCTCCTGGCTCGAATCCTCGGCGGCGAAGGCGCTGGCGACGAGAGCACAGGCCGACGCAACATTTGCTAGAAAACGCATCGCGGAACGGCGGCACAGCTGTCGTTGGGGCGATTTTTGCCGAGTTGCTGGAAGAGGAGAGGTTGTGGATGGAAAGCGAGCGAGTTGAGACAGCTTCTTGGTGCAAGCAAGCAAGCCAAGCTCCGATTACAACCAGGTGGCCTCACATGTACTACTACTACTAGTAGTAGTAGTCTAAGTAGTAGTAGTAGTAGTATGTACTACTTAGTACTACTGTAGTATGTAATCAGCCTCTATCCTCTACTTGTAGTAGCGTCAGAGCTCAGCCACAAGGTCCAGCTTCCCCGTGGCTGGCGAGACATCACGTGCTTTCACAGCAATTGAGACCCGATCAAACGGTGTGTGTGAG
The DNA here is from genome assembly GCA_013435705.1 of Claviceps paspali. Classification (NCBI taxonomy): domain Eukaryota; kingdom Fungi; phylum Ascomycota; class Sordariomycetes; order Hypocreales; family Clavicipitaceae; genus Claviceps; species Claviceps paspali. Next base: position 591,099 of record JABAEC010000001.1, on the reverse strand, counting down.
TGTGTGAGGGACAAAACAATCACTAAGCCTAAAAGAGCACCATGTTTATTCCTAGCTCGTGCGGGATTGGCCCGAGCAAAACACACGCCGCCAACGAGTTGGGCTCGTATCTCGACGAGTTGACAACGGCATCTAGCATCAGCAGCCGACAGTATCCAAGAGGCATTATATCAACCTTAGGCACCGCGAAAGTAGCAGCACATCAGCTTTCCTCGGCGAGGAGGAATTTTCTCCTACAAGTTTTTCTTATCGAATATTCATCTCCCATCGGCTCTCGACGTCGGAACCACCGCGTCGGGGAAGCCTTTCGAGGCGACGTAAAGTCGTCATCATGGGCGCAAGTTCCGCCGAGGTGATTCACGCTGCGCATTTTTCCTCATTTGTCCTTCTTCCGTTTCTCTCTTTTTGTTCTTTTTCTTTTTCGATGCCCGATCACTGATCCCTGCTGCAGCGCATGGCGCGCATCCACGAGCTCGAATTGCTGCGCCAAGAGGCTCTGCACAAAACCGAATCCATCACCCGTGACGAAGAGGCCCGACTGCTGCAACTGAGGTTGCTGACAATGCGCCATGAGAACGCTGATCTGCGAGACAAAATCGGCGAGCGAGATTACAAGATCAGCACTATGTTGAGGGATGCCGAGCAGATACGACTTGACTTGGATGAAAGTAAAAAGACCATCCGTGGGCAGGATGCGCGAATCAAGAAACGGGTTGTGGAAATGGCCAGTCTGAAGGTACTGCGAACAGAGCGAAGCTGCCTTGCCTCCTTCTATGCGCGCCCACTAACGTGTTCCTTCACAGGCCGAGATCGAGTCATTGAACATGTCGGTGAACGATTCCGGAAAGTTATTACAAGAAAAGTTTGCCTTGACAAGGGAACTGGAGCGCCTTAAACCAGAATTGGAGCATCTTCAGACGCAACTCACGACATATCAAGCGACAGTGGCGGAGAAGAATGAGCTCCGGCGACAACTCGACGCGCTGGGAATGGAACTGGAGAGCGAGAAACGGTCGAAACAGCGCTTGCAGTCTAGGAACAACGACGCCGCGACGACAGAGCTGACATGTCGACTCGAGGACGTCGAGAAGATGCTCGCGACTGAGAGAAAGGAGAGCGACAAGATCAAAAGGGAGCTCGAAAGGACAAAGAAGGAGCTCGAGAGACAGGTGGCAACGACGGAAACTGAGAACGAGCGGCTGGAAGTATATATTTCCAGTTTAAAGGATAAGACAAAGACGCTGCAAGCCGAGTTGAAGGAAGCCAAGGAAAATCTAGACGAAGCTCAGTCCGAGCTCGCTGCCGGCCGGACACATCCAACGTCTGGTGGCGGTGAGGACAAGCCCAAGAAAGCAGTCGCATTGCCGTCGGAAACGGGCAAGAAGCGTCGTGCTCCGGTCATGAGCTTCGACGAGATTACGATCCAGACACCAGGGAATGACATTGTTGCGCGAGAGAGGCCAACGAAGAAGCGTGGCACCGAGAAGGTCAAGGCCTCTGTGGGAGAAAAGTCGACGTTTTCGGTCACACCGTTCCTCAAGCGTAACACGTCTCTGACCGACGACTCGATGGTCGAATCGTCCAAGAACACTTCAACTGGACTGGTTGATGCAGAGCCCCCCACGTCCGATGGCCCTGCAGCTCCAGAGCCACTTTCGGAATGCGAGTCGGAAGCCCCGAAGCCCAAGGTGTCATTTAAGGCAGGGGCCTCGCTCGAATCTACAGCCAAGACTGTCAAGCCACGGGCGGCCCGGCAAGCAAAGGTGGCTACAACACCTCTTCGCGAATCCACCCCTGTCAAGGCCAACAAGATGGTCAAGTCGCGCGGCGCAGCGAAAACCCGGTCCACGTTGGAGATGCCCGAGGGCAAGACAGAAGACGATTCAAGAAGCGTGCCGGACCAAGAGAATGTGCCAGTGACGGCTATCAAGAAGACGGCCCCCGTTCTGCAGCCTAGGGTGCCAGAAGCAGAGGTCAAAAAGAGGAAGCGCAAACTTCTCGGCGCAGCAAACACAACGCTTCTTGATGGCGGCGACAATGACGACGACGACGATGCAGTGGCCGAGCCGAAGCTCCAGCCCGCGATTTCTAAGAGAACTAGGGCTCGACTTGGTGGCGGCGTGAGGAATGCCTTTGCGGCAGGGTCGTCATTTTCACCTCTCAAGAGGGACAGGAGAGGGGCGAATGCAAGTTTCTTGGCGTGACGGATTCTTTCTCTTTATGATTTTTTTTTTTGGGTGCTATATTTCAGGTCCATATTTTTTTTTTCCTGTTCCTTTCATGACGATTGTCATGATTTGACCAGGATGACAGACGGCTGGCTCTGAACTGTCGCGTAGATAGGGTTTTTTTTTTTTGTGCATATTTTTTGTTGTTCTTCCTTTGCGTCAGTGGAGTTTCTCGCTATGTTCCTTTTTTTTGTTGGAACTATCTGGAGCGGTTTCTTTTTTCGGTGTATGCTTGTTGGCTTGACCTGATATCTATTTGCCAGAGTAGCGAGTGTTTTTTTTTTTTGGTTTACTTGTGCGTGAGCGCATGGCGCTGAGAGTATATTGACGAATGGGAAAGCGATGAAGAATGTCTGTCGTTGAGTTAAATGGTGGTCCTCGCCGCGGTTCCAGTGTTTGCGCGTGCATTCCATGATTTGCGGTGTCCGATGTCGGAGAGAGAGAGAGAGGTGTTGTTGAAGATGTGCCCGCGTCCAGGGTAGGGTAAGTCGAGCACGCCTTTTTCTTTCCCTTCGCAACCCGCGAAACGTCAAAACGGACGAGTTAAAACCCCCCCGTCAAGCGTTCCCCATCCCAACAGCCGGCCACAGAGATGCCTCTCGCAATGGCACCGGCCAACTTCGTCGCGAGGCAAGGCGCAAAGCTGCTATGCTGGTGTCGCGGCCGGCCTCTCGCGGACAAGGCGCCCGCCGCGGCGCGCTGGTCCTCGTCCAACGCGCGGTGGAAGCAGCGCCAGGGGAAGGACGTCTTCGCGCGGGAGGCCAAGGTGAATGGGCTGAAGAGCAGAGCGGCCTTCAAGTTACTCGAGGTGCGGATACCTGGCCGCCTTTCCTCGCCCACATACCCTACCATGGGGGGGGGGGGGGGGGAAACCTCACGCATGCTCACGGGACGGTCTAGATGGATTCCAAGTTTAGGCTTTTCAAGCCCGGGCAGACGGTTGTTGATCTGGTATGGACTGGCGAAACCCCCCCTTTTCTCTATTTTTTTTTTTCATTTTATCTTTCAAAAGAGAATTCGTATGGTCTTGCCTGGCGCGTGAACTGATGTGTTTCGCGTAGGGATATGCGCCTGGAAGCTGGTCACAGGTACTCACTCCCCTTCCTTCGCTCCACGTCATCTGTCCTGTCCTTTCCTACCAAGAAGAACCTCGTACTGACATTGTTTCTACCCCCCTTCTCCCTCTCTCAAGGTCGCTCAGGAACGGACAAGGCCGCATGGTCGCGTTATCGGGATCGATCTCATCCCCGCACAGCCCCCGCGCGGGGTGGCCACCTTCCAGGGCGATTTCCTCTCGCCAATGGTGCAGAGGCTCTTCAAGGAGTTTATCGTCAACACGGGCAGGAAGAGGGACCTGCTACGTGCTGACACCGCGTCGGAGGGGACCGTGGCCGAGGAGCCGGTGCTTGAGAGGCCTAGTTACATCGATAGGGAGAGGCTTGTGAGTGAGGAGGTTGAGAGCACGGCTTCTGGTCGTAGCAGCGGTGGTGGTGGTGGTAAAAGTGATGATGCGATGGCGGCGGCGGTAGATGTGAGTTGTTCTTCTTCTTTTTTATCTTGTTCCTCTCCAGACGAGGTTCTCCTTTGCTCGCTCTGGTTCGGAAGATCAGGTTGGGAGAGATGGATGAACTCGGCTGAGGCATCCCAATCTTCCTTCCCCCATTCTTTCTTTCCGGCCACAAACAATGCTGATTCCGCTAGGTCGTCCTAAGTGACATGTCAGAACCCTGGCAACAAACATCCGGTTTCATGTCGAAAACGTTGACCAACCCGTACCGTAGGTTGATGAACACGAGTGGCGTGGGCTTTCGCGATCACGCCGGGAGCATGGTACGTTTTTTTTAACCCCTCACCCCCCCTGCCCCCCCCCCCTTAAAAAGAACGGCAGTCGATCAAAACAAGACGATGCTGAAATCCATCCAAAACCGACAGGATCTCTGCGCGGCAGCTCTCCAATTCGCCAGCGAATCCCTGAGACCGGGCGGCCATTTCGTGTGCAAGTTCTACCAGGGGTCCGAGGACAAGAAGCTTGAGGAAAAGCTCAAGAGCATGTTTGCCAAGGTTGTCAGGGAGAAACCGCAGTCTTCGCGGAGCGTGAGTCGCACCCTATTTTCTTGTGAAGAAGAAAGAAAGAAAAAAAAAAGACCCCGCGCGTTCCTCTTCTGCATTTTCAACAAGTTGTTTTTTTTTTTTCATTTGCGATGCCCTTCCCCTAAATCACGCATGCTATCTGCTGGAGCTGACGGGCCGAATACTAACTGACTGGCTGGCTGTAGGAGAGCAAGGAGGCGTATTTTGTGGCGTTGAGGAGGAAACACGGCGTTGTGTTTAAGCCGGACGATACCCCTTGAAGTGATAGTTGGAGTTGCCTTACGTGTACTATATGTTTTTGTATAATTCTGGAAACCTGCCGATGGTATTGGGGCTTTGTGGCCGCCTTCTAAGTAGGCCTTCGTTGTACGACATGAATACGGCGGCAATGTTTTGTTGTTAATAGCCGTTGTACGAAAGAAAGATGGTGGCAACTGTGTCTGTGCAACGAGCAAGGCCGACGGGCGATATCACGAGTTGTCGTTGCAAAGGTGTCCCAAGTCAATTGGAAAAAAAAAAGGCAGGTGAGGCGGGTTTCATGAGAGAGAAAAAAAAAAGATAGTTTTGCGCCAAAGAGTAAAAACAAAAACGCTTTAAAAAACTCGTGAGGTAAATTTTTGTGTTTTTTGCGGCAATACCAAGCCACGTCTGCTCCATGCAAATGTTCCATAATACTAAGGACAGCTCTGGCATATTTTTTACACCCAATTGCCCCCGTTGAGAATTCATCAAACGGACCGTACCACGTGATTGAACTATAAACCCGTACCAGTTCCGACAGCTTAGACCTTGAAACCGCGAGAGCGTCTTCGGCCACGGGCACGCTCGAACTTGCGGCCCTTGGAGACGACATGGGGTTTCTGTTGCGGGCGTCAGTGACAATGTCATAACGAAGAGCAATCTTGGCTCGGCTCCTTGTGAAAAACCGAGTCGCATAGCTACGAACCTTGTGCTTGTGGGGACCCATGCCAAAGTGCTTGACAGCCTCACGCGCGTTCTTGGGTCCACGCAGGATCAGAGTGTTGCTGCCGGTGGGAGCGCGCAGAGCGAGCTGATCCAGGGTGATGGCCTCGCCGCCTGCCTTGACGATGCGGGCGCGGGCTGTGGCGGTGAATCGCAGAGCAGCGACGGTGACCTTAGGGAAGGTCAACATTCGGTTGTCGTCGGTGACGGTGCCGACGACGACGACAGTGCGCTTCTCCTCCTCCTTGTTGATGTTGCCGACGATGCGGGACAGGGAAACGGGAGGACGGTTGATCTTGGACATAAACAGACGTCGGAGGACGACCTTGTTGAAGCTGGCATCCGTGCGGCCTGAAGAAATGATCAGCAACCTTTGATCGTTTGCTTTGTCCTGGGAAGCAAAAGAGGCAACGTCGTTTTTTTTTGTTTTTGTTTTTGCTTTGCACCTCTCGCACTTCTTTCACGAGTTTACTTGCTTGCTAAACTCGAGGTAGACAAACAGCAAACTCGACGGCCAAGGACCTTCAGGTGTTAAGTTAAAACTTACGAGACAGGAAGCGGTACAGCTTCACGAGAAGCTTGAGGTAGACATTTTCACTCTTGGGGTTCTGGCGGTGAGTGCCCCTGACGTGGTGACGGTTAAGATCGATACCTGAGAGGTGAGGAAAAAAAGAGAGAAAAACGTTCCATCGTCAGCCAGATATTCAAGCATGCTCATAATTGAAAAGCTAGGCCTCTCCAAAGAAATGTCCCTCAGAACAACACCCATCTTCATAAACCTCGTCCTTTCGCGTCCAGTCTCTATTATCCAGAAGTCGCACGCAAGAAAAAAAAAGATCTTGATGGCACCAATGCAGGATATTTCCTCCCCTCGATTTTTTCCAACGGAAAATCGAGCACCAACTGTGGGCTTGAAGAGTTGATTGAGGCCAGAGACTAGACTTGCGAAGGATTCGATCCGAAGAAGAAGACGTGTTCCGGGTTCACCCTTGGGGCGCTTCTCGTCCGCAAGAATAGGTCATGCATCAAGACGTAGCACCCTCCTCGACATGCCTTGGATTGGCCATTCGGCCTGTCCAAGATCATGTGTTTCGAAAGTGGAGGGGTGCGGTAATGATACTGTATTCCCATCTCACTCGCATACAAAGGCTGATCATCGAAATGTTCTTTTCACGTACCCATGGCGGCGGTGGTCGCTGGACGGTCGGTTAGTTGGCGATAGAGAAGACTTTTTTTTTCCACCCCGGGACGTGCTGGATATGGTTCAATCGCGCGTAAGGGTGTAAGGGTATGTCAAGATGGTCTAGGGCTTCTGGTGGGTATGGCGCTGTGATTGGTTCTGTGGCTTTCACATCTTTGGCGGTAGGGGCTGGCAGTTAGGGCTTGTGGATATGTCGAGGTGATAAAGAAGCGGTACGTACTGCTAGTACCTTCAGCGGTACGTAGTACCTTTTCTGTAGACGATTCCTGGTTGGTGTTAACGTACTACTACTAAGTACTATGGTACCCGGCATAAGTTTTCACACCTCCTTTACGAATTTGCCCCACTTTTAGGTAGCTGCACAGTAAAACTCTTTGATACGTGTGGAGCCTGCAGTATTCTTACAGACCAATCAGAATATCTTTACTATACCTAAATAAGCAATTCTAGACGCGCTAGTATTAATATGGTGTAGTGCGACGTATGTAAGCGCCTTAATTGGTTGATTTTTGGCTTTGTTTATCCTAAATAGGAAGCTATACTAGAAAGATTATTTAACTCTAAATAAAAAAATATCTAGAGTAGTAAAGAGTATATCTAGTTTATACTATATAAATAGTTTTATCTCAACTAGCCAATTAGAAGAGAGATGTCGCTCCACACAGTACGTATTTTACCGTAAGTACAGTGCAATCACATCGCTAGTCCCACTTTTCGTAAAGGGGGTGTGAAAACTTATGCCGGGTACCATAGTAGTACTACTACTAAGTACTTAGTACCCAGTAATCTTCAGCGATTCGAATAAAAGACCGCTTGCACGAAATGTTTCTGCTGGCAAGTGTTTTGATGATACTGGTAGTTTGTAGTGTAGTCTCCTGGTTTTCCGAACAAGTCCATTCAGAAGAAATTGCTATGGTACCATGCCCAATTGAGGATGCTCAAGAACTATAGCCACTCAAAGCAAGCAGTATGACCTGGAAACTCCAATCCAAAAAAGGGGGGTGAGCATATCGCTCTCGTCCATTGTACCTACTACGCACATACGCACCTGTGCCCGCACTACCCGGAATACTCTCTGGATATCCTGTTGATGCCAACTACAAAAAGGTCGGTCCGCCTGATGCTAGATGGATGCGACTCTTGAAAGTGATGAATGCCCAGCGTCCGTGTCGGTCAACATAGATCCTGTCTCCACAAGCAGCAGACCACTTTCTTCTTTCTTTCTCTAGCAACAACAAGCCATCCATGATATGCTTATTTATTGGGGGTGATACTATTGACCAATAAACATACTAAAACAAAGGGGAAATGAGAAATGCAGAAGAGGCACCCATCCGGGCAGAATTCGGCAAATCTTGGTCAAATGGGTATGTGAGAAGAATATATATATGAAAAAAAAAGAGAGATTTGACAAGACCGTGAAAATTCATTCCCCGCCCGCCGCGCTTTCATTAATCCAAGAGTTCCATTTAATATATATGTTTTCCTTACAAGGCGGCTTGGTTCAGTTCGGGCTTCAAGGCGACCAGGAAATCACGAGTCATTTCGAAACTCAACCAGCTGGAAGCCATACTGGGAGCGACCTTGAGAAGGTTAGGGACGATGCCCTTGTATAAGCCGCGGATGCCTTCTTGGGTGACGATTACGCGGACGGCGTCGAATACGCCTTTGTACTGGTAGCCCATGCCAGACATGGTGTTGATTTGAAACCGCCTGCGAAGGACGTCACTGATAGAGGTCAGCGACAGTGAAGAACGAATTCGGGGAGCAAAGCATAACATACAAAGGATAGGTAAAGGTTTGTGCAACAGCACCAGATATGGCACCAGCCAGCAGTTTCCGCGCAGCGCCGGGATTCTGTTCACCCTCGTACGTAAGATATTTTCTGACAGACTCGTATACCATGAAGTTCAGGCCGACCTATAAGCAGAATACTATCAGTTTGGAAACACTTTCCAACTTTGACGACACTCGATAAAAAACGACTTACATATGGCGCGACGCCAGCAACAGTGGGAACGATGCCACGGTATAACGCAGAAATACCACCTTCCGTCTTATACATCTGAATCAAGGTAGCCCACATTCCGGGCATTTTGGCTGGCCGCTGTCCTAGTTCCGAAAAACTGGCAGTCTGAATGGATAGTCTTGTTCGAACGATATCGAGTGGATACGTGAAGAAGACAGATGTAATTCCGGCAATGCCTCCACACACAAGTCGCGTCAGTGGTGCTAGGTCAGCCCCTGGATGCGATTCAAAGATGCTCTAGATTTTTGCGGTCAGTACAATAATGGAAAATCCCGCATGCCATCGAACTGTTAAAAACGGCTCGCCCCCCCCCCCCCCCCCCTTTTTTTTTTTTGAACTTCACGGGGCTGAAGAGGTTGACGTCAGGTGTCTTACCCTTTTGTAAAAATTGTAACTGCTGAATTGCACAGCAGAATAAGGTACGATTCGAATACAGTTGGTCCCGTTTCCGCGCATGAAGCCCCTCCAACCTTCCTCTCTCCACATCTTGGCCAGCGCCTGGCCAACGGACAATTTGTAGGCTTCGCGACCGACACTCTGCACCTGCAGCAAGATTTTCAAGCGCTCCAGTGGGGAGACCACTGTTCGTGAAACGGCACCGGCAACACCGCCACCACAAAAGGCAGCGACGACAGGCTGAGAAACCCATTCGCGAAGTTCGATGAGTCGCTCCGGAGGCTGGGAAACGCCCCGCTCGGAGGACTGCATCTGGACGCTGGGTGTAGTTGGTGGCGGGGGTTGTAATGGGGATCCCTTCATCGCAGACATGTCGCTTTTCGCGCGACAAGTTGGCTTCCAAGCGCGAAAAAAACAAAAACAAAACACAAAAATACGGTCCTTGTCTCGAGTAACGAATGGCTATTGTGCTCAACTCAGGAAAAGACACACAGTTGCGTGCCGCAAACTCTTCCCCGAATCGCTCGACCCGAAATTCGGTGCTGCTGACCTGACGAACATCTATCGGCGACGAGACGGGAGATGAATTCGGGAGGCTTGAACTGAGTCTACTCGTTTGCGAACATGAACTTCCAAGGTGACGTCTCGGAGAATCGTCGATCGTCGATCTTGGGGAATCGGGGGCAATGAATTGACCGCGGCTATATCGAGCGAATGGAAAGATGGCCAAGGATGGTGACAAGGAAAAGGGCGAATCGCTATAAAGATAAGGCGGGTATCGTCGGCAGCATGCTCCAGAGTATCGAGATGTCTGATGACTGTGGTTTCTCCCAAGCGGTATTGTAGCGGAGGGCGTCGAGAAAGAATACGAAGGTGTAGCCGCCTGACAGCGGGTGTCGTCGAGTTTGCTGCTTTGGAATAGTTTATATTGGATAAACAGTCTATAGGCGCGTGAGGCACGAAGGTGGGGGATTTAATTTCCGATTGGTGATGTACAGCCGAACAGACTCTCGTTTGGAAGCACTTGAAAGGCGAGGAGAGGTTGAGTCGTCGGACCGCACGCTGCAGAGTTCGGCAAGGTCGATGTCGTCGTCGGTGAGAGAGAGCTCAAAAGTAGAAGAATTTCAGATTGAGACGCAATCTCAAAGCGAACAGTCACAGAGACCCACTTGGATGGCATGTGCGCCAGTCAGCTGTCGGAGCTCTTGGTGTCTTAAGGCCAGCTAAGCTTGTCCAATCTGCTTATTTGATACCGTATAGGCAAGCCGTCCACGAGAGCGACTAATGCATGTGCCCCCCCCCCCCCCCCCTCCGCGCAATCATCATCATCTTACATCTTACGTGTACTGTATTAGTAGTCACAGCATTTTTTGCAAAATGTGGTTTCAGGGGCATGCGCAGCACGTAGAGTACACATCTTCAGGCGACTAAGTGGCAGGAAGACCGTCAGACCCCGCACACGAAACACACATTGTAACTGGCGGAGGAGAAACACGAGCGATTTTTTTCAATGTTTTTTTTCAATGTTTTTTTTTGCCTCGTGCCGGCTCAATGAGCATGGTTCATGTGGCTATGATTGATACGTGACCACCTTCGGAACACCAAAACAGAGGCTAAACATAGTAGTCGAGCCTAGGCTGGTTGTAGCGGCGTCAGCGTCAGTTGTCTATTTGAAACTGCAAAGACAGAATAGAGATGGATATATACTGGGCGCCATCCCATTCTCACCCATTTCAAATATATCGCTCCAAGCACATAACCAATGATCACACAAAAAAAAACAAGCATCAAAGATAATAGTTTTTTTTAAAAAAAAAATTCCTAAATTATAGAACCTGGTCCGTAGAAATCACTTCTACTGCACGGCGTGTGTCTATCTACATACCCTAGGTGTGATGTGTCCCACAGCATGATTTACCAAGTCGCCTCGAGGACAATGATAAAAAAAAAAGATGCCAATTGCCAAGGCGGGGGTTCTACGTCGCTGTGTTTACTGTTTGGCAAAACGGCTGGACTAGACGGTACAGAAATATGAGTGAGGTAATATTATAGAGACAAGTGGAACTTCAACAATTTGTGACAGCGCCAAAATGGTCGATATGAAGGAATAATTTTTTAGAGCCCAGTCTCTAAAACCATCAAGTTGTCTTTGTTCCGCCAAATTTTCACTCGGCAATGTCGAGGTCTTCATCGCGAGCGGGTGGAGGAGGACTGTCATCGCCTAGCGGACATTATCTGTTTTAGCTCTTGCCACATCTCAAACATGTCCAGTAGACATGAAGTCCTTACCTTTACGATCGTCACCGTTAGTACCATTCTCACGGCGATCACGGTCGTCGCGGTCATCCTTAGCGTCGCGATCACGGTCCCTGCGTTATTGCCATTAGTTATTGTTATTCCTGTCTCCTGGACAAAAAAAAACCAGGGCCTACCGTAGATCGGGGCTGCGAGAGCGGTCGCGATCTCTACGGCTGTCGCGATCGTAGTCACGGTCCCGGTCCCGACGATCATCTTTGCGGGGTGAGTAGTCGCGAGTGCTTCGTCGGGGAGACGGTGATCTCCCACGTCGAGGAGAGCGGCGGCCGCTGTCCCGACCGCTTTCCCGGCCGCTCTCGCGACCGCCCTCACTGCCGCCACCGCGACGATCGCGGTCCCTACCGGACTCGAATCGCCAGGACGCAGAAGGAGGAGTTCTTGCCCACTGGCAAATAGATGAGTCAGAAATTTCACTACGCAAGTCTTTGCCAAGGCCTTGACAAAGGAAAGGATTCGCAAACCTCGATCTTCAAGATGTCGTCACGACCGATGCGCTTGTTGTGCATCTCGTAATAAGCATCGTCAGCATCTCTCCGATCCTCGTACTCAACAAACGCAAAGCTGCCATTTTCGGCGTTAGCATCGTCATCGCTTCAATATCAAATACCACCAACATGACAGTTTCTACTTACAGTCGGCTCGAGGAAGAGCGAGGTGCTGGAATGTCACAACGGACAAGGCGTCCATAGCTAGAGCGTAGCAAGGTCAGTACTTCAGTGAACTGAACGACATACTCAGGAACTGACTGCCCGGGCGGTCGGAATCAAGGTCATTGAATTTGGTCCTCGGGACCTGATATCATGACAAGGTTACACTTGCACGCGCTCGGAGGCGCGGGCTTATTAATCGACGAGAACGCAGAGTCCTTTCCGAGGCGAGCGAGCGAATCGACGATCGACGTGGCAAGAGGGCAGGAAGAAGGTTGGGGGACGAAGAATCATCAAGCTTGTGGGGTGCGAGAGGGCGATGGCGACGACGACGAAGGCACGACGACGACGACGACGACGACGATTGGGGCTGATCTGGAGACACCGAGCCTAGGCTAAGGGACAAGATGCCGAAATGATCTAGTCTCTCATCGGCGAGACGTGACGGGGGGGACGTTGGACGAAGAGGGCGAGGTACGGAAAGCGGTGCGAAGGCGAGAAGCGTTAAATGTGGTTGACATACCGTTCGAACTCGTATGCGAGATCGCGAGCGCGGGTGCCGTGGCTGAAGCCGGTAACGTAGAGCGTGGTGCCGCCACGAGACATGATGGCTGGTGATGTTATTTGAAGCTGGACAGAGGACGGGCGCGTAAATCCGACAGCGGAAAGACAGCACCAAAATCGCAAAATCTGCAAGATGGAGCGATGAAAAAGGGGGGGGGAGAGAAGAACGATTGGCGATGGCGCAGCTGCTGAAAGGGCTAGCTGTCTGTAATGGTGGAGTGGTAAAGCATTTGTCTGAAGCAGTGGCTGGCAACAAGATCGTAAAGTTTTCCTGCTGACGTAATAATAAAAACGGAGACGAGTGGTTCTACGTACTGCGTACTGCGTAGCAGAGCGGCAGAATGACGGTAGCCTACCCTGTAGTGCTGCCGCCGCCTGGCCACGTGGTAGAAAAAAACCAAGCATGCGGCTATCTGGCTATGGTGCTTCTTGAAACTTGTATGCGAAGCAACGTGTGCCATGTATATGTAGGACACGACACGAATACTGCACACCTTTGGTTTTCTGGTTGGAGTTTTCGGAGGACACTGGGTGGACCGGTGACGAGAGAGAAAGTCAAAATGGGGCAACGAGCTAGGACGGCGGCGGCGGCTGCAATAATCGGGGAACTCACAGGTCTATTTCGTCATCGTGCTCGAGACGATGGAAACGAGCGCGCAGACGTGGCAGGCAGGAGCCGCAGGGTTGGAGAAGTCAGAGGCCCCGAAAGCTCCTGCGAACGGAACTCGTCACAACCGGAGCTCGCTCATCAACGGCACCAACCAGCACAAGTCATTATTCAGGTACTGAGGTCCGGACATCGCGGAAATGGCATTATCGGATCGAGGCAGCTCCAGCCCCGACAATGCTGTCATTCGAAACAGCCTCTATAAACTGGCCCTGTCAGCCATGTCGGGCTAGAGACAAGTCATGGCATAATCAAACACCCGACCCTTCCGATTCCCCCGTGCCTCCCGTGCCTCCCGTGCCTCCCCATCGCAGTCCACACACCCTCTCTACACAAGCCGGTGTCACACTGTCATACGATATACACTACATAAGCTCAGCCGTCGAGTTCGTCTACGGGGACCCGTTATCACGTCGATTGGCATGAAGTGACCGTTGTCAGCCAGTAGGTATTTATATTGACACCAACCATCGATACCGAATAAAACAACCAGTGTGAGACGTGTCCAATTTTTGGTCAGCTTGAACGGGGCCAAGTCGCCACGGCGTATCATTTCTCTGTAAACCATCACTGGACAGACGGATCAATCAACCAAAGCTTTTGCCTCGCCCACCGGTGGACAAAGAAGAAGAAAAGGCAGCTCATCGCCATGAACAGCACTCTTACCACGGCTATCGGCGAGGCCAGCCAAGAACCCGACTGGCCGCCGTCGAATAAAGACGCCGTGACACCCAAGCCCAACCACAACATGCACAGCGCTGTCAATAACCATATTCCGAATCAACATCGCCGAGAAGTTCAGCCTCGATCCCTGGGCGAAGCCCTGCGCGAGGCCGGAATCTCCCTAGACTCGTCTGGCCCTGGATCTGACACTCCGAGCGAGGAAGACTATGATGAAAACATCCGCCCAAAATACACGCATACTATCGAGAAACAGAGTCCGATCAAGAAGCACGAGGTTTCAAGCCAGAAGCGGCAAGAGCCAGCGCAGGCGGAGGGCCAACAGCTACCGAGACAAAGAAAATTCATCAAAGTTGATGACAAGAAAGGTCTTTTATCCAAACTCGATGCGCCTCTTGCCGGCAACAGCTCCAAAATCTCTGTATATGCAGATAACGACGAGACGCTTCAGGAAATCCTCAGGAGGAGGTTGGAATCTGCGAAAAATCCCGACCATGCTGGCAAGCAACGACGCAAATTTCGCGATCACCTGTTTACCCATCAGTTTTCAGCATTTGACCCTCACAACTCAGAAGCGGTAAACAATCCATTCCACGGCTTCTACACGCTGTTCTGGCTGGCCGTTGCGCTGTTCATGCTGAAAATCTCGGTCAATAACTGGATGACGTACGGAACGCCCCTTGGATCCAATGAGATTATGAATATCATGTTTGATCGGGATGGTGAGTCTGAACTTGTCGCGCCTATCTGTGAGGATGAGAGCGTCTGCTTACACGGCCGTTGCCATGCTGTAGTTTTTGTCCTGTTACTCTCCGATGGAGTCATGTGCGGCCTGACGGCCGTGACCTGGGCCGTTCAAAGACTTGTACATCGCCGAGTCTTGGACTGGGACCGAAGCGGATGGATTGTGCAGAGTGTTCGTTGGATGCTACCCTCATTGTCCGCTCGCGACGAAGGTTTTGAGATGCCATCATGACATTGATGATCTAATGATTTGCGTAGGTCTGGCAAGCCATATTCATCGCAGGCGTCGTATCCTGGACGCATGTGCGAGACTGGCCCTGGACGCACACCGTCTTCTTCGTCCTCCACGGCCTCGTCATGCTCATGAAGCAGCACTCGTATGCGTTTTACAACGGATATCTCTCCACCGTCTACACGAAGCGTCTGTTTCTCGTCTCCAAACTCGAGCAGCTCGAGAAGGTGCACGCATCGGACAACCCATCCTCGTCCGTGCCCACCGTGTCCAGCCTGACCACATCGCATCTGGGGGTGCCGCCATCAGCCATGCAGCGCCGGCACTCGCTTACCCAGGTTCCCAGCAGTGAAGAGACCGACATTGACAAGATCGCCAAGGCCATTGCGTCCCACCAGCCCCTCGACGACGAGCATATTCGCGTGTTTGAGCGAATCATCAAATGGGAGGTCGACGCGCTGGCGGACGAGCTGCGCGGTACAGCGAGCGATGCCGCCAAAGCATACCCCTTGAACCTGACGTTCCTGGCTCATTACCGATGGATCCCCCTGCCGACTCTGGTATACGAACTGGAATATCCGCGATCCGAATCCATCAGCTGGAGATATGTCGCCGAGAAATTGGTCGCCGTGGTGGGGGTCTTGTTTGTCATGAACCAGGTCGCGCAATACTCCATATGTAAGCGGTCTTTTTTTTTTTTTTTTTGCTCTCCCTTGGGGATTCAAGCACCAGAGATGTTGGGGAAGACAAAAACAAAAGCACCCCTACAGTCTCGATGGAGGAACTAACGCGGTATACACACAGACCCGGTAGTCATGAAGACGGTGCAAATGAAGGAAGACGGTCTATCACTGGGTGCTCGATTCCAGGAATTTCCACTCCTGCTCCTGGATCTCATCTTTCCATTCATGATGGAGTATCTTGTGAGCCTCTCGGAATGAATGCTGTTGAATGCCCTTTTGACAGCCGAGACTGACAATACGATGAACAAAAGCTGGTCTGGTATCTCATCTGGGAAACGATTCTCAATACCCTCGCGGAGCTCACTCACTTTGCAGACCGCAGCTTCTACGACGCTTGGTGGAACAGCGGTATGTCTACTTGTTGCTTCCTCTCTGTTTCCGCGGTGGAATCCGAGTACCATACCAGAAAGAAGGCCCGCTGATGAGGAAAATTCCGTCGACGCCAGTCTCCTGGGACCAATTCGCCCGCGATTGGAACCGTCCCGTCCACATCTTTCTGCTCCGCCACGTGTACCACTCGTCCATCTCGTCTTTCAAGGTAAAAAAGCACACGGCAACGCTCATTACATTTTTCCTATCGGCCTGCATTCATGAGCTCGTCATGTGGTGTCTGTTTCGCAAACTGCGTGGGTACCTGCTCGTTTTGCAAATGTGTCAGCTCCCAGTACGTATTATATATTTCTTTTGTGGTGCAAGCTGCCTTGATGGCGCAATCATTTTCGAAAGAAAGTCTCGACCTGTTTCTGTTCCTCTTCCTGTTCCCGGCCTTCTTCCCGTTCCCCGTGTCTGCAACCCCCCCCCCCCCTTTCTCCTCAACGTCAACATGCTCACCGTTTCAACGACAGCTGGTCCGACTGAGTCGCACGAAATGGCTCAAGGGCCGCAAAGCACTAGGCAATCTCATCTTTTGGCTCGGAATCTTTACAGGACCCAGCTTACTGTGTAGTCTGTATCTTATTCTCTAGTCATGCGCAAACCATGTGACGAGTGTTTTGGCTATACTGTATTTTTCGCTTTTTTTTTTTTTTTTTTTTTTTTTTTCATTTCATTTCCCCATTCCCTTTTCAATTATATTCTTGTCGCGCGTCATTCTTCAGAGGACAACGTCCCGTGGCATTAGGGACCATACGCAGAGTACCACAGAAACCAGCACTTGAAGAAAAGGCATCATCCAAGCGAGCATGTACTTTAGCAAAAACGATACGAAATAAAACATGAGAAAAAAAATTAAAATTCAAAACCACGAGTATATAATAAATGTTCATCTGAAGCATAAAACCCGAGCAACTGCGCTTTTTGGTTAATGAATAGTTCCCCCCCCCCCCAATACCTTCACATGCAGAAGGGAACCCCGAATTTAACTACTAGTATACTCTGTCCAGACACAAACACTGCATCTACACCTGCACTGCCAACAGGACCTAGCACGCGGCTCAATTTTTTTTTTTTACATCTTTTCATATGTTGCCATCAATGAGCCTGTTGTGATGAGAGAGAGAAGAAAAAAAAAAGTTAGTTGCTGGTATTTTTTTTTTTTTTGAAGAGGAGAGTTCTTAACCCGTTGCAGAGAGAGAGGAGTGAGACGCATAATGTATATATTACATGTATATGATATCAAACTTACCGATGAAAGTGGTCACGAGGCGGCTGCGCACCTGGCATATGTCCTCGGGGACAAGCCAGATTGTGGCGCCGAGCTTGCGGGCAATGCTGATGCCGAGCTTGGCATTCATGTAGGCGTCTTCGTCGGTCTTGCCATCGGTGACGAGGTCGTAATCGACGTAGCTGCTCTTCATGCCGTTCAGAACGTCGAGAAGAAAGATGCCGGACGCGATGGCGGGGTCCTTGAAGGAGCGGATGGACGAGCTGCGGCCGCCCTTGCGCGACATGTCGTTTGCCCAGCGGACCATTTCGTTGTCGGTGATTTCGCGCTTGCCCAGCTTCTGGGCCAGCGACGAGAGCGTCACGGTGATGTCCCTGCGCATGAGCTGCCATACCAGGCCGAGGGTCAGCGTGCGCTGGCCGTCGGTGATGTCGGCGCCCTGGATGCCGACGAGCGAGAAGCCGTTCTGCTTGCCCAGCTCGATGGCGTAGTTTGTGTTCTCGACGGCCTTGAACCTGGACATTTCGCCTCCGTGGGCGGGGGGCTTGTTGGCGTGGCGCCAGTTGACGGAGCCCTTGATGACCTTGTCGTATGCTTGGAGGAGGACGGTCCCGTTGCGCAGGTCCTCGAAGAAGGACACGACGGCGGGCTGCACGTCCAGGCTGTTGAGCCACAGGGTGAAGACGCGGGCCTCGCGTTCGCCTTCGGCGTCGAAGTCCTCGACCTCGAGCTTCTCTTCTTCCGTGATGGGGTCGAGCGCAGGGTGGTTGTTGAACAGGTTGGCGACGAAGGCGAGGTTGAGTTTGGGGTTGCCGGCGACGAGGGATTTCGGAGTCAGGAACTTGCGGCAGCCGAGCTTGTCAGCCTCCTGGAGGACGTCCTCGGCGCGCTGGAGGAGATCGTGGGTTTGCAGGGGCTTGCGCGTGCAGCCGTGCTCGTGGCCGATCTGCGCCATGAGGACGGCGTAATTCTCGCCGTCCTTGACGTCGTTGGAGAAGTTGGAGACCCTGCAATATTGGATTTTCTGCTGGTAAGCATGTTTCCGGCAAGAAAAAAAAAAAAAAAAAAAAAAAAAAGTGCGGTGGCTTGTCTCAAACCTTCTGGACCAGTTGGCCGCCCGGAGATGGTAGTTGAACCATCTCAGGAGAATCTGTTCCGGGGGCAGACGGAGGAATTGCTCCAGCGTCTCGTCCTCGTCCAACAGGCGGTACAGCTCAGGATGAAGCTTGATGTCGATCTTGCCCAAAAGACCACGCCGGATCACCTGCCAGATGAGACCGAGGATCAGATGTTCACGGACTTCGATGATGTCGCCGGCGCCAATGTTGACCACGGAACAGCCGATACCCTTGGCAGATTCAATGACAATGTTGTTGTTCTCTGTCATCTGGAAGGCGTTCAGCGTCTTGGTCTTTCTCCCGGCAACATTGAGGACTCGCTCGTCGATGGTGTCGGGGACGCTGTCGTTGATGAGTTTGGCCAGGACCAAGCCGTCCTTGCACTCGTCGAACATTTCAAACGTATCGGTGGGAAAGGGCAGGCGGCTGCCAATGTCGGCGTCGCCGGCCAAGACGGCGTTGATGTGGCGGGTGAACTCGGTCCGCTCATCTTCATTGATGGTATGGGTGATGTTTGCGCTGGAACCTTGGACCTGGATTTTGCCGCTGAGACTGTTCTTGGGGGCGTGTCCACCGGTTCGTTGGTTCACAACACCACCACCTGGGCTGGCTGGCGTGGGACCTGTAGAGATTCTCTTCTGAGCTGGCGAGGAATCGCGCAGTTTGGCAATGAGCTGTTGTGACGAGCAACACCAAGGTCAGCTGTTGGATGTTTGAAAAGCGGATAATAACAGGGGGGAGGGGGGGGGGGGATTTGGCGGCGCAGCGGCGGGGCCAGACGAACTCCAACGTAATCTTCAAGCTCGACTCGCCGCGACGAGTCGAGCTCGACCTCCTTCAGAGCCTGCCGAACGACATCGTAGGGCTGGTTTTCGCTCTGCTGGGTGGCCTTGATGGCAGTGGCTTCGTCCAGGTAGCCCTTGTCGTCGACGTCGAGCCGCTGAAAGGCATCGGAGAGCGAGAAGATCTCGTTCTGCTGGAACTGAGGGAATTTCCTGCAAAAGACAGGTTAGCTGTCCGCGTGGGGCTGCTCGTGGGCGGATAGAGAAGGGACGGGGGGGAGAAGGTGGAAGCGACGTGCCTCTGCAATTTGAGGACATTCATGGCGGGGTTGAGGAGGGGTTGCGATGGCCAACCCGCTTGACTGCGCGCCGGGGTGCAGAGCAGAGGACGGTGAAGGAAAAGAAAAAAGAAAAAAAAAAGGGGGGGGGGGAGAAGAGGAAAGCAGAATGCCGAGCCGAAGGGAGCTAGAAGCTTCGTTGTTTGGGATGAAGGGGCTTTGGCTGGCGTGGTGGGTGGTGGTTGTGATTGACGTCGCGACGATGACGACGCCCGACGAACTTTCTGCCGCCGCCCCGCGCCTCAAAAGCGTCGTTGGCGTTGCTGGAGCTTACTTACTACGTAGTACTAGTACTGTACTTGTAGAACCAACAACCAACGACGGCGGGCTGCTGCGCCACAACTTCCAATAACAATTGTGCCACAGAACACACCGACAGTGCAGACAGTTGCAAACAGTGCAGACTGACAGCCCGACCAGACCGCCGGCCGGCAATTGTGGCAAAAATATCTCCGTGAAGTTGACTAGCGGCACCTGTTGCCATGGAAGCAAACCTCCGCTTGGGTCGGGACGACGGCATCAATATGTTTTGATGCGTTTTGACGACAGGTTGGGCTCGACGTCCCCCCCCCCCCCCCCCCCCCCCCCCCCCCCGGCAAGGCTCTTCCGTCAGCTGCGTCTTCAAAGTCTTGGGGGGGGGGGGGAGGGGGGAATAAAAGCTGGACTATTTCCCATCAGTGATCTACAAAAAAAAAAAAAACACTCACACACACTCACACACACACTTCATACATACTTATACATATTCTCAAGCTCTCACACCCTCTCACACCTTCACACACCAACACCCCCCCTCCCTCTTCAAAATGCTTCGTCACTCGACTTTTCTGGCCATCTCATTACCGGCCCTCTCAGCCTTAGCCCAAAACCCCCCTTACCTCGGATGTGTCGTCCCGTCACCCAACGACTCCAACAAGCCCTTGGCGGTCAACATGGCCAACTTCCAGAAAATCTTGGCGACCCCCGAGAGATGTGCAAGCTTTTGCACGGCTGCAAACACTCCCACATCCTCCGGAATCAACTACGACTACCCACTCTTCGCACTGAACAACTTTGCATGCTGTGAGTCGGACGAGTCGAGGCAGCCCGTGTGGGATCGATGCTGACATTTCTTTCTTTCTTTCTTTCGCAATACCAGACTGCGGCTTCCACCTGTCACAGAGTGCAGTGCTCGCAAGCGACGACAAATGCTCCAACCCGTGTTCAGGAAACGAGACCGTCACATGCGGCGGCTACGGGGCTTTTAGTCTTTACGGCGACAGCAAATTCGTGCCCCGGCCGGAATACCTGCCCGGCCTGATATCTGAGGGCTGCAAAACCTTTGATGCCGCCAAGTTCACGGACTCGGCGCATTACAAGGACGATAGCAACATGACGGTAAACGCGTGCACCGACTTTTGTGTTCAGGGGCACGGCAAGTATGCCATCAGCCTTGACAACAACGACAACTGCTGTAAGCGATGCCCCGCAGCTCTCCCTTTTGCGTGAAGCGATTCCCGTTCCCGTTCCCGTTCCCATTCCCATTCCCATTCCTTTTCGATGCCCCTCTTCTCACTTGGCAGCAAGGATCTTCTTGGTGGAGATGCCATAACTGCGTGCTCAAACCCGCACGATGAATATTGACTTTGGCTAATCCTCTGCTTTTTTTTTTTTTGCCCTAGATTGCACCAATACCGATGTCAACGTCGGCACCGACGTCCAGGATGATGATTTTTACTGCAACCATCCTTGCTCGGGAGATGAACGACAGACGTGCGGAGGCCGCCAAAACAATGAAACATATGTCTCGCACTGGTCCTTTAACCCCATCGTTGCTCACGATATTAGCTTGTCGATGTCGGCTACTGCCCAGTCAGTGCCGACGATGTCTGTCTGGAACAATGGACCACTGTCTGGAAGCCAACCTCTTCCAACCCCAGCTGGAGATGTATACAATGCGTGTTAGGTATAGGAGTACCTAGCTAATACGTAATAGCCAGGTAGTATATAGTAGAAGAGAAGGGATGGGGTCGGGGGATGCAGCGGGCAGGCTCCCCCCTCGATGGCTACAACCAGCCTATGCACAACACCATGAAGGGGGAAAGAAACACACGATCGATATGAAACAACACACAGAAAAACCCGTGAGAAGAATTGCTCACTTGCTAGCGCATTGCACCTCACGCTCGTAACGAAGAATCTAGTAGTAGGAAAGCTTGAGTAAATACTACTACGTACATATACTTATCACTGTGGAGCCACCTTGCTGTTGTAAGTTGTGACACATGCCACATGCGTTGTAGACCGAGTCAGGCTTCTTCCCCACGGACTCCGCCCAAGGCAAAAAAAAAAAAAAAAAAAAAAAACAACCCAAGACATTGGCGCGCGCGCGCAACATTCTGAGCAAACGCTACCATTCGCTCCAGCCCAGAAAAGAAGCTTTACAATAAGAGCAGGCCGCCCTGCCGCTGTGTTCGCGGCCCATCTCCTCTCCAGCTGAGCCCTCGAAAGAGCCAGTCTCCCTCCGCCCGGCACCTGTCATGTCACTCTGCAAGACATGCGAGGAGCCTCTCCTCATTCGCCTAGACGACGATGCCGACGACCAAAACTCGCACGCGGGCGTCGGACATGCAATCGCCGCGGAAGCAGCAACGGTCCCCGATGACCTCGAGCTCCGCTGCGGTTGCCACTTCCACTGGTGAGAGATGGCGCGGCCAGATCGATCTGCCCTCATCTGCTGCGAGGATGCGGAAAACAGCACTGATTGCATTCAATAAACAAAATAGGGAATGCCTGATGGAAGAGGCTTCACGGGTCGCGTCATCTCTCAAATGCCCCAGCTGTGACAGCTACTTGCCCGTGGACGCGGCTGCTTCAAGTTCCTCAACCCAGTTTCGCGCCAAGCCGTCTATTCTTGCCCAGTACCGCAACGAGGGCGGCGTCCAGAACGACCTGGACATCGGGGGCACTCTTATGGAAGAGGCCTACGTCCAGGACTACCCCGAGACGCGCCCGGCGAGAGCTTTCCACGTCATGTGCTCCGAAGGCGACACTGCCGGCGCAATGGAGTTGCTGCAAGACGTGAGCGGACAAGGCCACGACGTCGGTTGCATCGTCCGCTACCAAGATCCGTTGGACGACATGAAGAGCGGGCTTCACCTCGCGGTGGAAAACCAGCAGGTGCCCGTCATCTGGGCCCTGCTGTGGCTGTCGTCCACCGTACACACCGCGTCTTTTCCGGATCTGTTTCGTCGGCCGCTCGAGGAGGCTGGGGTGGGCCGTATGCCCGTCCGGCCGGAGGAGGATATTCGAGGTCTGAGGGACAACCAAGGCCGAACTGCAGCAACGCTGGCGGAGCAGGATCCTGCACGGTTTGCGGCCTTGCTTGAAGACGGCGCGGGCGCGTTGTATCCTCCGAGGTGACCGACATCATGTGCAGGTTGGACTAGCCGGAATATGAAAACTACACCAACCCAAGGCGATTTTGTTTTGACTATTCAATAAAAAAAAAGTAAAATAAAATAAAATAAAAATAAAAATAAATCCACGCATCAGGTGAGGAGGGCGCAGTGGCGCAGTGAGCAAGGCGCAGGGGCGCGCAGAGGCGGGCGACTTGAGCCGAGTGACGTCGCTGCCGGCATGCTGTGCGTCACACCAATGTGGCGCCACAGAGAGGCAAGGCAGGCATGCGGCCAGCCTCAACTCGTCAGACCAACCTCTCCTCGCCTCGCCACGCTCATCATGCACGCGCTTCGTACCTTGCATCGCATCCCCTGCTCGCCGCCAGACACCGGCGATAATCTCAACAAAGTCACCACGCTCCTGCTACGTGTCGGAACCAGGTCAACCTTGTCAACCGCGAGCCGCCAACACCCGTCAGCCGCAACCGTCGATTCCGCCGCAAAAAAGGGTGTCCGAACTGTCGCGTGGCTGCCCCGGCGAGCTTCCTCAACGATCAAGATGCCTCCGCCGCCGGGGACAAAAAAGCCCGAGAAATCATACCTGAGCTCTGCCGTCGACTCGATCAACCCGTGGTCGACGGGCCGCACTGCGACGCCTACGCCGGCGCCGGCGCCGGACAACAAACAGGAACCAACCGCCGCATCACTGGAAAAGTCGGCAGCCTCGGGAGATCACACCATAACTCCGTTCTACGGCCAGAGCTTTCGCACCTACCCTAGGGACTGCCCCCCGCTC
Organism: Claviceps paspali; assembly: GCA_013435705.1. Lineage (NCBI taxonomy): Eukaryota > Fungi > Ascomycota > Sordariomycetes > Hypocreales > Clavicipitaceae > Claviceps > Claviceps paspali. The sequence goes on along the minus strand of JABAEC010000001.1, from coordinate 567,580 downwards.
AATGTGCATTGGTTCCATGCGGTTGATGTGTGTTTTGCAGATGGAGTTTGAAACGCGGCATTGGTGCTTTGCCAGCGATGATGGGCTGGCTGACTGACCCCTTGTCCAGGTGCCCAAGAGAGTGCCGAGGCTGATCAAGGGATCGAGCGAGGAAGCCAAGGCCCCGCAGCCGTCTGCTCGACCGAAGAAGTTCTCGGGCTTTTCCGAATCAGACGCTAGAAGAGTGGAGGCTCGTTACCAGAAGCTCTTGGAATCTGTAGAGGAGCATGGATCTCTCGTCAACTCTCATAATCGACCGGCGAAACGACCGAGATCGGACGAGTCAAGCTCCCTGGGAGACGCACAGGGACATTCCCGAGTAGCTGTGAACGAAGACTATCTTTTCGATGTTGATATTGAAGCGCGGGAGCTTGCCCCGGTATACTGGCTTGGTCCCATTTACGAAGGTAGATTTTTGGGGAATGGGCTCGTCCCAGTATATTGGGAAACGTGCTGCTGACCTTTTTTTTTTTTTTTTTGTTTCTTCTCATGACGTAGTGCGCCGTGGGACCTGGTTCTTTCCCGAGAGTTCAGGCCTCAGACCCTGTGAAGAGAATCTTGCCGCTCAGCTGGAAGAGGTAAACTCCTATCCACGGCAAACGCTGCCAATTTTGCAAGTTTTACAAATCATACCGCGTGATCTATTTATTTAATATTAATCCTTTTTCTTCTTTTTCTTCTTCTTTTGTTGGAAAACCAAAAAAAAAGGGTTACCTGAAAACGAAGCCGTGGTTGACAGGTTTGTCAATTGGATGAAAAGGAATTGTGAGGCGGGCCGAAAACAAGGTACTAATCACCGGATTCAGCTCGAACACGAAGCAAGTCGGAGGCCCAAACCACCACTTCAGGACCTGACGATAGCCATGAGCTGAGAAATAAGGGTCAACCCAGCTCGGCTGCCGTCGCTGATGCATCCAAGCAGACGGACGCTGCAGGCCTACCCCAACCACCAACCTATCGACTGTTCGGTGCCTACATGAACAACGTGGCGACGTATGTAGATGGAAAGACTGCTTGGATGACTACCGATGGCATGCTGTCATGGGTTGCTGCCTCGGTGTATGAACGGTTCGCCGGTGGAGGCTACATGAGCGGCGTGAAACTTGTCCGGGGCTATTCGGAGCCCAAAACGACAAAGGAGAAAGAGGACACAAAATCAACGTCGGAGATTCCAGACATACCGGGGCTGGATGAGCGCCAGCAGAAGATGCTGAAGAGGAGATCAGCTCCACCGACCACGCGGGATTCGCTCGATGATCTGGCGTACGAACAAGCCGTCAAGAAGGAAACGGAACAGCATGACGCAAAGTTGCAGCGCCAGCTGTCCTCTTTGATGGACCGAGATGGCCGAAGCGCCGAGAGCTCAGAGGAGCAGATGCGGAGACGCGAAGCAAAGGAAATACAGGACGATTACAATGCACGCGCCGGAGAAGCTCAGAATCGTGAGATTGAACACCTGGTTCTCGTCACACATGGCATAGGACAGCGACTTGGCCTACGGTACGTGGATATGGAAACTCACACACACTGTTTTCCGGGCGAGCCTGGCACATCTTTTTTTTTAATTTTGTTTTAATCTTGTTTTTGGCTCGATAGGATGGATAGCGTCAACTTTGTGCATGACGTCAACGTCTTGCGCAAGACGATCAAATCAGTGTACACCAACTCGGCCGATCTCAAGGCCCTGAACGCCGAGGTCGGTGCCGGACCAGGAAATTGCCGCGTGCAAGTCCTCCCTGTCTGCTGGAGGCAGTTGATCGAATTCCCCAGACGGCGACAGAAGAAAGGCGAGCATGATTTGGGGGATGTCGCGGACGAAGAAGACGAATGTAAGACCTGGCTCATCAAGAAGTACTTTCAAGAGGCATTTCGATTGACTTTTTTTTGTTTCCTCCCTTCTTTCTATGATAGATCCATCGCTGGAGGATATAACGGTAGAGGGCGTCGCATTTGCGAGGTCGCTCATTTCAGATCTCGCGCTCGATATCCTGCTATATCAAAGCTCCTATCGAGACGAAATATCCCGAGGTGTGGTCAGGGAGACCAATCGAATCGTCAAGCTTTTCCGCGAGAGAAACCCAGGGTTTAGGGGCAAAGTACATCTCATAGGCCACTCTCTGGGCTCTGCCATCTATTTCGATGTTTTGTGCAGACAACGAGAAGAACAGCCGTTTGACGAGACAAGATACCCGCTGCGTGTCCGGTCGACACCTCACAGCAGAACAGATACCCGAGCCAGGGACGACGAGGTCGAATTCGACTTTGATGCCCACGACTTCTATTGTCTGGGATCACCCGTCGGGCTCTTCCAGATGCTGAAGGGACGGTACGTCGTGGCGTTGAAGTACCATGCAATCCGACCACACATGCCGTGGGCGCTGACAAGTACGACACAGGACCATAGCTGCGCGACACACCCCCAACGGGCTGCCTTCGGGAGGCCCTCTCAACCCGGAAGAAGTGGACGATGGGTTTCCAGCCGCATCGGCCGGTACAGGATCTGACGGTACCCCTCCCACCGGCGGACCAGCCGAATCGATATCGTCACCCAAGGTCAGCCAGCTGTTCAACATCTTCCACCCTTCCGATCCGATCAGCTACAGGATGGAGCCGCTCATATCCGGAGCCATGACCTCTCTGAAGCCCCAGGCGCTGCCCTACACCAAGAAGGGCCTGACGGGGATAGGAGCCAAGGTGGGACAAAGCGTCAGCGACCTGTGGTCCAGCCTGAGCGCCGGCATCGCCAGCAACATCCTCAACAGGAGCCTGGGCCTCAGCGGCGAGCAGGCCTACCTCCCGGGATCCTCGGCGGGCAAGAGCGCGGCGGCCGGAGCACCGGGGAGCCACGAGGCGGACGCCGCGAGAGACGAGCGCGGAGCCAGCGACGAGGGGGGCTCGGCAACGCTGATTGACGAGAAGCTGGAGACGCTGTATTCTAGTTTCCAGAAACGTCATGACGGGACGGCCTCCCACGGGGAGGGGATGGCGCATCTCAAAGACGAGTCCCGCAGGGCTCGCAAGATGAGAACAGAAGAGGCCAAGATACGGGCGCTCAATCGAAACGGCCGCGTCGATTACAACATACAAGAGTGAGTCTCTTCTTCTTCTTCTTCTTCTTGTCCTCCTCCTCCTCCTCCTCCTCCCAGCCCCATCATGCTAATTATCTGTCCCTGCAGAAGCGCGCTCGACTTTAACCCCATCAACACTATCGCCTCGCACATGAGCTACTGGGGCGACGAGGACGTGAGTCATTTTGTGCTGTCGCAGATGCTCTCGGGAAAGCCGGTAGGCAGGAAGTAAGGAGAAAGTATGGAAAGGGTCGTAATATTTGTTTTACGTTTACGTTTAGGTTTCTTTTTTTTTCTTTTTTTCTGTTTACCCTATGAATTCAAAAAGTTGCGATTTACACATGACCAACAAAACAAAAAAAAATAAGTACATGAAAAAAAAAAACAAATGACAAAAATTACCTCTGACAAAGGTTTTGTCGTTACGAGAAGAGAAGTCTTGTGTACCTCATTTTTTTTGTTCCAGGGCAGGACGGCCCTCGGGGACAGAATACAGAATTACACCTTGTGCGACGCATGATCGGACAGTTGCTGCTTCGGCAAGCGCAGGAACGGCAAGACAGCATCATGGTCATGGGATGAAACCCTCTTACGGCTATTACTTGCGTGAGGGATGGAATGGATGCAGGAGGCGTTTTTTTTTTTTTTGACGCGACGTTGCATCTTTATGTGATATTTTCTTTTTCTTTTTTTGGATGCCCCCCCCCCCCCACCCTTCTCTTTCTCTCCCCTGGTACCTACCTGGTCCAATGGAGCTAATTCCCGCCAACGGAGCGTATTCGGCCGTGAAGTGAAGGATGGACGCGTTCCCTGTTTTAGTTTCGATCCAGAGCGTGACCCTTCCTTTGTGCTTGGCCACGACTTGCGTGTGATGTATGCTTTTTTGCTGTTTTGGTGATCCTTTGGGAATGTGGCTGGGCTTTCGAGCCCTGCTTATGGCCGGGTTTGGTGTATTGTTCGGGGGAGGTGTACATCGCTGTGACGGTGTGACCTGAGGAAGAAGTGAGATGCTGCGGACGCGATTTTGTTGCATTTGCATCATCTTTATGCCGGGCTGGTTGAGAGAACGCTGGCTCATCTCGTCATGGCTGTGATTTATGATTGGGATTGGCGGTGGGGCTTATCGGATCCACGGTTTCCGTTTTATCGACGCTTTTTTTTCATTGGCTTCTCCGATCGGACATAAATTAGTGGCCATTTGGGTTAGATTGACTTGCTAGCCCCTCAGCTTGGGTCTCGGGAAAGTGAAAAGTGAACCAGCTCTAATCTTGGGGCATGTGCAACTACGTAATGTCTCTCTCTGGTTGGCCGCCCCGTCAAGTTTCTGTGAGAACGGAGATGGCTTCCCGGCCGAGGAGGGTGGCATCATCTTTTTTTTTCTCCACCTTTTTCTTGATAATCAAAAGGATGAATGCAAAGAGGATGAAATCTTTTTTTTTTTTTTTTTTTTTTTTTTTTAAAAAAAAAAACCAGGTTCATGCGACGGCCTGCCTCGGGGTCTTCCGTCCGTCTCAAGTTCAGGTGAAATATATGTAGGCAGGCAGGCAGCAAGCAGATTGAAGCGCATAAAAAAAAAAAACCAGCCATGATGGAGGATTTCGGAAACAATGCGCAAAAACGTCTGACCTACCCAGCTCCATCCATCTCATCCATACACAACTGTGTTGCGTCGGCATGATGTGGCATAAGACCGCTGCAGCAATGCCGTTTCTTCTCATTTCATGGCAATGGTCCGCAGAGCAGAGTCTCACGCAAAACCATGTCGTGCATGTCTTGCCAAGACTCTGCATTCAAGTCATCCAACTTTGTGATAGGCTTATAGCACGCAACTCGCACAAAACGTCACAGCATAAAATCAGGCGAGGAGAGACGGGAAGGGGGCGGGGGCGTGTGGTGCTTGAAAGGATTAGGCCAGGAGCGAAGTTGACATGGAAACACGGGAGTTAAGGAGGTATCGCGGGAGTTGCGGACGGATGGCGCAATTAAATGCTGTCACGAGGGGCCGCGGTTGAGTCTACTCTCGTGCAAGAAAGGTGGCGCTTATTTCACGTCGGCATACGAACGAGTTGGCGGGGTTGGCCGTAGGCGACGGACACGGGGAAGTCGTACGATGTCGGCGAAGGGGTTCGTTAATCGTTCTTCTTTTCTTTGTTCCCCTTGTTCGGCGTAGCTGGTCTGGGATCTTGCATGGATAAAACTGATGAAGTCTGTACTTTATCCTTATTTTTTTTTTTTTTTTTGCATGGATACTACTACGTAGTATTACAGCATGTACATAACATGGAAAGAGCCATAGGCGCACTTGTTCCTGCAGATGGATCGACCAACCCCCCGGTCATGGACCGATGGACCCACATGAACAACCAGCGGCCATTGGCCACAACTCGCCCATTGATTGATTGGGGAAGGAGGGGCTTCGCGGGAAGGTGCAATCAGAAATCAACTGTCAGGCACGATATCAGGTACCCGTGTTATACGTTATACGTTATATGGATATGGAGTCAAGGTGTGATGCTAGGATCCCAGGATCCCAGGATCCGAGGCAGCCGATGGCGTCCCAAGTCACGAGTCACAACCATGTCTATCACGATGGATTCTCCCGCAGTCGTCAATCGTCCGTCGCCGTCCAACAGGTCCGGATGCTCGGTGTCCGTTTAGAACCATTTACGCCGGAACTCTCCTTCCTTCCCCTCTTCTTCCCTCCAATTTTCCTCTTCTCCCCTTCCCTCCTGGAAAAAAAAAAAAAAAACCTTGTCCAAGCTTATTTCGGTGGTTCGCCGTTCTGGGCAGAATGTGCGCGCTCACGGTGCGTACATCGCTGGTTCCAATGCCCGTCGAGTGGGGGGTGAAAAGAAAGGAAGAGGCTGCATGAATAATGAATAAGAGAAAAGAGAAATGCAATTCCAACCGCAGCTCAGCCGTCGACGACGAGTATAAATTGCTCTTGGGAGCCGCACCTCGAACAAATCGTCAATGGTTCCTGTCGACCATCATCGATAAGCCGGCCATATCATCGTAGGCAAAGGGACTGTTTTATCCATCGCCATGCGGAGCGCGCTCATTCTACTCGCTGGCCTTGCTGCCACGGGCTTTGCTGCGCCCTCGGACAACCATGTTCTCCATGAGAAGCGCGATGACTCGACCAGTCCGATCAAGTGGACCAAGAGGCAGGCTGCCGACGCACAGCAAAATGTGGGCGTGAAAATCGCCTTGAAGCAGCAGAATCTGGACAAGGCCATGGACTTGATTCTTGAGGTGTAAGTCAGGTTCCCATAGCCAAGGTTACCTACCAATCTGCTCGTCCGACTAACAAGTCTCATCCCACCAGCTCCGACCCGGCTTCTCCCAAGTATGGCAAGCATTACAAGCCCGAAGAAGTCATCGACTTGTTCGCCCCCAAAAAGGAAGCAATCGATACAGTCACTTCATGGCTGGTCAAGTCGGGGGTTCCAGCCAACGACATTGTTCTCTCCAGGAGCAGGGGCTGGATCACCTTCAAGTCCAAGGTCGGCACGCTTCAGTCGCTCGTCAAGGCCGACTACCACATCTACAACAATATTCACACCAGGGACGAGCACATTGGTACGGATGAGTATCATCTACCGGCGGATATCGCCTCTTTTGTGGACTTCATTCTGCCCGGCACCTCGCCCAAAATCATCAAAAAGCGAGATTCCTCACGAACATCCTCGAGCCTCACCAGGGAGCCCTTTGTGCCCCTTACCAAGGCTCAGGATGCAGATCTGAAGTCGAAGATCAGTAAGTCAGAAAACACCAACACCAAATCCTTCCCCGCCTGCCCCAAAGGCCAGCTCCGTTCTAATACAACGTTGCACAGACGGCACCCACGCGTGCGACAAGTACATCACGCCGCAGTGCATCGCGGCCATCTACAATATCCCCCCAGGCACTTCTGCTATCGAAAACAACGCGTTGGGTATTTTTGAGTCTCTGGACGACGTGTATGCGCAAGAGGACCTGGACTCGTTCTACGAGAGATACGCGCCCAAGATTCCCGCCGGTACTGGCCCGACGTTAAATCTCATCAACGGCGCGACTGCTCCATATCTCCCGGAAGATTCCGGGGGCGAATCGAGTCTCGACTTCCAAATTGCTATTCCCATCGTCTACCCCCAGAGTACGGCTCTCTTCCAAGTCCGAACCCAGCAGGACACCTTTTTGGCCTTTCTCGATGCCATCGACGAGAGCTTCTGTAAAATAGACCCCGACAGGAACAAGACCTCGAATGAGATGTGCAGTGTCTTTCAGCCCACCAATGTCATCTCTGTCTCGTACGCCGGCCTGGAGCATTTCAATTCTGCTAAGGAGATGTCGGTACGTCCACCAATCCCGTGTTTTCTTCTTCTTCCTTCTTCCTTCTTCACCCAGACGTAAAAACGGCGCGTGGCTAATTGGTTGTAGCGCGAATGCAACGAGTACATGAAGCTTGGCATGGTAGGCGTCACGATCGTCATGTCGAGCGGCGACTCGGGTGTTGCTGGCTTCACCGGCACATGCCTGGGACCTCGCCACAACATCTTTGTCCCCACGGACGCATCGACATGCCCCTTTGTGACCTCGGTCGGGTCGACGACCTTGCCCAAGGGTGGCAAGATCGGCACCACCCGCGAGATTGCCACGACGTCATTCTCGTCCTCTGGCGGCTTCAGCAACTTGTTCTCGACGCCCTCATGGCAGAAAAATGCCGTGTCCAACTACCTCCTCCGCCACAACCCCAATTACTTCTCGTACAACATCAGCGGGACGACGCAGGCCCCCAACAACACCATCGGCATCTACAACCGCGGCGGGCGCGCCTACCCTGACATCTCGGCCCTGGGCGAAAACGGCGTCGTGGTGGGCAACGGGACGACCTATCTCTCGGGCGGGACAAGCATGTCGGCGCCGATCGTGGCGGCCATCATCACGCGCATCAACGAGGAGCGCATGAAGCTCGGAAAGGGGCCCCTCGGCTTCCTCAACCCGGCGCTGTACAAGGCCTATGACGACCACATGAAGTATCCCAACTGGAACCCCCAACTCTTCAACGACGTCGTCACGGGTGACCAGTCGCGCGGAGGCCCCTATGGCATGAGATACCCCAGCGCCTGCGGCAACAATGGCTTCTCGGCAGTCGAGGGATGGGATCCCGTCACGGGTCTGGGAACGCCAAAGTATGACGTTATGGCGAAGTACTTTATCAAACTGTAGAGATGTGGGAAAGGCAAGAGGAGGGAGCACCGCCATGATGATGAAACGTTTTGATGTTCCACGTCATGGGAGGAAAACCACGAGTAGAGATGAGTTTATCATCACCATTGTTTTTTATTATTACTTTTTGTTAGTATATTATCATTACCATCATTATCATCATCATCATGATGGAATATTTTTGGTTTTGGTTTTGTTTCCCCCCCATCGTTCCAACCTGCGTGAGTTGAGTCGACGTGCCGCACCAAAGCGTCACCGTTGACATCATTTCGTCATCGCCCCCCCCCCCCCCCCTTTTTTTTTTACAAAGAGAGTTTTTGCGTACTATGTGAAAAAAAAAATCTCTGACCGCGACGGCCGGTAATTGCCACCTGTGTGTGCAGGCCACACTTGCCAAGATTGATATACACGGCCAGGCACAGCACACAACAACGCAAAACATGCTTGGGGGACCCCTCTCGTCGGAGCGGTCACGCAGCGAGAGTAACTACGGATGAAGTATAAGATGCTTTAGGTCTATTTCGATTCAACCAAAAGCAATAGGTGCCAGTTTATTTTTTCAATGTACCGTGCCCCCCTTTTCCATCTTTTCTTCTTCTTCTTGTTTTGCCAAACGAAAAAAATGAAATAAAAATAGAATAAAAATGGGAGAGTCGAAGGGAGGAATAACATACAATGCTATGAGTGCTGTGGGATGAATGAATCATGTACACTGGTTAATGATGATGATGCATGGTAGTTGTGAGTTGTGGTGGGTAGTGGTGGGAATGGCATATCTCGTGTTTGTTATCAGGAGATGGAACGAAAACATGAAAGATGATGGAGATAGGGAAAGAAGGAGAGAGACAAAGAGAGAGAGAGAGAAGAGAGAGAGAAAGAGAGAGATAAAGAAAGAGAGAGAGAGAGAAAGAGAGAGAGAGAGAGAGAGAAAGAGAGAGAGAGAGAGAGAGAAAGAGAGAGAGAGAGAGAGAGAGAAAGAGAGAGAGAGAAAAGAGTGCTACCCGTCACATGTCCAGACTAATTCAATGACGCCGTCGTACTCGCTCATGGGCTTCCCCTGCGAATCAACCCAGCGCGTGTCGTTCGCCATGCGCACGTACGTCTGCAGCAGGCTGCCGTCCTGCTGGAACTCCGCCTCGCGCAGCTGCCATGCCATCTTTTTGCCCGTCCCCGACAGCGACGGCCGCTGAGGACCCATCTTGTAGTCAAAGTTCCAGCCCTTGTCCGTCTCGGCGCCAAACGTCCGCTCCGCCTGGTTCGCGTCAAAGGTGATGCCGGCCGGGTACTGGGCGACGGAGTACCCCGACACGATGAAGTGGTCCGACGTCAGGAACCGCTGCAGGGTGCAGTCCTCGCCGCAGAGGTAGGCCATCTTGGCCAGGTCGCCCGGCGCGGCGTGGTGCCAGCTGCGGTAGTGGTGCAGCGACAAGGGCTTGGTGCCCCATTCGTAGAAGCCCGCGGGGTCGCCGAAGGTGTCGAGCTGCCAGAGGTCGCCGAGGGCCGTCAGCTGGATGCCGTGCCGCTCGAGGCACTGGCGCAGCAGCCGGTCGCCCTGCTCGCCCGCCTGCCGGACCTTCTCGGGGGAAGAGCACTGGCCAAAGTCGGCGGCCATCTTCTCCGCCGTCGGGCGGGACAGGAAGATGCCGGCACCGCCGAAGGCCTGCGTGCCGTGCTTCTCGAGGGCGAGGGCGTCTTCCGACAGCGCCCCGATGTACTTGTCGGTCGAGTCGTCGTGCTCGGCCAGCTTCGCCATCAGGGCGTGCATGTTGGGGAAGAAGGTGTCGTCGTCGCACAAGACGAACCACTTCTTCTTTGCGGCCCCGGCGTGGCCGTACATGGCCGGGATGAGGGCCATGTTCCTCGCCGCCATCGACAGCGACGCATCCGACGCGTGCGTGTCGGCGTCTATGCCGGCCTTGCTGAGGGTGGATTTGGCCTCTTGGAGCTGTGCCGGGCTCGCGTCGAGAAGCATGAGGATCAGCTTGGCGCCGTTCGAATTTCGGGATCCGTCCGTCAGCCAGAATGACCAGTCCTGGATGAGAACCGCGGCGGATGACGAGAAACGATCGAATGTCGTCGAAACGCCGAAAACGAGGCCCGAGGCGTCGACATTCTGGGGGAAGCCCGAGGCGGACACGGCAACTTGGATGGGGTCGGCGCACGAAGGCTCTTTGTTTCTGCGTCCGGGATCCTCCACGTCTATGGTCTGAAAGCCGTCGTCCAGCAGTTTCTGCGGAAGCTTGGTCAGGCTCGATCGCCGGACCTCGGAGCTCCGCGCCAGATGTATGGCGCGCCTCAAGTACTGAAAGGGATTCTGCAGCTGATGTCGCCGCTGCAGGTCGGCCAGCCTCGCATCGCTCGCCCGGCACCGTGATTCGCTGTCTGCGGCATGGGCCGACGATTCGCGTGTGGCGTCGGCAAAGGAGGGGGTCGCCGGCCTTGTTTGACGGGGAGCTGGTCTGGCGTAGAGCAATAGGGCGACAAATAGGGAGAGGTAGACGGCTATCAAGACGGTCTTTTTCAACCTCGCCGTGGTGAGTGCCATTGCGTGGAGGAGATGATGATGATGGTGACGACGACGACGACGACGACGAGGATGATGATGATGATTAGGATGTTTTGAACCTGCTGTGGATATGTGGACAAGCAAGTGGTGCGCCGCTTTTTTTTTTTGTTTTTTTTTTAAAACCCTTTTCTTTCTCAACCCCCTATCCCACCCAAAGAAAACAGGTCGTTCAGTCAATGATGGTGGCCCTCGAGGTTTGTCGTCCAGAAGTGATTTTTTTTTTTTTTTACCCCCATCACAATGCAATCGCGTGGGTGCATGCACGCGTGGTGGCATGGACAATGAACGGAAATTATCCAACGAGACATCTTTTTGGCGAAGGGGGGCAGCGAAGGCACAAGTCCAGTCCACCAGGCCAATCGCAGGCTGTGTCGTGCGTGTCCAATATGTGATGCAACGAACGGTTTCATGCGCGTGGCGGCTGTGGAACAGGGACAAGCCCACACACGACTTCGCGAGAGGTGTTCCTCGTGCCTCGGGTTCTATTGTCTAGTACTTACTGCTACTACTATTATACTAGTATGTACTACTAGTATGTAGAGCCCAAGCAGAAGCAGACCCTATCCGCAGACCCTAACCCTACACTCGGAGCTGAGCTGTGTCTGCTCTGCCTCGGAGCAGAGAGGACATCTCCAACTGCCGACGACCTCGCTGATGTGACGGTGACGCGCCCGCCGTCCCGTCAGCCGTCCCGTCAGCCAACACAGATCGCAGACGCCGCTATGTGGCCATGCCGTGGTTTGCCGCACAAGCCCACCTTCCCCATCCATCATCATCAATCCAATCCATTAAACCACCCATCACCCCATCACACACTCATCCAACCCCCCCAACCCCCCCCCTGTCGCCTTGTCGCCGGCCCATGAATGAAGAATACCCCGCACCGAGAACGGGCCACGAAACCTCCTCGAAGCCGTCTGAACCTCCCTCCCCCACCGCCCATCTGACGACACGCAAATCCAAGACGACGAAGAATTTTTAATTTGATTTTTTTGTCTAAAAAAAAAAAAAAAAAACCATCCTCCCCCAACCTCTCTCACATCCAGCCATGGCACCAACGCACGTCGTCCTCCTGGCCTTCAAGCCCGACGTCTCGACCGAGAAAATCGCAAAGGTACCAATTTCCATAACCCCCCCTCTTGCGAAAGAAAACAAAGAACAAGAGCCTAACGGAAGTGAAAAAAAAAAATTAAAAAAAAAAAAATCACACACAATCCCCAGTGCTGCGAGGAATTTTTCGCCCTCAAGCAAGCCTGCCTTCTCGCCTCCACCCAGCAGCCCTACATAGAGTCCCTCAGGGGCGGAAGGGACATGTCCATCGAGGGCCTCAGCGTACGTGCGGAACGGCCCCCCTTTGCTAGTCTACGTCTCTTCCATTCTATTTTTGTCATACGAGAGAAAAAGAATAAAAAAAAGGGGGCAACGAGATTAACGATGCCGACAGAACGGCTTCACCCACGCCTTTATCGTCGAGTTCGCCTCGGTGGCTGACCGGGACTACTATGCCAAGGAGGACGCGGCCCATCTGAGCTTCGCGGAGAGGTGGATCGCCTCCGCGGACGCCATCGCCTCAAAGGCCATGGTCGTCGACTTTGTGACTGGGTCGTTTTGAAGCTGGGAGATGATCGGGGTCGCGAGCGACGTAATTGAACTAAATTGAGTAAATCATGGTGCAGCAACGCCGCTTGTGTAGAGGTTTGACTATAAAATACAACTCCATCGAGCGGGGGAGGGGAAATTGGGGGAATGGGTGAGCCATAGTAAAAAAAAAAACAAAAAGAAGATCCTTCACTCCGTCGCTCCGTCGTCACCATGTCATAAATCATTTTCGCGGCCCAACCCAGCCGCATAATCCACAAATACAGACCTTCCAGTTTTTGTCCTGGCTGCTGCTTTTTTTTTTATTCACTTCTTTTCGTCTCTTCCTGATTCGTCTCCTCCTTCTTCTTCATCTCTTCCTTTTTCTTCTCCTCCTCATTCCTTTTCTTCTCCTCCTCATTCTTTTTCTTCTCCTCCTCTTTCTTCCTCTCCTCCTCTGCCTTTTGTTTCATTTCCGCCTCTTCTTTCTTCTTTTTTTCTTCCTCCATCTTGGCCTTGACGTGGACGACATGCTCTGAAAAGGCCCTGTTTGCCTGTCGAGCGGGGGGGGGAGGGAATTAGCACACGGTGCTCCATATCATTTTCTGTTCTTTTTCTTTACTTTTTTCTTTCTCCCACTGCGATCATGCCAAGATACAAAAAAAGGATAGAGAAAAAAAAAAGCCATGACGTACCTTATCTAGTTTCTTAGAAACGGCATCGAGCTCTTGGTTGTCCGTGTCCATGATCCGGTCCTCGTATTTGTTCACCTTGGTAGTAAAATTTAAAGCTTCTTCGCATGACAGCATCAGGAGCTTATACTTGTCCTCGGCATCCTGGGCCGAGCTGTTCCACTTGGTCATAGAGTCGGTTGCTGCCTCAATCGTCGCGTGTAGGCGTTTGAGTCCGTCGCGCCAGTGTCGCAGGCGTGTGTCGATGTCGATCTTGACAGATGTCCAGAACTTCTTCGTCTCCTCCGGATACGACGTGTTGACAAGTGGCTTGTTCCATTCGGGTGTCATGGCCTCCGACTTGTCTGCCCAGTAGTTCATCACGCGGCCGCGGTCGGGCCAGCCGGCAAAGTGGACCAGCAAGTCGCCGGGATGGACAAATGGACTCGGGAGCTTTACGTCTGCGACTCCGTTGGTGTATGCATTGAACCACTAGTCATGGAGCAAGAATTAGCCACGTACCGTGTATATTGCGAGAAGGGGAGAGAAAGAATAAGTGGAAAGTGTTGACGACGTACCCGCTGTGGAACTTTGGCAACATGGTTTGCCGACATGCGTTTCTTCAGAAGAATCTCCATGGCGCTCTGGTCCTGAAACGTCAGATGTGTGTCCGGCTCGAACACACGGAACGCCAAGATTCCGGCGAACAGCTCGACAGCATAGTGCGTGACACGGATTCCAAAGATGCCGTTGTTGAGGCCGTTGTGGTCATCCGCAACCACCACGTCGATCTTCTCGAGCGTCCGATCGTCACTGGGGGGCAGGAAGATTTCGAGGGGGATGTGGTAGTTGAGGATGATGGTATCGGCGTCGAACCAAAACAGCCACTGGAGCCGCTGGGATTCAGGCTTGCGCAGCTCGCGCAAAAGCATGTAGTGAATAAAGGCGGGCTTGGTCCAGTACCCGTCCATGACGGAAACGCGCTGCAGAAACATGGGATACCCGTGAAATCGGTTGTGGCGTTTGTGAATCTGCATGGCCCGCTCGTAGTAGGGCTTGGTGTCTCCGTACAGGATGCTGATCTTGCCGATACGGGCTTGCTCATCGGCTAAGTCGGCTGTTTTTTTTTTTTTTGCGACGACCGGTCAGTATACATATCTTACATATATTCTTTGGGCTGTTCTCGACGTAGAAGAGCAGGCCTCTCTTTCTCGACGGGATGGCTATGACGGCTCCTCACATTGCGTTCCCAGCTGGGTCACGATGGATTTTTTGGCGCTGGGCCATACTTCCTGGGCGTTGTAGGAAGCATGGTAGCCGGTCAAGGTGATGAAGGAGACCAGCAGGACGAGGAGGATCAGGAGAGTGCGTCGCGCTCTGGAAGTCATTGAACCCTTCAAGGAGAGCAGCGGGACATGGTCTTCTAGCATTGCGTCTGCAGCACCGCGGGTGTGCAGAGCGCCGGGAGGAGATGTCGTAGGGTTTTTCCCCTCCTTCCTTCTCCTCTGTTTTTGCGTATTTTAAATTTTATCTCGGAGTTTTGTGTTTTTTTTTGGGTTTTTTTGGGTTTTTTGAAGAGGGGGGCGAAGAGAGGCGGGACGAGATGACAGCGCGGCGACCCGGCGCTATATTACAAAGCGATGATGTTACATCATTTGCAAAAAGTTGAAGATGGGAGAGTGACCGGAATGCCTTTTTCTTTTCTAGTCAGACAGTGACTCGGACTGAGTTCCCATTAGACCGTTAGAAACCCACCCTCATTCCTTATGCCGTCCAACCCGGCCCCTGTAGTAGCGGGGAGGAGGGAAGGGACATCGCATTTTCCCCGTCGAAACAGACAGGGTTTGTCCATCCTTCTCCAGCCCAGCCCAGCCCAGCCCTCCTTGTCGTCGCCGTCGCCTTCGTCCTCAGTTGATGGGGGGGGGGGGGGGAATAAAAATAGAGTCTCCTGTTTTGTCCACGCCAGCGACGCCGGTGCTAACTAGACTGGCCCGCAAACGTCGTCGACGTTGGAATGTGGTGCTGTCAACCGGCCGCGGTGAAGTGGGAGGTTATCGGCAACGCCAAAACCTTCTCGTGTTCCTCTAGCTCTCGTGGGAAACGGCTGATTCAGCTATGCCCCCCCCCTCAAAAAAAGTATTTGGCTTCATCCG
Source organism: Claviceps paspali (assembly GCA_013435705.1). NCBI lineage: Eukaryota > Fungi > Ascomycota > Sordariomycetes > Hypocreales > Clavicipitaceae > Claviceps > Claviceps paspali. The sequence continues at coordinate 552,294 of JABAEC010000001.1, read as the reverse complement.
GCCGGGGGACGGTGGTGGCTGCACCTGGCACATGTACTCAGTCCGGTGAATGGATGGATGAATCGTCCGACGCAAAGAAGCTTTGCTCTGGAGACTTCACTGGCATGCAGCGCGCGTCGAGGAGGAACGTGCGACTCTGGAACCGCGGTGGGGGGGGCGGCGGCAAAAAGCCGGCAAGAAGCAGGAAGCCAATTGGATGCCGAGCAGCGCCCGAAAGGGAATTATTGAATTCGTCGCGATCCCACAGTCAGATCAATAGCCAGAAAGCCATCATCTCCCCCCGCGCGCCAGCCAAGAGCGAGGCGATCGCCACACTCTTTTGTTTTCTTTGCTTTTTCTCTTTTTTCAAAGTCTCTCCATCTGTCCCTCTGTCCAGAAATCAGCTGCCCATGTCGTGATATCCTCTTCCCTTCCCCCTCCTCTTCTTTCTGTCTCTTCTGTCCATACCTCCCAATTCTTCTCAAGACACGTATGACTACGTCCCTCTCTCTGACTTTCCAGGTTTGAAGAGTCTGGCCAGGGACGTCCATTTCACGTGCTGCTCGCCTAAAGATCCGTAAATGTCATGGCAACCACTCAGAATGATCTCCGTTGTATGACATGGATGTTTGGCGACATGTGTGGGGTTACCGACACTTTAGCGAAACAGGAAGAATAAAACAGAAGCGTTCAACTACGACTAGTACATACTACTACTACGTAGTATTAGTATAGTAGTAACTTGAATTTGGGTAAATACATGTGTAGTGGTATGACTTAGTAATCCCCAGGCCAGTAAAGAGGGGTGGCAGGCCAATGTGGCAGCGACAAGTGCACGTGCACGAAAAAAAACTAAAAAAAAAATGCGAAGGTAGAAACTAATTGAGGCCTGCCCGGATCGAACGGACGACCCTGTGGAAACTCCATGGCTGGAATCACATAATCTACCACTGATCTAAGGCCCCAATAACAATCTATGGTTTTATTATAGTCTATACACTTACCATACCTTGGCCGCGCAACCACGGATTTCATTCTCAAAACCGTCATCGTCCAACCATCAACCGTCAAAGAATCTGAATCAACTGCACACCAGCACCCTCGCCGCACCCGACACATTTCACTCTAGGGAATTAATCGCCTTTCACCTCACCCCCCCCCCCTACCCTTCTTTTTTTTGTTCCCTTCCAAATAGGCAAAATCGCAGATTCCAAATCTCTCCAACTCGATCAGAATCAATATTATAAAAATTTCGCTTTTCGGGTGTCTTGTTCGTACGCGGCGGGTACACTGTGCTCTTCTTAGTGTCTCCCTCTCACGACATTTGAACGACGATAAAATCGGTGCGTCGATTGTTGAACGCCGCTCTGCATTGCAGCCCGCTTGCGAAACGTCACGCACAAAAGGGGGCTTGATGGCGGAGCTGGATACCATTCCAGTTGGCTACCTGCGAGCTGCGAGCTGAACGCTCCCCTTATCGTCTTCCTCAGCCGAGTAAGGGTCTTCCCGTATCGATCATCCATCTCACGTCATCCCAGCCATCCACCGACCAACCTTCGATATGGGGAAACCTTCCCGTCATCTTGGGTTCCGTTTCCCGGCCTCTGGCCCTATCGCCGTGCCACGATGCAACGAAAAGAGAGTAAGCGTGCCTTATCGGACGCTTAATGAGAAACAAGAAAGGGAAGGGAAAGCACGTGGCGGCGGAATATGGCCATAATCTATCTATACGTCTTCGTGTCTATGTGCACAGTCATGCTTCGGCGTTTCGGCACATTCAGCGACGTGTGGTGACGATGGCCGATAATGACGGATTCCCCTGCTCCCTGGTTTTATTGCGAAAGGCTCAGACGGCGTTTTGGATGAGCGCGCGTGACGATACCGGTCTTTCAACACAACAGGGTCGAACGAATCAATCGCCTCATACAGTGAATTCCCCTCTTGCCTTCCCCAAGACCGACTTGACAGCGGAGAGACCATCATGAAGTCGACAGCGACCAGTGCTCGCCACCGCGGCAGCGACGACGACTTGGATGATTCCGCCATCCTCGAGACGATGGGCCACAAGCAGGAGCTCAAGCGCAACTTCTCGACGCTCTCCATGCTGGGCCTCGCCTTCGCCATCCTCAACACCTGGACCGCTCTCGTGGCCTCCATCTCCGTCGCCCTCCCCTCGGGCGGCTCCAGCGCCGTCATCTGGGGCTTCGTCGTCGCCGGCGTCTGCAACTTCTGCCTCGCCCTCTCGCTGGCCGAGTTCCTCTCTGCCTATCCCACCGCCGGAGGGCAGTACCACTGGGCGGCCATCGTCTCCTGGGAGGGCTCCGGCCGCGCCGTCAGCTACGTCACCGGCTGGATCAACGTCTGCGGCTGGGTCGCCCTCAGCGCGTCGGGCCCCCTCCTCTGCAGCACCTTTGTCATCAACGTCGTCCGTCTCGTCCATCAGGACTACGACGCGCCGCCGTGGCACCAGTTCCTCATATACGTCGCCTTTGCGCTCGTGGCTCTCGTCTTCAACGCCCTTCCCTCGCGGCTGCTGCCCTACCTCACCAAGGCCGCCTTCTTCTGGTCCCTGGCTGGCTTCATCGTCATTGCCATCACCGCTCTGGCATGTGCTTCGCCTGACTTTCAGACGGGGGCCTTTGTCTACGGTCAATTCATTAATCGTGTCGGATGGCCTGATGGCCTTGCGTGGATGCTGGGTTTGTTGCAAGGCGCGTTTTCACTGACGGGTGAGTACGTGTTTTGTTCTTTCTTGTTCTTTTCTTCTTCTTCTTCTTCTTCTTCTTCTTCTTCTTCTTCTTCTTCTTCTTCTCTCGTTGTTCCTTCCCCTTCGCTCTCTACGTTGCCGTCCATTGACTCATGCATCCGCACCCAAGGTTTCGACGCGACCGCCCACATGATCGAGGAAATCCCCGACCCTCAGCGGCAAGGCCCCAGGATTATGCTCTACAGCATCGGAATCGGCGTGCTCACCGGATTCATCTTCCTCAGCGCGCTACTCTTTTGCATCAAAGACGTCGACGACGTCATCAACGCCAGCTGGGGACCCCTCTTGCAGATTCTCATGGATGCCACCAAGAGCAAAGCAGGGAGCATATGTCTCGTCGTCTTCCCTCTTCTGGCCTGCGTCTTCACGACCGTTACGCTCGTCTGCACCAGCACGCGGATGAGCTACGCCTTTGCCCGAGACCGCGGCATGCCATTCGGCAGCTTCCTAGCGCGCGTCCACCCCACGCTCGGAGTGCCTCTGAATGCTCTCCTCTGGACCGTCGGCTGGGTCATCGTCTTTGGATGCGTATTCTTGGGATCCAGCAGCACTTTCAACGCCATCACCTCGGCGTCTGTCGTTGCTCTGGGCGTGACCTATGCCATCCCCCCTGCTATTCATGTCCTCCGTGGACGCTCCCTGTTGCCCGAGGATCGGTTGTTTAAGGTTCCCGGAGTTTGGGGCTGGGTTGTCAACATTGTACGTGTGTTTTTTTTTTTTTTTTCCGGGAAGTGAAGGGGGAACAAACAAAAGGGAAGGCTAACACGGTTGGTTTAGATTGGCATTTTGTGGTCCGCTCTGACGACGGTTCTGTTCGTCTTTCCTCCCGCAATCCCCGTTACGGCGACCAACATGAACTATTGCAGCGTGGCCATTGGCATCATGTTCATCATCGCGATGGCCACGTGGATACTTGACGGACGCAAAAACTATAAGGGCCCGTATGTGGACGTGCAGGTCTTGAAGGGATGTCAGGTCCAGAGGGTGGAGCCGCCGGGTGAGGCCATCTCCGAGGAAACTACAAAGGGTGTTGGTTTGGCGGACAAGGTGGGGAGTATGTAGCCCACGTACTTGGTGGTGTCGTTCTTTCTTTCTTTCATATATAGAGGTCAGCGTCGGCGCCTTTCAGGGCCTTGTTCTGTCTTTTTTGTGTCCTGAGGGTGTATTTCGTCCCGTCGTCCCGTCTGGGACAAAATATCCTACCCTGTATACCAACCACCGAACCTCGTATGCGCGAGCTTGCGTGCACCTTGTTGCCACTGCTCAAGATGTGTTGTACGCAACATGCCGTCGACCTTGAGCTGAGAAGTCGCTCACACATGCAGCATCGACGGACACGTAGTGTCGTCACAAGCAAAAGCCAGTCAACGTTACGTGGAAAACCCACCTGAACAAGAACGACTACAACGACGATGACGATCCTGCGCGGCAACATCTACGGCGTATGCATATTCCCGCCCGGACCGCCGGAAAGCATCGAGATCTGACAAGTCAACAGTAGTGAGTCCTCAGGAACAGCATGTCTCTGTGCCGCCGATGGTTACTACCGTCATTGCCATCGTTACCGTCATTACACAATGACGGCGCTTGGGAAATACCCAGCAAGGGTTCAACAGGGATGACTAACAGGGGAGGTCAACAGGCAGGGGCATCTCTTTTTCCTTTCGCAGGGGAAAAGGGGGCGGGAAGGGGGGTGAAGTCCGTTCCATCGTGAGAAAAATATTGCAGATCGAGACAGCAAACACTTCACCACTTTTCTTCCTCCGAGCGAACCAACATAACATGAATGGATTTGTCAATATGACACGTCGTATTTCCTGGGAATGGGAGTGGTAAATCGTACACTGCGAGCAGCCTGTGAGAGTTGTCGGGACGAAAATATCACACTGCCGGCGCGGGCCACGTCGTGCTACTTACTAGGCTGTTAATTTAAGAGGCAGGCTCTCCCGCGCTGTTTCACGGTGTGCCAAGTAAACCAGTGCCAATCCGTAACATACCAGTGGTCGTATCATAAATACTACTACGTAGTATGTACATGCAGAAAGAGGCCATTAAAGTAGGCGGTGACACGGTTCAGCCGAGGCTTGATTGATGGAGATGGAGGACGGCACATTGTACATTGTACGTAGATGCACCCGTCATGGTTGCTGCTCCTGCTACCGCCGTATCCACTGTGGCGTATCGAGCACATCTCAAGTAACCATCCCAGAGTTGGTGAAGATCGCCTTTGTGGTCTTGATTCGCCCATCAGTGCAATTTGTGACATGATGAATCACGACTCGCGAGAAGGGAGAAGGGCATAACAGCAGGCCGGCCACAGCCTGTCGTCCTTGATTGGTGAACGGGTTTGAATGAAGAAATGAACAGCAAGTCCACGTACCTGATGCATCATCTCATCGGCGAGTCTGAAATAGACGAGTCATTAAATGTCATCGTCGCACACTGCACAGGAATCAAAGAGCGCCGTCAGGAAAAAAAAAAAAAAAGTGTCTCTGCGATTATTATCATCATTACGTTCCGTTCGTAAAAGTCTAGCGCCGCTCCCAGCAGCATAGCGCCATCCCCAAAACGCCCATGAAAAAGAGTAGCATTCTTGCTTGACATAGACCTCGGAGCCATTGTTTTGCCAGGGCTGTCGATGTCGAGATGGGCAAGTCGACCGGATTAAATGCAATTTAGCCGTCGAGTACGAAGAAGCGGATCAATATCTCGTGAAGCACGCTGGGAATATTTCAAACCCCGTCGTCGTATGTTGGGGTCAGCTGCCGTTGGCGATGACCTCTGGTCTCATGGCCGGGGGAAATTGGAAATGGGAAATGTGAAATGTGCTTGCTTGCTGCTTGCTGTGTGAGGCAACGAGACAGGAGGCAGGCACGATGGAGTGGGTTTGCGTATCCGTTCGTTGCGCGGCTGCACTATCGCACTGTGCAGCACGTGCCGCGCTCTCTCGTCTGTGCTCACTTCTTAGAGTACGATGTACGAGAGACTGAAAAAAAAAAAAAAAAAAAAAAAAAAAAGGAGAAACCACAAACAAATCTGTGCCAGAGCTTGCCGCCGAGTTGAAGTTGTCCTATCACTTCACACGTCTTTTGACTTTCATACGCCGTGACCTCTCATCTGAGGAAGTTCATTACCGTTATTCTCCCGAATCAACCTCCATGCTTGGGCTCCTCAGCCCCGCTCGCCGTCTGGACAGGTTGGAATGGATAAACAAGACGAGACCAGGACGGTACCGGGATCCAATCCCTGTGCATGTTCGGGTTGAACAACAAGGTCGATGGATCTCTCACCTTGGCCTGTTCCGACCTAGTCGCTTGCCCAACCCCTGCAACACCAGAGCCGCCATGCTGTCAAATTGGGTTCGACGGGTGCAGTGCCGGCGTGCCCATCCATGACTTTTGTTCTGTTGGTCGAACATCATCGCCGAGCCAGGTCCATGGATGATGGGCTTGTTGGCCTCCGCACATTGCTACACTTGGTGCCAGCCACGTACAATGTATTGTATATTTAACTTCGGTTTGGCTTGGATCTCGGCATCTCCCTTTCGTGGCCCAACTTGAAGCCGGCCTCATGACCCATCCTACATAGTATCATCCTGGCTTCTTGACTCTGGCTCTACTATTTGCAACCCCTTGAATCAAGCAACTCTCTTGCTCACATCTCACACCGCTCACTCAAACCGACTACGATTACTCCTCACGACAAAATCTCGCGCGAACCACCCAGGTCATTTTTTGTCGTCACCGTTAGATCCCGGACTCCCGAGACCAGCATCAATCACGCATACGCCGTCGCCACTTGGGTGGCAGCGAGTGGAGTCTGGCTCGTCGCTCAACACACAAAAAATCCGGGAGTTGGGGCTGGGGGTTTCTTCAACTCCGTCCGATAATCCTGATTGACAACGACGACGTCGTCAGACCAACCTTCCTTGAGGAGACTCGAGCAAGCACGCACAACGACCAGCCCTTTCCTTGTCAAACTGGACAGAATACGGAGTACATCAGACCCGAACGCCAATCGGCGGCGGCATTCTTCTTCCCTTTCCGTCTTTAAAGCTCCGTGCTCCCAACTCAAACCACCGGCGGTCCCCTCGTGATCCAGTTGAATCCCAGGCTCGTGCTCAGGCAGACACACGGAGAGTCCTCGTTGAAGCTTTCTCAAAGACTCAAAGACAACCTCTAGCCTGCCAGCAAGAAAACATGGCCACGTTGCCACGTTTTCGCTGAAACATGTCTAGATTACGCCTGCCCATCACGCACAATACAACAACTTGACAAAAGGTTGCTTCTTCTTCTCTGCTGTTATTTACACTTCTTCATAGCCACTGCGGGGGGAGGGGGAATCGATATTCTTCATGCCAGCCTCGCTCCGCACTCAGCCATGTCTTCTACCTCGGCAGAAGAACATGGTCAGGTGCCAAATAGAGGACCTGCCGTATTTGCGGTCACGACGGCGACACTAGCTTTGGCCTCGGTCTTTGTCGGCGCCCGCATGATTTGCAGATACTGTATTGTTCGACGCGTGACGTGGGATGACAGTGCAATGATTCTGGCCTGGCTCTTGGCCGTATTTCTCTCATCTTGCATCGACTATGGGGTAATCGTGGGTTTGGGCAAATACGACGTCAACATACGCGATGACGACTGGCCGAAGTTACGACGTGCTGAATACGTGTTTTCGATCTTGTACAACCCGGCGCTCATGGCGGCCAAGACAAGTATGCTGATATTCTACTTGCGCTTGGCCAAGAACACCCAGGTCATCTTGCGGTATGCCTCGTGGGTAACATTGGCCATCGTCAACATGGCCGGCCTGGCTCTCACCCTTGTGAACATTTTTCAGTGCAACCCGGTATCCGCGGCCTGGATGTCGGAATCAAACTCGGCTGCGAAATGCATCCCATTGCTCACCGAGTTCACTTGTGCCGCACCCATCAACATCGTCACAGATCTGGCTGTGCTGGCGTTGCCGATTCCTGTAATGACGGGCATGCGGCTTCCCATACGGCAGAAGGCGATCCTGGTCATCACCTTCTCACTAGGCATCTTTGTCACGATCGTCGACGTTGTGCGCATCTACTATCTACAGCAAGCCATTGCAGATGTACCGGACGGCATGTCGGTCGACCCGAGCTCACGGTTCGGTGGCAGCGCCGACTTTGCCTGGAACGCATCCCTTTCCTTCATGTGGAGCGCGGTTGAAGTGAACGTCGGGATAGCCTGTGCTTGCATCCCGACCCTCAAGCCATTGATCCTCAAACTCTTGCCGGTCATGCTCTACGACTCGGACGGAACGCGGCTGACGAGAACCAAGTCCAGGTCTGCCAGTGACGTCGACATGCCGCCCACTAGAATCGTTGCGAGCGCCGCCGTGAGAAATCCCGGCGCGGCACCCGAGCCCGGAGGCAACGACGAAAGCACCGTGGGTGGATCTCCATCCCGTCCGTCTGACGACGAAACCGTCACCATGACCGCCATGGAATTTCTCAGAACACCAGACCTGAGGGACTGGGCTGACCTTACGCCTTCGGGGCTGTCGGAAATGAACCGGGCCCAGACGAATGCAACTGTGTCGACCAGTTCCGTTGAGAACGGCATCTACTTTGGATTCGTCAACATGACCAAGCCGAAGAGTATGCTGCGAGCCAACCCCGCGGAATCCTTCAAGTACTGCACCCTAGTTGGCATCCTCTTCTTCCTCTGGGGCATGTCTTATGGTCTTCTGAACACGCTGAACAATGCCATTGGCCTCATCAACAAGATGCCGGATGCGCAGACCCTCGGACTCACCAGCGCCTATTTCGGGGGAGGATACTTTTTCGGACCCCTGCTCGTCGGCGAATGGATCTTGCGGAGAGACGAGCACAGCCGGTCTAGGCGCCGGGGGAAAGACCCCGCGGGCAGTGTCGGTGGCTACAAGGCGACCTTCATCGTGGGCTTATGCATCTATGGCGTCGGCACCATCATATTCTGGCCGTCGGCCGTAACCAACTCGTACGGCGGGTACATGCTGAGCACCTTTGTGGTCGGGTTCGGCCTCTCGGTGCTCGAGGTTGCTGCCAATTCCTTCCTGGTCTTGTGTGGGCCACCGGAGTACGGGGAAGCGCGGCTTCTTCTGGCGCAGGCCATACAGGGAGCAGGAAGTGTTGTCAGCGGGATTCTGGCCGAGAAGGTGTTCTTCAGGTGCATCGTGGGCGAGGGCGTGGGCGATTCGTCCAGCGTGACCCTCATCAATGTCCAATGGACGTACCTGAGCGTCACGCTTCTGTGCGTCGCCCTGGCCTTGTTCTTCTTCTACATGCCCCTGCCCGAGGTCAGCGACGGCGAACTGGAGCTTGCTGCCAACAAGCTGCCGCTCGACCCTCAACGGCGAAGCCTGGGTGGATTCCAGCTCCGGACCGTCAGCCTCGTGCTGGCAGTCTTGGCGCAATACACGTATGTTGCCGCGCAGGAGAGCAACAGCATCTACTTCCGCAGCCTGCTCATGTCCGTTCTTCCGGGGGGAGACCCGACGGGCTCTGGCGCCGTGACAGGCAGCACGTCCTCTGGCTTGGCTTTCGACTCGAACGAGCCGCGGAGCCTGTCCCTTTCGATACCGGAATACCTGCTCGTCGCCCACAGTGCCTTTGCCTTGTCGCGCCTCGTCGCGGCAGGCATGACGTACCTATCCGTCTCGAACCGTCGTCTTCCACAGCCCCGCACCCTCCTCCTGATCTTTGCGACGTTGAGCCTCGTGCTCTCCCTCCTCCCCGTGGTGCTGCACCCTACGAACCCGAACATGCTGATCATTCCCGTGGTGCTGTTCTATTTCGCCGAGGGTCCCGTCTGGCCTCTCATCTTCGCCATCGGCCTCCGAGGCCAAGGACGACGCACGAAGCGGGCGGCGACTTTCATCACCATGGGTGGCTCTGGCCCGGCCTTCTTTCCCTTTATCATGTACGGTATCATACGCAATGGTGGCAGTGTCCAGACAGCATACAACGTCATCATGGCGCTGCATGTTGTCATGATTGTGTATCCTCTGTTCCTCGTGCTGTCCCACGCCGCGAAGCTCATGGTTGATCCGAATTCAGCCGCGCGGGCTGCGATGCTGCAAGGCGACGACGCGAGGCCCAACGCCTTTGGGCAGCACAGTGGACGGAATAGCGTCGGGCTACCAGGCACAAAGTCGAGCGGCATTTTGCGCATACTGTCCAAAGGCCTGGGCGGAGGAGATGGTCCCAGACACGCGTAGACCACAGTGAAGGGATGATGTGAGAAGAAGAAGAAGAAGAAGAAGAAGAAAACAAAAATCATGATGAACACCATTGCCTCTTTTTCCTCCCTCACTCCATCTTCTCTCTCCATCTTCTTCTTATTCCCTCTCATGTAGAGGAATTCAACGATTCGTTTTTTTATCAACAATTTTCTTGTCTCTTTCAGGGATTCGGATGCGGGAGTTTTGGTATGGTGGATCCCCCCCCCCTAATTATACCCCCCAGTGGAAGGCATTTGGCGTTTCTTTTTTTTTCTTTTTCTTTCGTATATTCCTGTATCTATTTCATTTCTACCGAGTCAGGCGCGGAGCATCTGGAAAAAAGTCCTTGGCAGGATATTTTGTATAATGGAGGAGTAAATGCAGATATATGTGTACATATAATAATTATCCGGGATCCTAACCACCACCATTGGTCCATGAGCCGTGAATACGTAGTATATGGTTTATGACAAGGCTGCATGCAGTACACCACTCACTAGCCAAGTAAAGTAAATCGAATCCAATACCCAGGCCCGATCGACTCGCTGACGCGGAAGAAACAGCGACCTGAAAAGGCAGATGCCGTGACCGTGACCGTGACCGTGACCGTGGCTGTCGAGGGTTGAGGTCGAGGCTAGTGGTGGTGACGTCTTGCGCAGACCGGTCTCGCCAAGCAGGCCAGATCACATGTAATATTTAATGCAGAATGCAGAATGCACAATGCAGTCGGCGTCACATCCCGAAACAACCCCTCTCCAAGGCCAACGACAGACAAGGCAGGGTCCTCGTCTCAGAATCCATGGCTTGTCTTGCCATTGACGACAGCATCACACACCACAACAGCACATGAATGCGGGAAGGTGCATATATCGCAACGTTGCATCTTGTATCAAGTCTCGTTTTGAAACTTCCACCATGCTTGTCCTGCATTGGATGCTTTTCTTATCTACTCCTATATGCAAACTTTCTCCATGTATCAATTAACCAACGACTTTCTCATGTGAGATGCCAGCATCCAAAAAAAAAAAAACAAAGTAGAAAGAGGGGGAGAAACAATGGAAACCCAAAATCATGCCATGGACATGCGCTCCACGCTAAATCCGAACAACCCCCTTCCCCTGCGTCACCAGCCAAACTTCTCGCAGTGCAACTCGATGCTGGGCCCGTCAGACCGAATGCAGTCTGCTGTCGTCTTTCTCAATAGATCCATGAGCTTGTCCGGTCCGCACCCTGCAATGAGGACTCTCTCATGCTGCGCTGCATCTCCAACCGCCTCTCGGACCAGTTCAGCCACGTCTGGTCTTCGGTACTGAATCGCCGCGTCTTTCAAGCCAGCGTGATTCATATCCCTGGTGCAGGTCGCCACTCGGTCAGAGAAAGTCTGGGACTTCTCCAAGTCAATCGACGAATCCGACCCTGGCCTATGGGTTTCCTGTATCTGAAACTTATCCATCTCAGCGTCTCTCATCATTTCCTTTTCGAAATCCTTGTCCACCCCATTGTCAGATTCCGACCCTGAGGGACGGGATGGTGGGCTGGACCTTGTCACAAACACCCGTGTAGAAAATCGAACATCCTTCCCCAGCACAGCGAGATGATTGGCGAACCACTCGAGATATGCTGATTTTTTAGAACCTCGTCAGCCGTGGCTCATGGCCGCCATTTCTGTTTTGCATGCTTGAACTTACAGTCTTGCTTCACTACCCAGACAAACACCACCTTTCGGGTGATGTTGTTCGCCACTCGTCTCAACAGAGCCTGGGCCAGACCAAAGGTGAAGCTGGCGCCACTGCCGCCGGCAATCAAAACTACAGTCTCAAATGCTGACGGGTCGGGGACAGTACCATAAGGTCCTTCTACTGACGCCTTGACACAGGCGTTCGGATTGGCCAAGGCATATCTGTGCAGCGCGCCAGTGAAGCCGTCGCGAGATGCAATGACAAACTCTACCGGGTCTGCAGATGCGATGGTGAAGGGATGAGTCTGAAACAGTCTGATTTTGGGGATCCACAAGAAAGCATGCTTCCCTGGCATGACATTCATCGGCGGCTTAGCCAGTGTGACTCGAGTACCACCGTCGGGAAGTGGTGTGAGCGTTGCCGAATTATTCACCGTGTGTAGCATCAAACGAAGGAGCCGGATAAGTCGATCTAACCCCCACATGGAGCCAGCGACAACCGTACCAATAGCGACCTTGCCGGTCAGGTGAGGGCGATGGAGTCCTAGCGAGACGAGAGACACGATCCAAAGAGTGATGTGGAGGTAGTAGAACAGCTCGTACCACCGATGCCGAATGAATATGGCAGATAGAGCCATAAGGATCCATGATGCGCCAGCTACTATTCCCATGATATCCGAGCGCTGCAGTAGAACCATGGTCAGGCCCAACTTTACAAAGTTGACAGAATAGCAAATTGCGTGGACGAGTACGTGAGCCACAGCAGCATATCCAGAGGCCCTATGGAGGCAGTTGAGGCGTTCGTATGACCAGGCAGTGAGAAATGCCAGCGGTGTGTTCTTGAGTGCAAACAGGGTGACGAAGAGGAGGTTTGCCATGGCCAGCCTAGGGAAGAGAAAAGATGTGAGTGATAAGGAAGATCCTTCCAGAGAAGAAAGGGGAGGTTGGTCTTACCATCCAGATCTAGAGGAAATGTTGGAAATCATGGTCATGTTTTCATTGTTCATGTTGACGAAAAGGGCAACAACATTGAAGACAAAAAAAATAGTCAAAATACTAGCATGACCTAGAGAAGGGACACCAAAAACGTGACGAAGACTAGCTTTCCTGATGCGCCTACAGATGAAAACATATTGTCAGAATATATAAAAATCGAAGAAAAGCACAGATATCCGCCAGGTGCTGTACACCATGTAGGGGAAGGGAGAGAGAGAGAGAGAGGAGGAGGGGGGGGGGGGGGGGGTAAAAAGACAAGGCATCCTCAAGTTGCGTACCTGGGAATAGCAATCAGAAAAGACGGCATCTTGGATTGGCCATTTCTCCTTCTGATCCAATACACAGACTGTCTGACCAAGTGAAACGAGATAAAGACAAGACCAAGGGCAATCAAAGCCAGTATGAATGCCAACGTTGTCTCTTCATTTCCCCTAGTCCGGATGGCGAAACGTCGAAGCTCAGCCTCATCCATTCCTCTAGCCATGACAACAATTCAATTCAGACTTCCAGAGTCTCGAAACTAAAAGGCAGTATATGGAAAGAAAAGAATCACCAATGGCTCGCAGAGGTTTTCCGGCGTCCGTGGTGGAGAGAATCGAGGGAGGAGGGCTCGTATATAGCTGATGAGAATCGCCCGGCCAGACAGGGGTTTGTCTCGGTGCGATTTTACGAGGGCGGCGCATCGGACTTGATCGTGTTCATGCATCAGATCGCTACCAGGGGAGGGGGGAGGGGGCGGTGCGTATAGGTATTTGGGTTTGGTTATGAGTTGATAGTGGTGCATCGCTCCTTCCCAGTTTGGAGATATCAAGTTCTGGTATTGTCCAGCCACGTTTGAGCTTCCACTATTTGGAAGCGCCGAGAACAAGACGCTGAGAACAAGAAGAAAAAAAGACACGATTTTTTTCGGGCCGTCTATCATAAGGCCTTGGTACCGTCGACATGGATCCATCAAGTAGTCCTTCCGACATTATGCGCCCCGGCGTTCATGTCGTCAGTCGTCCAAGACAACCGATCGCAAACGAATGGGAGCTATCGGAGAGAGGTAGAGGAGAGGTTTGGCTACTCCCAATATTGACACGGAGAAATTATTTAGTCATCCCGGACAGGAATGAGCTCTAACTAACGTGGACATTATCATGAGCCTGACCCGCACACCCCCTGTCCATTATTCCGAAGCAGACATTCCTTCAGTGTCTTGGTCAGTCCTTGGTCAGCTCTATCCCCAGCATTGCCAGCTATCTGGAATAAAGCCACTGTCAACCTTTCTATCGTGGACCGAGGCCGGTATGTGCTTACTGGAGAACGGCCCCGCCTTGTCTCGAAGCAAACTTCACAGCTAGCGAACTCTGCTAATCAAGCCCTTGGTGTCGATAAGGAAACAAGGTTTAAAGAGACCACAAGCTGATCCGAAAATGTTGACGAATACAAGAATATGAAGAAGAAGAAGAAGAAGAAGAAGAAGAAGAAAAACAACTCTGACAACAGGCCGTCCACCGTATGACGTTTGGCCTTGCATCATCGACATTGGATGGCTGTGAATGCGGTAAAATTCACACACACACACACACACATATATGTATATGTATATTGTATATGTATATTTCCCGCAGTGGACGGAAACCCACAACAACTGTCACCACGCGGGCCCCACAAAGTTTCAAGCATACTGCATGGGATCCCCGTCTGTTTCCAGGGCATTGATAAAACTGCTGCCGGCCGTGTTGCCTTGTTCGTTCGTTCGTTCGTTCGAGCATGACTTGCAAGCACCAATGGGGCTTGTCAATGCCGTCGTGCCTCGATTCGAGATGAAAATACCCTTGTCTTGTGTTCCGGTGTCTGGGTAAAGTCGATGGACAATGCGGTGGGTTTCAGAGACATGGACGCATGCACGTGGCGAGGAAGGGAGGGCGGCATGTTGAACGCCACTTTTGATTCGAGCCGACTTGACTGACGGGATTTGCCATGAACCAAAGTACCTCAAGCACAAGCCGCCGCGTCCTATTACGACGCGGTGCTACCAGGGCGTTTTAGAGTTTTTTGAAAGGGTTGACATAGAGAGTCGGCCCGCTTCTTGTTCGTCGGCATATCTTGAGATGGTGCGCGCCTGACCGTCTCATGGTCGGGCAGCGGCGGTAAACAGTCTCCGACCAGCAGCTGTCCAATGCCGGGATGTCTGCAACCCATGAGAAGCCGGTGACATGCGGCGACGGATCCTTTTCTTTCGAAACTCGACGTGGAACGCAGGACGTCCTGGACAACGTTGCCCAGTGTATCACGGTGTGGCCCTTTGCAAGGGGGCATGACGGCGCGAACCATGTCCCTGCCGGCCATGTGGTGCTGGGCAGATTCCTTTGCTTGGCCTCCTTTGGGCAAACTCGGCATCTTGTACGCGGAAGAAAGGCGCTTGTGCTTTGCATCACAGTTCCCCACCTGGCGATGATGATGATGATGACGATGACGACGACGACGACGACGACGACGACGATTGCATCTCGTTGCCACCCATATGCGTAAGCAAAACACCATCGACTCTAAGCTACGCAACTCGCATCCGGCGTCTTCATTAGCTGCCGCTCATGGTCCTCATTGTCAGTTCCCTCTCGGCGGCAACAATACCTTTTGTCAGCCGCGAGCCGCGGAGCAATCTAATTGGGATCCATCTCCAAAATCCCTCGTGTGATGCCGCCATCCTCCCGCAGCAGCTCCGTCGCAACAAAGGGTAACCTTCATCCTGTCGAGACTTGTAACGCAATGTAAAAAAGCATATATTGGGATGTATCATTGTATACTTGCGTCGTCACGGACGCGTGTTGCCGCCGGGAAGCACCATTCGCCCATCCTCCTTCTTTTTCTATAGGTTCTTTTGCTCTTTTTTTCTCACTCTTTCCTTTCTAGAAGAAGTGGTGAAAACAAAAGAAAAAAAAAAGTCGCATTCATGTTTCTCATCCGCGGCAAAACCCTTGTCTGCACACAACCCTGCTCATTCGCATGCACAGCAAATATCACGTGTAAAAGTTTCATGTTTTTTTATTGTTTTCTTTTTTCCTTTTCCTTTTCCTTTTTTTTTTTCAAAAAACCATGTGTTTTGGAAATTCCCCGCATACATTCTCGTGTCCCGTCGGCCTCTGGTTGATGAACTCAACCCTCCCACGCAATGTCGGATCGTGCCATGTCTTTGCGCCGCGGACGTGAACCATCTACTAGTAGAACAGGATAGAATCCCATTCCTCTCGCACTTGCTCCGTCGTTTACAAGAGCCACCACCACTCGGTGTGCTCGTGTTTGCTGTCGGCGACATGTGGCTTTGTGGCATCGTTTGCTTGCTGTTTCGTTTCAGCGCGTCGTAGAAGATCCCTGCCCGTCTTCGCCATCTTTTTCTTTTCTGAAAGAGTGTCGTTGGATGGACACACGCATGCAACCCCGCCGCCCCCTCATCCGTCAAGAGACTGCATCTCGACCGGGCCCCTGGCGTCCGGTAAGAAGAGTGAGACGCGTCGATGTGCTCTGAGCATGCCTGCCTGCCTCTATTTGTTTTTCCTATGAGCCCGGAGTGCCGTCTTCTCGGCAGCGTCGCGGAGAAAGAGCTCCTCACGCTCCCACATGAGCTCCACGGCTGCTCCCACGGGGCTCACCACGGCCGACAGGACGGCCATCTTGACCAGCAGGTGCGGCACGCGGACCTCGATGGCGGCGGCGCGGTGGGCGGCGCAGTACAGGCTCGCGGCCCAGATCAGCACGCCCGCCGAGCCGATGGCGTAGTCCCATCGCAGGAAGACATGCACACCCCGTCCCACGGTGGTCGTGTCGAAAGGCAGCGCGGCCCAGGGGAGCGCGAGGGCGAAGACGCTCCGCGGGTGCAGCGCGCGGGCGTACTCGGGACGGAAGATGTCGGGGGCTGCCGCCGCGGCGCACGAGATGACCAGAGCGACGAGGTGCGTCGCGGCCGTGCTGCCAAAGGCGTAGGCGTACGCGATGCGGAGGGATGACGCGGATGCTCGGTCCGTCGAGCGGTGCGCCGCGACGAGCAGGACGGCCACGTACGCCGGCCAGGGCTGCCAGACGGCGATGAGAATCTGCTTCACGTCCGGGGTGATGAGGTGGGAGAGCGGCGCCATCATGGCCATCGAGGGGACGAACATGCCGAGCGTGAAGACGGCGGGGATGGCGCGCACCACGCCGTGCGGGATCCTCATGTTTTCGCGCGTCGGGTTCGAGGCCGTCGCCGACCGGGACAGATGGAGGAAGCCGTAGAGGGGGGCGGAGAAGGCAAATGTGAGGATTTGGGCCAAGAGTCCGAGAACGGCTGGGCTGTTTTTTTTTTTTTTTTTTTTTAGGTTTTTGTTGTCGTTCAATTTGCTCGACGTGGTCAGTCGGGTTATCTTGGAAAGGACAAGAGGAAAAAAAGGCAAAAAAAAAAAAAAAAAAAAAAAAAAAAGAACAATTCATCATCATCATCATCATCATGTTTTACTTGACGACAAAAACACAACATGCGTCCACCCCAACAAAAAAAAAACCCCCCCCGACGACAAGAGGAGCCAAAAGAAACGTACTACGCCGCTGCCGTGCCCCGACTGCCCCCCCTCCACGACTCAAGCGAGACGAGAAGCCAGGCCGAGGAAAAGGTGCCGGAAAAGGCAATCGAGTGCAGCACCAGCTCCGGTTGGCTGCCGTCCGACACGGGCCAGAAGAAGATGGTCAGCTGGACGAGCAGCCGGTCGAGCGGTGCCACGCCCGTGTACGTCTGCCGCAGCGGCACATGCTGCGTGCCGTGGCCGTGGCCGTCGCCGTCGCCCGGAAGCGGGAGCGGGAGCGGCAGAGTCTTGGCGAGGAAGACCGCTTCGCCGGCTCGTCTGAGGCCGTTGGTGTAGGAGAAGTACCAGACGAAGTAGAAGACGGAGAGGGACAGGAGGAGGAGGATGAACCTGGCGGACGGCATCGCCTCTTCTGCGCGTATCAGATGGATGCTGGATCAATCGGTCTTATTTTTGCGGCTGGACGGAAACTGGTCGTCGGCTTGCGAAAACCCAAGTCCGTCCGTCACGTCATGGGGAGTATGGCTCTGTGATGTGGGTGAACACACGAGGAATACAAGTGCCCCGGCGGCGGACGCCCACAAACCAGCCAGACCGGTTCCGCTTTGGCGGAGGCGGCCGGCCTCCTCGTCTTGGCACACGCGTTTCGGCATCCTGTCACATGTTGCTTTGCTTTTCTCCATCCGGCGTGCCATGGCAGATGGACGCGTCAACGTCTCGTTGCCGAGGTATCATGCAATCTTCCCAGCTACCCCCTTCGGGCACCACGGCCGATGTGCCGTCCCGAGATCAGTCTTGACACAGACACAGAGAAGATAGGGTTCTCGAGAGAAAGGCGTCTTCATCGTGGCTTGCTCGAGACGTCGTGGCCGATCGATTGGCGATCGACTTTCCACAGGTTCGGATCAGAGACAGAAGCGATCCATTTCCCGACAGGATCCTGGACGTCAGGAATCCTTGTGTGCGTAGTATTCCCGTCGAAGAAAGGGTAAAGATCTTCGGCCAGCTGCGCTTTGCTCCACTGACGTTCAACTGGGATCCGTTCCTGCATGGTTGTGTGGGTGGGTGGGCGGACGAGAGACACACAGAGACAGACACACTGGCGTACGTAGCATCACTGAGATGACATCAAACAAGTTAACGATTTGATACAGAAAACGCAAAGCACAATTCTTCCATTGAAGGGATACCGGGTGGAATATCGTCAGCCAAAAAATGGCAAGGAAACCGGCCTTATTGGGGGGGGCGGACGGACGACCCTTTCACCCGCCACCTCGATCATCCATCACATGTTGTGCGCGAGGACAAGAGTCAGCGACTCCCGAATGCCGCCAGGATTTGTTTTTCTTCCTCGTTCCAAACAACTGGAGTATACTGCGCCTTTTGTACGCTTTCCTCGTAAGAAACCTTCCTAAACTGAACCCCTGGGGCGTGATAAACCGTGGCCGTGGTCACATCTGAGGACTGGGACAAAGAACAACTAGACTTCGGCGCTACATAGAAGGCGACGTGGCCTGTAGGACCAGGCCGTCGGTGAATCGCTGCAGCCACGCCGCTGAGCTCGTAAGAGGGAAATCGATACTCCGAACACGTTGACGCCGATAGCTGCCGCGATTGAGACGCTCAATATCAGCTCTACAAGAGTCGGTTTCGGCCCAATGTGGGTTTTAGGAGAGAAATATTGAAGTAGGCGGTACTATCTATGCTGCGATCGAAGTACAATTCGTGGAAGGGGGAAAAATTCACCGTCCATTGCCACGCTTGGTACAGACCGACTAACTGGTACGTGTTCAACCCGCGCGACAACAAACAAAACCACGTGAGCGTAAAGGGAAATTGCAGGCTGAGGATGGATAGAGAGAGCCCATGGAGGGATGACTCGCGCTGGTATGCGTCTCGAGGTGCTGTTTGTTGAAGGTGATAGGGCCCAGCAGACATGGAGTGCTCTCTCTGGAGGAAGCGGTGCACCGAGCATTGAAGCACTTGTCGAGCTATCTTGGTTGTATTGTTCTCGTTTGGAGTAGGAACTGACCTCTCCTGTCCTCACAGTGGACACCTTGATTCAAAGCATATCCTCGCGCAATCTATCACTGCTTCTAACTTGATAGCAGCATGACTCTCATATCGAGGTTTTCCCCTGATACAGACAGCCATATGGAATACGGACGGCATCTTATTGCTGGTCAAGGCCGAGTGCAAGCCTTTTTGATCTGAGCCTGTCGGGAATAAATCGGGGGGGGGGGGGGGGGGGTTTAAAGAAAAGAAAAGAAAAGAAAAGAACAAGAAAAAGAAAAAGAAAAAGAAAGAAAAAGAAAAAAAGAAAGAAAAAAAAAACACTTACAAATTCGCATCAGAAATGGTGCTCGTCAACTATCTTACATGGACATGATCGTTTAGAAGGAGTTATTTGTCATCTTCCTTCGGCCGGACCTGTAAACGCAATGAGGCGGGCCGGCCAAGGCTCTTGTGCAGTCAATTCGAAGAAACTTGCGCTAGATACTGACTGCTCTGCTCGATATTCGGTGGACAAGGATTCAATCTGTGGAGGAGTTTTCTCTTCCACAAAGCCAGCACCAATAAATACCATTTGATCGTGAATGTACAAGATGAATTGGAAGACGCCCAGCTCACTTAGCCAGCGTTTCTATACTTGAATAGTATTCCCAACACTATCAGACACATTGCGAATCTTACCTACAAAAATGAGGGGACTATCGCTAGCTTGTGAACCTAGTGCGCCGGTTAACCTTCAGACCTCGGTCAGGCCATTGGGTGCGCCCCTGTAGATCTGATCAAGTAGTATGTTGACCCAAAATGTTACGGGGAATTTTTTTCGACTCTCAGGGTCGCATTGAGTCAACAGACCACTTGATCAGATCTACGGGGGCGGCGCAACCTGTCTTGCTACATTTGCGCAATCAATGGCCATACCCAGATCCCGAGGTTGACTGGCGCACCAGGAAGCTGTGCGGGCTAGCGAGATTTCCTCAATCTTGCAGGCGAGATTCGCAATGTGTCTGATAGTGTGAGGAACACCATTAAAGTTAACGCTGGCTTAGAGAGCTAGGCGTCTTCCCATTCCTCTCATATATCCATGACCAAACGTTATTTATTGGTGCTGGCTTTGTAGAAAAAGGAGCCCCTCCGAAGGGTGAAGAAAAGCGTAGCTGTGGGTGGTTCAATATCGCGAAAGGTGACAAAGTTGTGGGTGGTGCGAATTTATGATGAGAAATTTTCGACGTCCTTTTGCCCTAGTGCGACAGTCTCGTGTTTCGTTCGACTTCGTCATGTGCCACAAACAAGGGGTTATATCAGGTGAACGGGCCCTACTTTTTGTGCCAGCAGTGAATCAGTCGGCCGGCCCTTTTTTTCGCCAGGCGGCCATCTCCGTCGGTTTCCGCATCTTCTACACCCCTTCCTCCGGTTCCTCGACGTTAATGCTCAGCAAAGCTTTTGACCATGTCGATGTCCCTCGGAAAGCCTCGGGAGAAACTCCCAAACACTGCCGAAGTCATCAAGACCAAGGTCCCGGTGTCGTTGACCTGGGCGGGCCGCATGTGGGTTGGATGGAAATGGATGGGTCGGTCCATTGAGGAAACTTGATTGCAACTGATGGGCGATGATGAGCGATGATGGGTGATGATGAGTGATGGCCAAAGGACTCTCTCTTCTACGTAGTATGCACGTGATACAACGTAGCGATCTGGTTCTGTTACTTGTGCAATCTGCGCTCATCTTCATCTGCTAGAATCTGGAACCCTGGCAGTGTTGGCAGCTGGGAGGGCTGGTTGCTGAGCTTGGCCCCGCTGTTTCGAACTTGGCGGGTCTGTGGCTGAGCAGGTACGGCGGCAAGGGTCTTCCTATTACGACATCAATCATCATCGTCTTTTGTCTGTGGCTCATCTCCAAGTCCACCACCAGCCTCCGGCCTCTCGGATCTGCTGAAATAATCATACAACAAGCGCGCTCTATTTTTAATCTGTCCAAGACTGACGGCTCTTTGCGCAGCCGTCACATCCGCCGCCAACAGGCCAACAAAAATGGTTGGACGTGTGGCATGACGATAGAGTCGACACGCCACTTGTTCTCTTCTTCCTTCTCCTCCTCCTCCGTCCAACTCCGCATCTCATCGTTCTTATTCATCCCCCCCCCCCCCCCCCCAGCGGCTTCCTTTTGTTAGTCCTTCTTTATTCGGGAGTTTTGAACCAGCCGCCAGTCATCACCATGTCTATCCGCATCGCCCTCGATGAACGGCCCGAGTTCTACACCAACCTCGACTACGTGAAGGGCCGCGTTATCCTCGGTCTGACTCGATCCGAGCAAGTAAGCAACATTGTTGTTAAGCTTGAAGGCGAATCCATCACAGCGCTTCAAGTTCCCAACGTGTATTCTGGAGAAATCTTTCACAGACCGCCAGGACCGATGCCTGGTCCGCCCGGCAGTGTCGTGAGCGAAAACCACAAGATTCTATACAAGGTCCAGCAGGTTTTCCCCGATGACTATCACTCGAGCGCTTCCAGTCCGTACGGGGCATTCCCGCTTCAGCCCGGAGAGCATTCGTTTCCCTTCAAGTTCAAGCTGCCAATCAATAATGCCTGCAGCGACCCCGACGCCATGTCGAAACTCGGTGGGCTCGGAGGTGTGGGCGGCTTTGGATCCGGCGGCGGCCTATTCGGAATGGGCGGAGTGCGAGTTATGGATGGAACCAAACAGCTGCTCCTCCAACATGTCACGCGAACGCTTCCTCCCTCTCTGACGGGGTATGCCATGGAAGCCGAGATACGATATTATGTCAAAGTCACGGTGCAGCGTCCAGGGTTTTTGAAAGAGAACTGGAGACACGAGATAGGATACAAGTTTCTCCCCATCGAGCCACCCCGACTCCCAAAGACGGGACAGGAAGTTTTCGCCAGACGTCCGTTCACCTTTCATCCTCGGTCGCCAGCTGCACAGAGAACGAGGATGGGCTCCATCTTTGGGAACAAAGGCGACAAAGACGGCGCACTCGCTTCAAACTTGCAAAACAAGGCAACCGCACCGTCGGTTGAGATGTCGGCTCGTCTACCCCACCCCAGTGTTTTGACATGCAACAAACCCGTTCCTCTCAGGCTCATCGCCAAGAAGCTGGTAGATTGCGAGGAGCAGCTCGCCTTGGTATCTTTCCAAATGGATCTCCTTGGTGTCACAGAGGTTCGATCGCATAACCTCTACGACAGGAAGATCAATCGATGGGTGGTTGTCTCCTGCACCAACCTCAACATTCCTCTAACAAGAGGGCCAAATGCGGCGGTCGGCTCTGAACTCGCTGTGCCCGACAGTATGTGGAAGGACAAGCCGTTGCCCAACACGGTTGCGCCATCTTTCGTGACGTGCAACTTATCAAGACGTTACGAGCTTGAACTGAAGCTGGGCGTCTGTTGGGGCAAAGCCACATCTGGGTCTATCACCAACCACCCGCAGACCATCTACCTGCCTTTGAATTTCGGGTCGATAGAGGTGTTCTCGGGCATAACACCGCCGCCAGAGCTGGTTGAAGCCGCCAGCTCCTGCACCAGACCGGGCAGGACAACCTTCACGATCCCCCCAAGGCTGCCCCCACGGACTCATTCGACGCCGGCGTCATCCGCTTCCCCACAGAACCAGAATCAAGCCCATGGCCAGTCGCAGCGGCCGTCTATGCCACAGCGGCCGCCTCATGACCCGTTATACCCTCCTCAGTTGCAGCCGGGACAAACAGTACCACCGTATGACGACGCACCACCAAGTTACGACGAAGCAATGGCGGAGAACATCTCGGGTCCATTCGACGGCTCGCAGTCTCGGCCGGCGTATAGCGGAGTTACGAACGAGAATTCACCAAGTCAGATGGCCGCAGGAAAGGGCTCATAAACCAGGATGGGTCGATGATGACGGTGTTGATGATGACGATTGACAACGGTAAAAGGTTTTTTTTTTTTTTTTTTACAACTCTACCTAGCTACTGGCATCGGAATACACATTGGCATAACGTCGAGTCCGACGAGATGGGCTCATCAATGCAGCAGTCATGGGGTTCAGTGGTTGATTCTCGGCAACAAAAAGTCTACATTCGTATGTTATATTTGCATTGCATGGGAGTTTCCGACTGCACCGTCACACTGTTTCGCCCGATGACGTCAGCCTCCTCGTTAATCGGCCGAGCCCCAGTCACGACAACCAACCACCGAACCCACCGAACTCGGCCTCCACAAAGGGGACGAACACTCCTCCATTCAAGCCAGCATGCCACACAACACGCAAGGCGATGCGTCCATGGCTTCCACGACGCGCAGCCCGCGCGGGTGGTGAGACGGTCGTTGCCATCGGCTGGGTGCAACGCCGTCCCCTGTCGCAAACCGTCTGCGCGAGGTCGCGCGCAGAAGATCCCCGCGTCAGGGATGTTGGCAGGCAGATCAAAGACGACTACGCCTACATCCGCGAACACTACGGTACGAGACAGAGAACAGGTTATGACGGGCTCAACAAAGCACAAAAGCAACAGGTGAATCAGCTGACGCAGACTCTATCCCCCTTTCTTCTCCGTCTCCTCCTCCTCAGCAACGCCTCGATATCCCATCGTGCTGGCCCACGGCCTCCTCGGCTTCTCGGAGCTCCGCCTCGGGCGCCTCCCCGCGATCCACTACTGGCGCGGCATCCGCGAAGCCCTCACCGCGCAGGGCGCCCTCGTCACGACGACGCACGTACCCCCCTCGAGCAGCATCCACCTCCGCGCCGCCGCACTGGCGGACGAGATGGCGGCGCAGCAGCACCCCTCGGGCGCGGTCAACATCATCGCCCACAGCATGGGCGGCCTCGACGCCCGCTACATGATCTCCAAGGTGGCGCCCTCGCGCCGCGACCTCCCCCGCGTGGCGTCCCTGACCACGGTGTCCACCCCGCACAGGGGCTCCCCCTTCGCAGACTACCTGCTCGGGTCCGACGCTGGGCTCATGTACCTCCCCCGGCTGTACGGCCTGCTGGAGAGGGCTGGTCTGGAGACGGGCGCGTTCGGGGACCTCACGACCGGACACATGACCGACATCTTCAACCGCGAGGTCGTGGACGACGAGGCAGTGCGGTACTTTTCCTACGGGGCCGCCATGGACAAGCCCTGGCTGCTGAGCCCGTTCCGGCTGTCGGGCCGCATCATCGCGCGCAGCGAGGGCGCCAACGACGGGCTCGTCAGCGTCCAGAGCAGCAGGTGGGGGGTCTACCAGGGGACACTACTTGGCGTCGACCACCTGGACCTGATCAACTGGACGAACAGGGCGCGGTGGATGGCCAAGAATCTGATGGGCGCGAGGAGCGGCTTCAACGCCGTGGCATTTTACCTCGGCGTCGCAGACATGTTGGCCAAGGAGGGCCTGTGAAGAAGAAGAAGAAGAAGAAGAAAAGGTATCGATATATTAAAAAATCAGATGAATGAAATGAACAAAAAGGGCCCAGAAATACAGCAAGCAAGTCTAGCCAGCCCACATGGCAATAAATGCCAATCCATCATGAACCCTCTTTCGTGTCCCCAATGTCCTTCGTACACCGATCGGAACCAAATACACCGTAGGCAAAATCATGGCAACGTCGTGAAATCCTCAGCTGTCGGCGGCAACTTGACTCTTCTTCTGGTTATTGGCTGTGACTGAGTGAAGGGGAATTTTTTTTTGTGTCGTCGGGGAGGTTGGGAAAGACGTCTCAGTCCCAGGTCGATGGGCGGGATTCAACGGACAACGAGTGGAAGGGGGGGGGGGACGAATTAAGTCCGGGTTGCTGCGTCGGTGGTGCAAAGACATCTTTTCTTTGTGCCATCAAGCGCCACGCATCTTCATTAAATTACCACATCCGTTGGCTCGCCTCTTCGACGTGCCAAGCTTGTCCGTTTGCCCGTTTCACCCACGCCCCATTCCAAAAAAAAAAAAAAAAAAAAAAAAAAAAAAAAAAACCTCGGCAAGCCAGAACCAGTGTGAAGTCCTTCCCCTCCGCCACCTTTACTGCTTGGACTGCCTCTTCTCCTTTCTGCGGGAGATGCATCTGCTAACGGAGACGGAGATGACAACGACAGCGACTACAAGAAACAGGAAGAGAAGAAGAAGTGTTAGCGCAGAAACTTGGTCTCTTTTTTTTTCTTTTTCTCACTCGAGTAATAAATGACGTAGAGGATGCACAGCGGAAAGCGCGTCGGGCGGAGACCACCATACCAACAAAGACGATGCAGAAGACGACCATGGGACCGGCATTTTCCGAAGGCCAGCTGCGCCGGGAAAGGACGTTGGTGGCCTCGCGGGCAATGAGAGCAGTGTCGATGGCAGCCATTTCTGTTCTTATTGGTGGTGTTTATTTGAGGCCTGGTAGGAAGGAGGCGGGGAGGCGGGATGTGGGCGGAGACAAGGGATCTCTGGTGTTGCGATGAGAGAGAGAGAGAGAGAGAGGTCAGCATGAGGAGCAAGATAATCAGTGTAGATTCAGATAAATTGATGAGATATTTTCGATTCTTGCATGGGCAAATTGACAGTTGATGAAGCAGCGATGTGTTGCGCACAATGCGCGGCGACACTGCTGATTCAACCCCGTTTTTTTCTTTTCTTTTCTTGTGTCTCCTTCTCTTGTTTCCCATCAAGAAACTCACCTTTGTGCTGGGCCGTGGACTGAGGATGGAAGAGGTGGAGGAGCAAACAGGTTTCAATTCTCAAGCCGTCGCGTGGGTGGACTGACGCATGATTTTGTTGTTCGGAAGTCGAGGCACCGGGGGCCCACCATCTACCATCTACTAGCTAGCAGAAACCAGTTCGGCCAGATAAAAGCGGGGTGACACGTCGCGGACCAAAAGCTGACCATGTAGAAATCACAGGAATTGCTGGGGTTGGAAAACAGACGATGGAACTCTTTTTCCGAGGCTAGCGTGGGCCCCATTCTTTTTGCATCTATGGAACTGCGCGGTATGTAGGTGCATAGCTGCTACCCTGGGATCATCTTCGTGCGTGAGATAGAGCAGCCGAGACCGGATGACGAGGAATCCTCGCGACGACGTGTTGTGGAAGATGATGAAATTGGAGAATGAAGAAGCTCAGTCATCCTCGCGTGTGATGGAGGGGTTCATTCTGCTGCTAGCAAGGGTCGGAACGGAAACGGGAATTTGCCACGAGCGGTTTTTTTTTGTTGGTTTTTTTTTTTTTTTTTTTTTTTTGCGCTTTCAGCACTCCAGCCGATCACAGGCGGTCTACGAGGGAAGTAAGCCCAGCGCCGAAATGGAAAATAATAATAATAATAAGCGAGAAGGGGGAGGGGAAAAAAATAAACAAATAAAGAAGGAGGGCCCACGCCATGAGGTCAATTTCGACGCGTGGTCTTTCTTGACTGAGACAACTCAAAACATGGTTCGCGACGGCCGGCTCAATACTCGATCTGACACCGGCGACATCGACAATTGTTCATTGTGTTTCTGACGAGGAGCTATGATGAAAATAAAAAAACACAACAAAACAAAACAAAACAAAACAGAAAAATGGATGATGACGGCATTTCACCACATCCGGCAAGACCGGCAACTGGGAAGCTGCATCCGGTCGGGTGCCCCACCTGCCACCAAGTCTGTTCCACCCACATCCACTCTATCTGGACGCCGAAATGTCCGCGGCGGCTAGGACGGGATGGGTTGCGCGCTATTTCGACTAGAAAGAGGTTGCTACACAGTGCGTTGGTACATTATGTACAGTACAACCGTCTGCCAACCAAACTGCTCGCCCCCTCCATCTGCCTCAGGCCTCAGGCATCACGCCGACGACATGGGAAAATGAGTTTGCCGTCGTCGCCGCCGCCGCCGATTACCGCCGCCGAAACTCTCTCGAAGGTCGCTCTCATTGCATTTCGACGACGCCTCTGGGGGGAATAAAAATGGCGTCGTGCCTGAGCCGTGTCCGACGTCTCCACGCTCATAATGTTTCGACCTTTTGTCGCGCGCCCTGGGCCGAGATCTCAGGCTCGCTGGGAGATCTCGGCACCCTGCTGCCGCTCATGATTGCTCTGGCGGCTCAGGGATCCATCGACCTGGCCTCTACGTTGGTGTTTTCGGGCATTTTCAACATCTTGACTGGTGTCGTGTTTGGGATCCCGTTGCCCGTGCAGCCCATGAAGGTACGCCAGCCATCATTTCCCCTCGTGCACATGTCGTTTCTGCCATGGTGTTGAACAAAAGCATCATGAAATAAAAAAAAAAAAAAAAAAAAAAAAAAAAAAAAAGGCCATCGCGTCGGCTGCCATCTCTGGACAAAAAGAATCGTCTTTGCGAGTCGTCATCGCGGCCGGTCAGTGGGTAGGCGCCGCCGTACTGTTGATGAGCACAACGGGTCTGCTGCGCAAGGCGGCGTCCGTCGTTCCCGTTCCTGTCATCAAGGGAATCCAGCTCGGCGCTGGTCTTTCTCTCATCATCGGGGCCGGGTCGTCTCTCCTGCAGCCTCTTCATTGGGTCAGCCCGGTCCTGGATAATCGCATCTGGGCCTTTGTTGCATTCCTCGTGCTCATTGCCACGCAGCGTCTCCAGCGCTTCCCATATGCCTTGTTGTTTTTCGTCCTGGCCATCGTCTTCGCCTGCGTCACCGTCGTGTCTACGCCTCGCAGCCTGCCCGCGCTTCATATCTGGACACCACGTTTTGTCTTGCCCGAGTGGATTGGTGCCAAGGATTCGCCGGCGCTGTGGATGGCCATCGGACAACTTCCTCTGACCACGTTGAATTCAATCATTGCCGTCAACGCCCTGGCAGCCGATGTGCTCCCGGAAATCCACACCCCGTCCGTGACGGCAATAGGCCTTAGTGTGGCCGTCATGAACCTCTCGGGCACGTGGTTCGGGTCCATGCCACTCTGTCATGGAGCGGGCGGACTTGCTGCCCAGTATCGCTTTGGAGCGCGAAGCGGCGCGAGCGTCATATTTCTGGGTCTTGTCAAGCTTCTCACAGGCCTCGCCTTTGGCGACACGTTGGTCGGGCTGTTGCGGGCGTACCCGAAGAGCTTGCTCGGAATCATGGTCCTCGCTGCGGGTTTGGAACTGGCCAAGGTGGCACGCACGCTGAACGAGGGCGCCTCTGATCTGTGTGGTGCTTCCACCGCTGAAAGCCGGCCGGCTGTGCTATCCGACGAGGAACGTCTGGAGAGATGGACCGTGATGCTGATGACCACGGCCGGCATTTTGGCTTTCAAAAACGATGCCGTGGGCTTTCTGGCAGGCATCCTCTGTCACTATGCGTATAAGCTGGCTGAATGCGTGAAGAAGACACGGGCACGGGGAGGCATCCGATGGGGTCGAGGCGAAAGAGCTTCTTTGCTCAGTTCGTGAGGGGGACAGTGAAGAGGTTTGCAATGGCATTAGTGAACTAGTAGATACCGGATCGTTTTTTTTTTTTTTTTTTTTTTTTTTTCCTTTTTTGAGAAGATATTGCAACCAACTCCTGCGACACCGTACCAGCCAGCATCACTGCCTCATCTCCTGAATTATCGAGGCCCCGGTACTTCTTCCAATACTCTAGAAATTGCTAGCCGTCTTCTCTGGCCAACCTCCATAGTAACGCCCGTGATGATGCCGAACTTTCTTCAAAAGGAAATGCTCAAAGAATAGAAACAATGCCCCCGCCACACACAGGCAAACACCCTCCACAATGGCCGTGATCCTAGCGGTGACGCTCCAGACCCCGTGCTGCTGCGAATACACGCCCACGAGCGTTGAAATCAATCCAGCCAGACAGTTGGCCACGCCGGGCATGATGAGCTTATTCAGCATCCACACGTAGTTGTTGAGGTGCCGCAGCGCCAGAACTGCCATGCCAATGATGGATAGGCCGCAGGCGACGGCGGCGACGACTAGGAGCGGGATGTTCTTGACGCTCTTGAGGACCCTGTCGGCCGTCTGGTCTGTCCACTGCGATGTCTGCTTGGCCTCGATGGATCTTTGGATGGTTGTGAAAGTTCCGGGGAAGACGAGGAAGCCGGCAAGGAGGAGCCAGACGAAGAAGGAGGCGAGGACGCTATGGAGGATGGGGATATCATCCACGTCGAGCAGCATCTGGACGTAGCGAGAGTGGGCGGTCTCTGATCGCTGCGGGGACGTCAGAGAAGGAAAAGGAGGAGGAGGGCTGGTGCCGTGGTTCGAAGTGCCGTCGGCGTGGTGTTTGGGGTCGTGGTTCCAGAGCGGCATGATAAGATGCTGCTCAAGATGCCGCTAAGTGGTGCAATTCTCTACGCCGACAGCTGCGTGCGATTCTATAGAGGAGGATTGTGGCGCCAACGATTTTTCAGCCGAGACTAAAACCCAAGATGAATCTTTTTGCTGTTGGTGGTTTCCTTCACCTCCAATTTTGTAGCTTGAAGTTCTCGTTTTCACATCCAAGAGAGAGAGAGAGGGGGGGGGGGGGGGCTCAGGCGACAAAAGAGAGAGGATAACGCTTTTTTTTTCGGTTTCGTTCACATCGATTTCCAGGGGTGGACAATATAAGAAAAAAAACCAGAAAGAAAGAGAGTAATCCTCCCCTCCCCCTAAAGTGATGCTGCTATGGATGCATGCCTTTATGTATCTTCATCTTTCCACTCAGAAGTCCCCTATCCCGGTCAGCGTTTCCACGATTTCCTCTTCCCAGCGCTTAGCAATAGGTTGATGGAACGACGGTGGCCGAGACATTATCGGGTGACAACCTCAACTTGCGCGCTGCGAAGGGTGTTGGGCGACTATGACGAGCGAATCAGAATGCCGGGTCGACTTGGGACCAGGTCTGTTTCAGACACACATGTAGTCTGCTGGCGGCGCGCGCGAGCAAATATCTTTTCGTGCGTGAGATTTTGACTTTAATCATTGGGTTAGGTGGACGCTTTCGACGGAGAACAACAACAAGTGTTTAGTTTTTTTTTTTTTTTTTTTTTCGGTGCTTCAAATGGACAAAATGGTAGACCAAAGCTGCCACGTGGACGACGGCGTCGCAGTCTATGCCAAAAGTGGTCAACGGACAAAAAGCAAAAAGACAAAAAAAAAGACAAAGAAGGTGCAACACAGAGGGAACGCAACTTGCGCCTTCCCTCTCATTGGCAGAGTGGTCCGTGAGGGGACACCACCGGCAGCCAATCACAGCACGCCGGCCCTCCCGCAACCTGCACAGGGCTGTCTGGCTGGCTGCCGGGGCGGAGGAAGAACGTCGTCGACTTTGGGACGAGGTTTTTGCCCGAAGCTTGAGGCATTCCACCCGACGTTGGCATCAACATCGCCAGTCATCCTCGCCGCCCACTGTGCCTCACGACCAACCGCCTCCTCCTCACGGGCCGTGACTCGAGGCGAAGGAGCTGTCTCGGGAGCAGCGATGACTTCGTCGAGCGACGGCCACAATGGCCCTGACCGCGAGCAGCAGCCACGCCCTGTCGACGCCGACACCGACGTCGACATGGACGCCGCCGCCCGCGTTCCCGTGGCCGCCATGCCAGCTCCAGCTCCAGCACCCGATGCAGTCGCGGCTGCGCCTGTTTCAGATGTCTCGATCGACCGTGAACCGACTGCGAGCACCGTGGTGACTGCCGCGCCGCCCGCCTCTACTTCGCCAGCTGCTGCCCCCGATGCCGCGAAGACCGAATCGACCGCTCCTGACGCGGCAGCCTCGACTGACGTATCTGCGAATCCTGTGGCTGAACCTACTACCCAGCCATCGACCCCGAAACACAATGGTGGGTGTGCGGTCAACGACGTCTCGGGTCCACACGCAAGTGCAAGTGCAAGTGCAAGCGCAGGCGCAGGCGCAAGCGCAATTGCAAACGCAAATGCAAATGCAGTGCCGGTCGCCCCCGAGACTCCTGCTGCAAAGACTTCGAACCAATTCCCTTCAGAAGCAGCCGCCCTTGAGACTCCTGCTGCAAAAACTGCAAACCACCCCTCGCCTGCAGAAGATCAGCCAATGCCAGACGCACCACCACCACCACCACCAACAACAACAACAACAACAACAATAAACCACGATAACGATACCTTCATATCGGGGCAGGTCCATGCGCATAATCAACTTGTTCACACGTCGGCTCCGGGGCTACATCATCCTGGTTTCCCAGCTCTAGCCGCCGGCGAGCAGTTTCCGCCGCCGGCTCCGTTCACTCCTTCGCAGATGGCTGATATCGAACAGCAAGCCTACATGATGATGGCTCTCGCATCCATGTCCGGCGCGCAGAATGCCATGTCCCCGCCACCGACTGTCACACCGGCACAGGTCACGCTCCCGAACCCCCTTGTTGACGGGATGAACGGCCTCGCGGCGGTGCATTCTCTGCGGCAGGGCAACGCGGACAAGGCCCTGGAATCTTTTGCCCGCGTCGAGTTCGCAGACAGCGTGTTCCAGATGACGACGTACGCCGTCATCATTGGGCGTGACCAGCGAGCGCTGGAACAGGCCCGGCGGGACGAGAAGCGGGAGGGCGAGCACAAGCGCCGCGTCGAGGAGAACGCCAGCATGGGACTGCCACCCCCGTCACCGATGCGCCACGATCGCAGCAAATTCAGTAAATCCTACGTCAGTGAAGAGGGCGGCATGCTTGGACCGGAATCCGACAGCGAGGAGGGCGGACGGCCACCAAAGAGGCGGAAGACGAGCACCAATGGCTCGTCGCAGCAGGACAACGAGGAGTCGCAGGGCAACATCATCTCCAACCGCCAGTACGTCTCGCACACGCCCGGCGCGACGGCAGTAGACCTCGCGTCGCTGCGGCCATCACCGTGGCACGTCCCTTTCATTGGCATTCACTCTCCCGGACCAAACATTGCCAGCAAAACCAAGACGATCTCGAGACAACACCTCAAGATTGCCTACAACCAGGAAGACGGTGTCTTCGAGGCCATCCCCCTCCATATGAATGGCTTCTTCTGCGAGGACGTGCACTACAAGAGCGAAAAGGTGGTGCTCAAGTGCGGCGACAGACTGCAAATCAAGGACGTCGACTTCCGGTTCATCATCAACGGCGTAGAACGAGGCCGGACCGGAGCCGAGGAGTTTTTGGAAGAAGAGGCGTCTAAGAAGCGACAATCGCACGGCGGCAAGGAGATGAGCTTCGACTTTGAACAGTCGCACGGGCATGGGGTGATGCAGGATACGAGCGACGAACTGTCTGACATTGATATCAGCCCGCCGGCGTTGTCTGACGACGAAGACGGACAAGATGGCGAGGACGGCGAGGACGGAGAGGATGGCGAGGACGGCGACGATGGAGACGATGGAGACGATGGCGACGATGGCAACGACGACGCTGCCGATGACGAAGAAGACATTGGAGATGACTCGGAACTCAAGAACGAGTCGACTGCCGAGCCGGATTCGATGCTTCCGCAGATGCCCAAGAAGAGGGGACCCGGTAGACCACCCAAGAACGGCATCATGTCGAAGCGAGAGCAGCGGCTGCTCAAGAAGCAGCAGCAAGAAATGGCCAAGAAGACACTCCCCTCGGTGGTGCCGGCCACAGAGCCGGCATTGAAGCGCAAAGTGGGTAGGCCCCGGAAGCATCCCATGCCGGAAGACGGCACCGATCGACCGGAGAAGCGCAAGTACAAGTCGCGCAAGCCCAGAGAAGACGGAGCTGAGGGGTCCGACGCCGAAGGGAGGGCCCGGGAAAAGAGGGACAAGAAGGCTCGTCCAAAGTCTCCTCCCCTGGAGCTCAAGAAGGAGGATTACACGCAGGAGCAGCTGCAGAAGCCCAACAAGAACTACGGGGTCCTCATCCACGAGACACTGACGGCCGCCCCCGACGGCCTGACGCTGAAGCAGATCTACAAGAGGATCTGCCAGACGTACCCATGGTTCTACTTCTCCACGGGTACAAAGGGGTGGGAGAGCAGCGTCAGACATAATCTCATCGGGAACGAGGCCTTCAGAAAGGACGAGACGACGAATCTCTGGTCACGCGTCCCGGGCGTCGAGTTGGATGCCGGCAAGAAGCGCAAGGCGTCGTCGCCGGACAGAAACCTTGCGGCACAGGGATACGGCCCGTATGGTTATCCCTACAATGCCGCCCACCACATGCAGCCCGTGGCGGCGGCTGGCTATGCGCCGCCGGGACAAGCAGCACCTCCGGGCTACCAGATTCCCGGCTACCCTCCGCAGCAGCCCGGTCGCCCCATGCAGCCGTATGCCGCGGCGCCGGCGCCGGCTCAGGTTCAGGTTCAGCCTCAGCCTCAGGCAGCACAGCCCGGGCAACCAGGACAAACCAATGCGCCGCTTCCGCCGCCGCCGCCGCCGCCGCCGCCACCTTCGCTGCCGCTGCCACCACCTCCCCCACTTCCCGCTCCGCCGCCGGCGTTACCACCACCTCCCCCCCCTCCTCCTCCTCCTGCCGTGGCCCAGCCGCCGGCCCCGGCACAGATACCAGCCGGCTACGGACCCCCTCCAGCTCCCGCAAGAGCACAGATACCGCAGCCCGGAGCCTACAGCTCACCGTATGCCTCGCGCCCGCCACCGCCCCCGCCGAGCGCTCCCGTCAAGACAGAACCCGGTACGATGCCGCCCAGCTCGCAAGCCGCACAACATCAGCCTCCGGTCATCGCGCCGGCAGCCGTGGCGGTGGGACCAGCGGGCAGCCCGGGACCGGGAAACCGAACATCGGCAACACCGCCGACGATGACACCGATCCGACCGGTCATCGAGCCACGGCTGCTGACGGCAGTGGTGGGGCTCAAGAACGGGCTGGTGGAAAACCTCAAGAAGGCACGCAACCCCAAGGCGGAGGCCATCGTCATGTCGGCCCTGAACCGCTGCATCGGCCTGAAGAAGGACGCCACCGAGAACGACAAGATGGAGACGATCTGCATCAAGGGCATCCGGCAAGTCATCGAGGGGTTCAACACCAAGAACAAGAGCCTCGCCCCGGCGGGTTCGGGTTCGGCGGAGACGGCGCTCATCTTCGAGGCCAAGGTGCTGGCGTCGCTGAAGGGGTTCAAAGAGGTGTCGATGCAGACCATCAAGGAGCGGTTGGGCGACGCGCGCGCCGAGGCCGTCACGCTCTCGGCCATGGACCGCGTGCTGGGCTTTGCGGACGCGAGCATTGTACCCCAGGGGGGGGAGGGGGGCTCAACGTCTTCGAGGAACTTTGAGGGGCTGGAGCAGCATTTGATGGAGTCGCTGCGGAAGCTTCTTGTCGGGATGAACCAGAAGCTACGGGATGCGTGAGGAGTTCGGGAATTCTGGTAGGTACGTGGTCGGGAGAAAAGCCTGCATGCCAAGCTGGCGCTATTTAAAAAAGAAGATGGTGATGATGGTCTGGCTTGTGTGTGTGTGTTGTCCAAGGAGGCTTTCTTTTTTCTTTTCTTTTTTTTTTTTTTGGGGGGGGGGGGGGGGGGGGGAAGGGGGGGGACGGGGTTGTGTGGGGGGGGAATGATTT
>JABAEC010000001.1:491702-517699 GCA_013435705.1 Claviceps paspali | reverse complement strand
CTGGGCTTTGCGGACGCGAGCATTGTACCCCAGGGGGGGGGGGGGGGAGGGAAGGGGGAGGACTGGCTTGTCTGGGGCTGGAATGATTTATATGGATGGCGCAAAAGGGAATATGTGATAGGACAGAGGCATGTGCTACGAGACGTTTTATTATCATTTATGTTTATGCTTATTTTTTTTATCTTTACTTTTATCTTGGTTTCCTTGATTGTGTGGCGATTTACTTTTGTTTTGGTTTTCTTGATTGTGACGAATTACTTTTATTTTGTTTTCCTTGATTATGACGATTTACTTTCATCTTGTTTTCATTGAATACGTGACGACTTACTTTTATTTTGTTTTCCTTAATCATGACGAATTACTTTTATTTTGTTTTCCTTGATCATGACGAATTACTTTTATTTTGTTTTCCTTAATCATGACGAATTACTTTCACCTTGTTTCCATTAAATATGTGATGATTTACTTTTATTTTGGTTTCCTCGATTGAGTGACGGATTGGCCAAAGTAAAGAAAGTTGCTGCTTGGTTGATTTCTTTTTTGTTTCCCTCTGTTCTGCTCGTGCTGGACATGTCATTCGTCATCTCATACCTCATCTCATCCATGATAGACTGGTCTCCTCGCGCTGGCCCACTGACTTGGGGGGGGGGGTTAGGTTAAATCATGGGTAGTGTTACAATTGCTCCCATTGACCATTGGGCCAAAAGGGAGGATGCACATCCTCATTGATATGCGCTGCTAGAAAATCCCATAACAGGTAGCATCCGGGATTCAAAGTGCCCGTTTTCACTACCAGTTACTACTACACTGTCATTTGCTCGGAGAGCATAGCACAAAGACTCCAAGCACGGATAAATCACCTGGAAATCACTAGCATCCATCACATTTGTTTTCGACCAAAATAAAAGGTGGAAGAGACACGGAGAAGCACAAAGAGAGAAAGAAAGAAAAGAGCAAAATGTATTTCAACGGCCCGGTCGGACCTCCTCTTCGACGCCAGTCCATCCAG
Organism: Claviceps paspali; assembly: GCA_013435705.1. Classification (NCBI taxonomy): domain Eukaryota; kingdom Fungi; phylum Ascomycota; class Sordariomycetes; order Hypocreales; family Clavicipitaceae; genus Claviceps; species Claviceps paspali. The sequence goes on along the minus strand of JABAEC010000001.1, from coordinate 516,690 downwards.
TCAATCCTCATTAGTAAGCGTCGTGTAGCATGTCTAGTCTTGTTTTTTTTTTTTTTTTTTTCCCCCTGGTATGGTCCAGTATGTGACGCTTCGTGACGGTATATATAAGCGTGACATGTGCTTTTTCCTTTCATCTCCTTCTGGATTTTATATAGAAAAAACGTTGGGGGGGGGGGGGGGCAAGAAACATGGGCATTAGAACAGCGGAAAGCAAAGGAGAATATAGAAAAGAAAGCATATCAGAGTCGACTTGAGCTAGTATACATTTCTAATCGGTTGTGAGGGGTTCACAAGAGAGACACGGAAATTATAAGAGGGGGAGAATACACAAACAAATAGAAAGATAGCAGACAGAGAATAAAAAAAAAAGAAGAAGAAGAAGAAGAAAGAGGTTACATTATTAAAGTGCTGTTGTCGGAGACGAGGGGTTGTCTCGTCAGGGCTCGCGCGTAGAATGGTCTTCTCGTTCAAGACCATCTGTCTCTTGACAAAAAGAGCTTGAGACTTGAACTGCATTTGCTGCTGGTTTGTTTGGGGCATGCTAAAAAAAAACTCCGAGTTTTTTTTTTTTGTCAACTTGGTGTTACTGATCTGGTTTCTTTTTTTTTTCCGCGGCGATGCAAAGTTCAGCATGTAAATGGATGAACTCAGATGAACCCTGAGAGTACGGCTTTTCCAAATCCATCATCACCTGGCCTTCTTACGACAAAGAGCAGCCTATGCGCTCTGCTGCGGGAGAACTGTCCGGGTGGATGCCAAGACGGATTCGGCCCCTTCCGCAGCTGGCCCGCTCGCGTTCCGTTTGCCGCCCTTCATCGACTTGCCCATGTGCGCTCCAGCGACGCCGTTGGGCTCGTCAAGGATGCCCAGGCCGTTGGCCGGTTTGATGCTTCTCACATGGCGGTCGTCTTCTGTGGTTTCTTCCAGGTTCATGAGGGCTGGTGGGCGATGACGCATTTGTTTTGCTTTGCTGAGCGAGATGGTCTTCTGCTGGTACGTCGTCGTCACGGGTTGTGTGTCGTCCCGGTCAATCGTGGCCTTCATCAACGCCGCCATCCACAAACGACCCGCTTCAATGTTGGGCAATGCAAAGTAATGCACCATCGGCTTGGTAAAGTTGACGGCTCTCGACAGTCCAGCCCGCGGCGGCGTGAGCTTGAAGATGAAGACGGACGATTCGTGACCCTTCTCCGCCGTGTTGGACTCGTTCGGCCCGCCGCCGGCTGCTCCGGTGAGCGTGGCATGAAGGCCCGTCAGCCTCTCGTTGCTTGCGGGCAGAACACGATGGAAGGAGATGTCAATCAGGCCCTTCTCCTGGTCATCCTCCTCCGAGTAGTAATAGGCGAGACGGCGGCCCTTGAGGACGAAGAACCGTGGCTTCCACGTCGTCATGAGGTTGGAGCTCTTCTTCTTCATCCATCCGTAATAGTCGGCGCCTTCCTTGGCTTCCGAGGGTGTAATCATCTGGAGGCCTCTGGTATAAGCGCTTGTGTCCTTCTTGCCCTTGCGCTTGCTGTTCTTGCTCGAGGGCGTGGCGTTGAAGCTCTTGCCCGTGGCCGGCGACTCAATCTCCAGGCTCGCCTCTCCCGAGGCCGTGCTTGATACTGTCCGTCCAGGCGAGTCCAACGCCACCTCGGGACTCGTCATGTCCTTGGACCGGTTTCTCGTGAGCCTGTCCGAGATGGCTCGCTTGCTGGCGTGGCTCTTGCCCATGGGCTTGCTGACCACGGCGGCGAGCCATTCAGGGGTAAGCCCCTGCTTTCCCGCCGCGTTGGCGAGGACCGGCGAGGACGGCGACCTGATAGGGTTCAGCCCGTTATCGATTCTCGTGACGGCTGGGGATGAGCTGTCCCTGGCCGGCGGCATGTGACGAGTCGAGTCGTTCGTGGTCGTCGATGCCGTCCTCCTGTGCGGTATCGACTGGACGCCGCGGGACTTCGGGGCCGCGGGCGAAAAGGGCGGATTTTCGCGAAACGAGTCGACACTCTCGAATCGTGAATGTCGCGAAAGTGCCGTGGCGCTTCGTACTCGCTGTTCGTCGGCATAGCTCGACTGTCTCGAGTGCCTGGTGTCGCCCCCTTTGCGAAAGATGCTGCGTCGCCTTCCGTCCGTCTCGGCCCCCGAAAAGTACCCTCGTTCCAAATCGACTGCCGAGTCTTGCAAATCCGGGTTCGAACCCGTCATGCCATCTTGCAAACCGGCCGAAGAGAGCGGGCGTCCGGCGGGGGGTGGCTGGCCAAAGGCGTTGCCCAGGGTCCAATTGCGATCAAATGAAGCCTGCTTCTTGTGTGACGTCCGTGACGGATTCATCATGACTTCGTTTCGCGACAGACGCGAGCTTGTCGTACCGGACACGGCGCCGGTGCCTGGCGGTGCGGGGGCACGATAGTCGACGGAAGAATTCCGACGCGAGTGGTGAAGCTCTCGGACCGACGCGGCGGAAGGGCGTTTGCTGTGTTTCGACCTGGTAGGGCTATCGTGGCTGCTGGCCGTCGACAGAGGGGACCTCAGCGCGGGAGGGCTGACTCGCGGTGTTTGGCCTGGCGAACAGCGTTTTGATGAAAAGCGATTCGAAAACGACGACATGGTCGTGGTGTTGGTTCGACTCCTGGGGTCTTTGATGTCTTCGGATCCGGCGTCGCTGCCCCAAGTTTGCGTTGTGCGCCTCGTGGAGGGCGCTCCAAGAGCGACCTGGTCCTGAAGTACCTTGATCTTGTGCCAGGTTTTTAGTCGCCTCCCGACAGAGCCCAGATCAAAAGCCTTGATGAACAACGAGCTCTGATCCATGGCCAAAAGCACTTCGCCGCTGATCTCTTGGTCCCGAAACACCTCGCAATGTTGCTTCTCCACCCCGACTGTGAAGAGGTATTCGGCAACCTGGTCGGCGTTCCATGACTCGACTTCGGGCCGCGTGTGTTCCTCGTCCTCCTCCTCGTCGGTTTCCTCGCCTTGGATGTAGGACATTCTGTGATCAAGCGGCATACTATATTCGCTGTCCGAGTCGTTGGCGGCGCCGGGTGGTATTATTCGAAGACCGCCGTTGCTCGAAGAGCCTCGTAGGTTTGTGATGTGTTCGTTGATTACATTCAGAGTATCATTAAGGACTTGACTGTCGTGACCGTGGCTCGGCGGGCGCGTAGACTCCGTGGCGGGTGAGCTGTTCGCCGTGTCGCTTGAAGGCACAAGCATTTCGGGTTTCTTCGGCTGTGCAGGCACCGATATTGAACGGTCCTCCACTTTGGAGGAGGATGCGATGTAGGAGAGCTCCGGAACTGACTGCGCAGTGATAGGTTCGGTCGTCATGCCCGGGTCTTGATCGTCATTCTTGGCCACCGGAGACGAGCTGACAGTCTTGGGCGAGGCATAGACAGGGACGTTCTTTGGTGACGGGCGAGTATAGACTTTTTGTTTTTTCAAAACTGCATTTAGCATACAGCCTTGGCATACTATACTCATGACACACAGACGTAGGCCTTACCTTCGGGAAACAGCCCGGTGTTTTGGTTGACGAGGTGACGACCCAAGAACCATCCATCGCCGAACTCATCATCTCGTTCAATGAGTTCGACTCGATCTCCTTTGGAAAGACTCAATTCATCGGAGCTTCGTGCTTGGAAGTCGTCTGCAACGGAAGCACGAAGTTAGCCAAACTTTGCCTCCACGATGATGGCGACAAAAAAACACAGCAAAAAAAAAAGGGCAAAAACAGCAGTAGAAAGTGCAGACACATTATTCATTCTTCAGTGACGAGATTGGACAAGAAATCTGCCACGGATTTGGAATCCATCAGGGAGAGAAATAGCAACATACGAATTACTATCAAGGTATCTCCCACCTCAGGGCGGGACGGCGGCTCGGTGCCTGTCCGCGTCGCCATGATTGCCTGAAGCCACAAATAGAGCTTTTTTTTATGAAGCTCTGGGTATATTAGGCGAGAGAAATACGGGTTCGCAGCTCTTGATGGCGCAAGAGAACCTTCGAGGACAGAAGAATAAGAGAGCTCAACAGCACGAGAAGCGCAGTTCTCTGTCTCTCTCTCTCTCTCTTTTTTTTTCTTCTTCTTCGTTTTCTCTTCCCTCAATACAGAACAGAGACCGGCTCAGGCAAAAAAAAGGACGGCCTGTGCCATCAGGCCAGGTTCGAATTCGATCGCAGAAGCTTGTGTTGGGTATTAAAGCGGCAATATTGGTGCGGCCAGGGGTGCACAGATGCAGATTCGATTTAAATTGCGTCGTCGGAGTGCCGTGCACGAGTGGCGGAAGAGGGTAATCTGACGGCGACAAATGTATTGTTTTCGAGGAGCAAAGCGTCGAGGCTGCTGGGACGGCGCAAAGACGTCTGTTGAAAAAAGAAAAAAAAAAATGAGCGTGGGCGTGGGCGTGTGCGTGGATGGACGTGAGCGGACGTGAGTGCAAGAAGATGACGGCGGAACGGACGGACGGCAAGAGGTGGCAGGCAGGTGGTTGGAGGGACAGATGGATGGGATTGCTGGCTGGATTGGCAGGCAGATTGGTGGAGGATTGGTGGAGGGGGCCCCACTCCACACCACTGGCAACACTCACTGACAACTGACACTGACTGACACACTTCACTGACACCTGGAGGCTGGAGGGCTGTTGGGCTGTGTAGGTTGTGCAGGTTGTGTAGGTGTCATGTGGCTGGCGCGCCGCGCCACACGAGTCCAGCATAGCTCCGCCGTAGCTTTGTCGTAGGCGCATGCATCCACTGTAATCCCAGGACTTGTTGCATTCTTGTTGGTCTCGTTGGGCGCTAGTAGTAGCGCCGAGTTTTGCCTCGAGTATTGTCAACCTTGTTTCGCGAATGTCCGTGCTAATGCCATTCACACACCCTGTCCATGTCGCGGCAAGACGTCATCACGTTCGACAACCACGTACATAGTAGTTTCTGAGCCGGGGGGGGTTGGCGGTCGATAATAACATCCGGCATTGGTGCACTGGAATCAAATCGCATAAGACCACAAAGGCGCCTTGCCCCTTCTAGACAAGCCCCGGTAGGGTAGGCCTCCTGGGCAGCAGGTGCCTGCGTCAATACGCCAACACGCCAATACCGCTTTTCTTCTTTCTTCTTATATTCCCCCCCTCCCCCCCTGCGAAGAGCCGGGTTACGGGTTATGGGTAGAGAGGGAAGGGGGAAGGGGGAAGATGGAAGGGAGGGGGGATGTGAAAGAGGATTGATTGGGAGGGGGGGGAGGGTGTGCGCTTTCGCCTCTATGTGCTCTGTGCTCTGTACTTTTATGCACAGCTGTTGCTCCTGCCTGCAGCCAGCCGCCCCAGCAACCAGCAACCATGTTTTTTTTTTCTGCCCAACTGCCGAATGAGAAGCTGCAGATGGAACCCCTTAGGCTCTCCTGAACCACTCACCTTCCCTTCACTCCTTGGCTTGCCCCTCTTCCTCTCGCAGAGCCTCACCTGGGCTCACTCTCACGATGCACAGCACAGAACAAAACCTTGACCCAAAATCGCGACCGACAGCCGCCTTCGCTTCTCTACATCACATCTCAGGGACTTGTTGCATCTCGACGTGCAGCTCCATATTCAGCCACGTCCTGTGATGCAGAGTCATACAGAATACCTGCTGATGCCCTACGTAAACGACCCGGCGAGCCAGGATGCGTTTCCCATCTTATAGATCGTGTCCGGGGATTGATCCATGCCGCACCAGCCATGGCACCTTCTACTACTAAACCGACAAGCTCCTCCAATGAAACGACCCAGAGACAGGTATTCTTAGCCGCCAACGAGACAAGCCGTGCCTTCATTGGTGGATCTCAACCTTCGTGGATGACTTCTGTCCCCGCTACGGACGGGCCGGCGTCACCAACACGCATTCAAAAGAAGAAGCCAGCACGCGTCAAGCACCGAAAGAGCGTTTCCGCGTCTGCACCCATTCTGCCTGCGGGCACGTCGGTCGCAAAAGCAATGGAAACCGGTCAAACCCCCAGGTAAAATTCTGCATCTACCGTCACACTCACCTTCACCTGCTCATGTGTTGCCCGCACCCTTCTCAGCGCCTAGCTCCGCACCAACCGCCGCCGTGACAATATTTTAAGTTGTGGGGATACGCTGCTAATGAAGTTTGTAGTTTGGAAGCATCTATGCTTGCGCAACAAAACATGGCGGCGCCCGTCACTGTTCCAGGCAGCAACCCGCGTGCTGTCATGTCCCCTACTGAACAACATGGCAATGCTGTTGCCAACGTTGCGAGTTCCACCACCGCAGCACCACTTCCGGCATCTTACAACAGCAGCAACAACAACAACAACAACAACAACAACACTAGTGGCGGCGGTAGCGGCGGCGGCCACATCATCAGCGAAAACAATAGTACTAGTCATATCCAGAGGGCAGGGCTTCCGAATGCAAATGCATGGAACCCTGCGGCCCCAGAGCAAGAGACATTATGGGATCGACCGCAACACTTCGTCAACAACGACGAAAACAATCATACTAGTCACATCCAGAGGGCGGGACTCTCGAATGCGTGGCATCCTACGGTCCCAGAGCAAGAGGCGATACGGGAAAGACCGCAACACTTCGTCAATAACGAAAATAATAATACTATTCATGTCCAGAGGGCGGGACTCTCGAATGCATGGCGTCCTGCGGTCCCAGAGCAAGAGGCAATACGGGATCGACCGCAACACTTCGTCAACAACAACTTGCCTCTTCCCTCCGAGAAGTTGTCCGAGGCCACGCCTCCTGCTACCCACCATACTGCTGTCGGTCGTGCTTCAGCGGTTCCCGATGTTGGAGTCGTCTCGTCGCATGCTTTGTCCCGGCAAAACCAGTCTACTCAAGCTATATCGCAGGCTACAGCACAAACTCTAGCCGCAATTCCTTTCAGATCCTGGCATCAGATCATTTCCCAACGTTTAACAGAGCTGGGCAGAAGTGGAGAGCAGATTGGTCAACTCGAGCTGTGGAGATACACAAAACTTGCGGAAGCATGTACGCACGGCGACTTGGTCTATCTCAGTTTTCACCGAATTCTGTGTCGATGGGCCTCAGACCCAAAGCACGCGCTAGCCCTGCGACAGAAGAATCCAAATGTGGATGCTGCCCTCGATATATTGCAACAGTATTTCAAACCTGCTTTTGAGATGAGACAGCATCATACATTGTGGTTTATCCAGTTCCCTTGGGATCCGCTGTATCCGACAAGGCCATTTGCGTTTCCCCATTTCACCGAACAAATCGTTTTTGATTTCTTGAACACGTTGTCATTGAAATGGGGTGAAATATGCCGCTCGATATCCAAAAGGCGGTTCCCGTTTCTGGTACATGAGCTGATGTATTTTTTGGAATGTCCGTCCGAGGTTCTTCGTGTTGTGCTGTTCAGCGTGAGTTTGCGGTTCTTGGGCGTAGGGGATGAAGGACATTTCAAGAGCCAAATGCGCAAGATATTTGAGATGGATGTGCAAAATGAGGCACTGGCTTCGAATGCCAAGAGAAATTGTCAGGAAGTAGAGCACCGTCGACAAGTTATTGTCCAGAAATATCGTGGAGCGATTGCCGACTCAGTCGCCCAGCAGAGTGGGCTCCATGGTGTGTGCTCTCCTTGCTGTCCTGTCTTGCGTGAAGGTTTTTTTTTTTTTTTTTTAAAAAAAAAAAAAAAAAAGGGAGGGGAGTTCTTGTACTCATGCTAACCTCGCGTGCCCTCATGCTCAGCAAACGAAGCCACAGCCACCTCGCCGTCCCTCTTTTCGACACCTGCTTCAACGTCTGTGGGTTCCTCGAGAAACGCTGCGTTTGGTACTGCCAGCGATACAGCAACAACGGCCCACACGATGTCTGTAGCAGATAACCTCGTGCTGAGGAGTCATGAATTTCCCGGGCCGGGGACGGCCGCTACGCCTGTTCACCTGACGAATCCAACGCCATACGCCTGGCGACAAGAACCGCACAGTAACCGTGTTATGTATCAGCAAGCTGCGCCTCTTCATGGATCTGGTGGAACTGCCGGAAGCCCTTTGAGTCCTCTCGGGAACGAGTTCGGCCATCCAAATAGGCCCATGGTGCCCCTACCTCCTCCCTTAGGCGGTGTACAAGCCCGTGCGTCCCCAACGAACACGACGTTCGCGTCCAGTCCAAGATCTGTCACCACATCTCATTCTTCAAGAGGGAGACGTGGACAATCGCATTCCCTCCCTCAAAGACAAAACGCACCATTGTCCACTCACATGCCGATGGCAGGTGTCTCGCCGCAGGGTGAAGTCAATGGGAACGAGGGTTACTCGACCGTTCCTCTTGCGCAAACCCAATATCCCAGCAGTCCGTACAATTGGACATCTCTTCAGGTCGGCCTTCATCTGGTACGATGGCGAAGTCCCGATCGAATCAATCCCGATGGCGCTGGGATTCGATACTACCAGTTCTTGAGCCGTTTTGCAATTAATCCAATGCCAATCTCGTCCAAAAAAGGTGTTCAAAGATTTAATTTCATGGTATCTGCCGATGATTATCATCTTTTATCGAGACCGGAACGCACAGCAGGTGGCACACCACTCCATCACTTCAAAAACCGCAGCCTCCGCTATCGCCTCCGGCTGATAAAACGAGATGAAAAATCACTCGTGATTGATGGCATCAGCTGGGTGACTTCGCCCAGCGTTTGGCCTGCCGAGATCTACATATTGTTCAATGACGAACCAGTCTATCCTAAGCGGGCACATCATTTCCATCACGATCTTCCCATCGAGCTTACAGATTTTTTGCGACAGGGTCTGAACATGGTCCATATCAGCTTACCCCAGAGCACCGAATCTTCATCTCAGCCACTGTTTTACTACCTAGCTGTCGAGATCATTACTACCATGGATGACGTCTCAACCATTGGCATCATTTGCGAGGAACAGAGAATCAGTGCAGACCAAACTCGCCGTGACATTCGACGACGGTTGGAGCTCACGGCGTCAGATGACGTCATTGTGCAGGATGACTGTCTATCTATATCATTGACCGACCCCTTTAGTGCCAGCATGTTTGATATTCCCGTCAGAGGAGTGGGTTGTAAGCATATCGAATGCTTTGATCTGCGTATTTGGCTTCAGACACGCGGCAAGAAACCTTCACAAAGTCAAACTGAGCCGTCGTTGGCGGACGGCTGGACGTGTCCTATATGCAACGGAGACGCGTCGCCTCCAAATCTTCGAGTGGATGAGTTCCTGCTGGAAGTCAAGCGGGGTTTGGTCATGGCTCAGAAAGAAAATACGAAAAGCATAGCGGTATATATGGACGGAAGCTGGAAAGCTGTTGAGGAATCTGCAGACGACGATCTTGACGGCCTGGGGGGTCAGGGCGGTTCGGATGTTGCGAGGCAGCTGCCTACGCCAAGAAAAGAAATGCAGATTATTGAAATCTTGGACGATTGAATTAGTAAGGGGTCAATCGCTCTCCGGGGGGATGGGGAGGGTTGTTCGCTCCAGCAACTGCCCGCGAGATAGAAGAAGAAAGGAACAAGAACGGGCAATCAGGAGGCTCGTCCGCAGACGATCCGATTCGATGAAACCAGCGCCATGCTTCCAGGAAGCTACCTATCGTCATGATGAAGATTGACCTGGAAGTCGGTAGTAGTTTACTTGCAAAACTGGGCGTGTCGACGACGGGCCATCGTAAACGTCGGTGGGCGGTGGGCGGCGGGCCCCGATGGAGAAGGCTGCGCGCGGCTAATTCGCACGGTACGGCATGCGGTGCCTCGCCTTTCGCAGGTGTAGAGTAAGCGCAGTATGTAGCTTTCTATCCCGGCCCCTTCTTTGCAACACCCAACCCACGTCTAACCCGAGCAATACTCCCTCCACTTCCTCCTCTTCTCCGCAGACCGAATATCACACATCACGTCATCATACACAGGCTGCGCGGCAGTCTGCTTCTGTATCAGGTCTGCTTCTAGTCGCCGGCAACAGCCCATCGAATGCGTCCAAAATACTTTTCCCAGGCAGACATGCTGCGGAAATAGACATCCAGAGGGCAGCCGCCCTGGTAGTGAAGCCTCGGCTCGAAGCAAGCGTCACAGCATCAACCTGGGTTCGGCAATGGCGGATTCGTCGCAGAAGCGCCAGAGGCCGCCGCAAAGCCCTCCTCGGCGGCAAAGGGCATGTGTTCCCTGTTCGAGCGCCAAAGCGAAATGTAACTTCCGGGACTGTAACGTGAAGCGACATCTATGCGACAGGTGAGATGCGATTCGTAGCATGCATACATACATGGTCCGCAGCTGGATTGGGCACGAATGCTAATCCATCCTTTGTGTGTCATCAAACGAGATAGGTGCGAGAAGATGGGGATAGCATGCGCACCCAAATCATCTAAAAGTCTGAGAAAGCCCCGACAACTTCGGCCCCTCAATAAGTAATGAATCACTCTCACTTTTGATGAAGCCGGCCGGCCTTTGGGGACGACGAGGGTGGGGAGAGAAGTGCCAAAACTTTTTGTCACACTTGCTGATACTGCGTTTCATAGTCGCGTTTCCTGCTTGGAAAAACAGGTTGAGACGTTGACTGCCGCACTCGAGGGCGCAAATCAAACGGCCTCGCTATCCACCACATCCCTTTCGCCCACGCGAACGAATGTGTCGGCCGAGCAAGACAAATCATGGCAGGATATCAGCGAAAGCCAACAACCTTTGCCGCCGGTGCCGCCGACGTGCGCGATGCAGACCCAGTCAAAGTCCCTCCACGGCTTGACCTGGACACAGTCGGATCGGATCCTGTCTCTCTTTCGCGAAAAGTATCTCCGAAGCTTCCCTTTTTTGGTTCTAGATCCCTTGACTTCTGCTGAACAACTCCACGCGGAAAGGCCATTCCTATTTCGTGTCATCATGCTGGCGGCGGCGCCGTTGCCGATTCCAAGAGTGGTCGACATGAAAAGAAATGCGCTCGCATACCTGGGACAGCACATGTTGGTGGATGAAGAGCGGCAACTGGACTTGTTGCAGGGCTTATTGGTTTGTATCTCGTGGTAAGTGGATCGCCTGATGTAGATGTTTATCTTATTTTTATTTCGATTGTCTTCTCCCTCAAATGCTGAGGTCTGCCAATCGGGGGGGGAAGGGCAGATTTGCGTACCTTGTTTGACGAGCAGATCACGAGTCTCACGTACTTGGCGCTTGGTTATGCACACAACCTGGGCATCACCAAGATCCCCAACTCCCTGCTGCAGCAAATCGGCATGGACGACGCGCCGGAGGACGTGCGCCAACCCAAAAGGGACATGTTCGCGGCAAAGATGCATTCGATTGAAGAGCAGAGAACGTTTCTGGGATGTTACTGCCTGTTGTCGGTGTAAGTTGGGTCCATCGCCTTTTTCCCGTGGTGAGAGAATCATCCGTGTCTGGGCGCTAATGGGAAACCGTCCAACTCCTGGAAGCAACTCGACTCTCTTTGGACGGCAGAACCCCCTGAGAAGCCAGTACGTGGATCTTTGCTGCGAATCGCTGAAGCGCGCCAGGGAGCATCCGTCTGATGTTTTCCTCGAACACAACGTGCGACTTGTCCAAATGGGAGAGAAGATCTCGGAAGCATTTGGCGCAGCCAATGACCGAGAACGAGGCAAGCCATACCTCTTCCTGCTCGACGATCAGTCGAGAGGCTTCCGCCAGGAACTCGACTCCCTGGTGGAATCCCTCGACCGCCAACAGCGTCAATACAGGGCCTTGAACGCCCACCAGGTCCCGTCGGAAGAATTCGACGACTGGGAACGCTTCTTCTCCCTGCACTACAACTACCTCCTCGTGCGTCTTTACGAGCCGGCCACCTTCCTGCACGAAATACCCGAAGACAGCGGCGCTCCGTCGACGTACCGCCTCCAATGTCTCCGCAACTGCCTGTTCGCCGCAAAGGCCTACTTTGATATCCTCTTCACGCTGTCGCCGACACAATACATCTACCAATCAATCACCTTTACTGAGCAAATCACATTCGTCCTTGTCATCACCACGCGCCTGCTCCTCCTGGAAACAAAGGACTGGGACGTCCACTTTGGTCGCATGACGATGAATTTCCTGTCCGTCGTGGACCGCCTCGTACAGTGCCTCGAGTCCTCCGAGGCGGAGAGGATCCGCTCCGTCGGACGGTTTGTGACGGAAATGGGCATCGAGGCGTCCGAAGCCGACTTGGCGGCTGAGGGGAGGGTCGCCGAGATCTCCAAGAAGATGCGCTGGATCAGAACGTGGTTCGAGAAGAGGGTCAACAAGGATGGGCTGGCAAACCAGCCGCCTCAGCGGTGGCCCGTGGAGGAGCTGGAGAACAGAGGCGCGAGGGCGTTTGGCATGGGGGCCAACGGCTCTGTTTGGTTCACGGGCTTGCTGTCGAACTCGGCCTGGAATTTTGATAATGTCGAACTGTGAAAAAAACAAGAAGACAAAGAAGAAGAAGAAAAATGAGCGGCCATCGAGTCTCTCGCTGCTTGGAGAGGGGGGGGAGGGGGGGAGGGGGGTAAAGAAAGGAGACGTATATCGCGAATACGGGGTTGAACAACTTGGCTTGCGTTTTCTAGCATTGCTGATTGAACAGGCAGTGCAGTGTCTTTGTTAAACATTTTTTTGTCATCGACCTTTAGAACAGAGGGTCTACCTTTCTCTTGCAGTTTGGACATGTCATTATGCAATTTTGATTCCTCGTGATGCCGTCCGCGTGGGAGTCTCATATCTTGGCGTTGCGCCTTGGCTTGGCCTCGACGGCGATTGTAGGATGAGGTCCTTTCAAAGTCAAACCCGTAATCCCTTCCAACTCCACCACGGCCTCGTGCGTCCGCCCCAGATGAACTTTGATGGTGGCAAACCCCTGTCTCTTGGCCGCCTTCAAATTCTCCCCAATGTCATCCAGAAACAAAATGTCCTCGCTCCTCACCCCGGCCCCCCAGCCGTGCGCCCTGCCTCGCTCCGTCTCTGCGTTGCGCCTCGCAAAGGCATCCAACGTCTCCACGGCGAGGACGTACATTCTCTCGTCGGGTTTACGCACTCCCACGTGCGCCGATGAGATGAAGACGTCGAACTGGCTCCGCAGGAGGTCCGTCCGGCCGTCCGCCCTGGGGACCGGGTGGCCCTCTGGGAATATGACAGTGTTGCTCAGCGCACCGACAATGTACCTCTCGCTGCGCCTGATCTTCTCGAGCGCGGGGAACATCCACGGGTCCAGCTCGCGGGCGGCGCTCATCATGCCATTGAAGAGCCGCTCCGCGTCTAGCTCGGGAAGCGGGGGCGTCGACAGGCCCGGCGGGGATGAGCTCCTCCCGGGGGCCTCGCGCTCGAGGAAGGCCTGCCAGTTTTCCAGACGGTGCAGGTCCGCGGCGAAGGAGGTGAAGAAGGACGCGTCCAGGGGGATCTCGCCGCGCTCGAGCCTTTGCCATGCACCGTTGCGGCCGGAGCGGGATATCGAGTAGTTTATCCAGCCTTCGGGGATGGACAGGCTTTTTTCATAGTCTAGAATGGCTTGAAATGGGGAGCGAACCTGCGAAGTCGCGAGAAAAAGAAAAGGGGTAAGAAGAGATAGAGGGGGGGGGGGTTTATGTCATGATCTCGTGAGACGTGGACGTGAGATGCGGGAGGGAATTTTTTGGGCCCTTTGGCAGTTTCAACCAGGGTAACTTACACACACGCCCCCTATATCAAATAGAATCACTTTTGGCTGTGGCGAGGCCGTCATCTCGACCTATACGTGTTTATTATGTTTATGGGTTCGAGGGACTTGTGCAGACGATACTGGTGATATTATAGTCGCAGGCCGAAGTGCAGGGTAAGTTCGCCGGTCAATGACAACAGAATTCCTGGTGTTGATACCTCGGTTCGGGTGGGCCTACCCCCGTGATTTACGCAGCGGGGGAAAACGTCAAGCCGGGAACAAGTCAGACCCATCCGTCCCCAACCGCCCTACTGATGAGTCACGTGACTCGTCACCAACCCAGGTTGACGAATCTACGCACTCCCCACACTTATTAGGGCTCGCCAAAAAAAAAGAAAAAGAAAAAGAAAAAAGGAGCAGAGAATCGCCAGCCAGGCCCCACTGGGGAATTTCGAGCCCACCGCCTATCCACCCACCCAACTTCTTGCCAGTCCACGAGCATCACGGATCTCTTTCCTCCTCCCCCCCTCTTCATCCCTCACCAAGTCCTTTGCTGGTCAATACCGTCAAAATGGTAAGTTGAAAGATATATGGCCTATCGACAGGATCTCCTGTTTGTTGCATTGCAAAAAAAAAAAAAACAAAAAAAACAGGAGAGATACTGTCCGACACTTCATTTCATATGAACACACACACAAAACACGTTCAATGGCAGAAATGCCAGCGAACTTTGCTCGTGTAGAGTCACCGCAAGATGCTTCGGAAAAAAAAAACGAGCAAGTCTGAAGCGCGAATTGCTGACTCGAGGATTTTTTGTTTGTCGCGTCGAATGGAATTAGGTTTTCCACAAAGTTGTCAAGAGCAGCGCTTACTACAGGTATGTTGCCGTCCTGGAAGTTCAGGAACCCCCATTTCTTGCCGTCGTCAGAACTACGGTAGATCTACGAGCCCAATGACGGATGGCTAAACTTTTCTCGTTCGTGCAGCCGCTTCCAAACCAAGTACAAGCGCAGAAGGCAAGGCAAGACCGACTACTACGCCCGTAAGCGCCTTATCACCCAGGCCAAGAACAAGTACAATGCTCCCAAGTACCGCCTGGTGGTCCGCTTCACAAACAAGGACATCATCATGCAGATCGTGTCGTCCGAGATCACTGGCGACAAGGTCTTCGTGTCGGCCTACGGCCACGAGCTCAAGGCTTACGGCATCAAGCACGGTCTCACCAACTGGGCTGCCGCCTACGCCACCGGTCTGCTGATTGCCCGCCGTGCTCTCAACAAGCTTGGTCTCGACAAGGACTTCATCGGAGTCGAGGAGGCCGATGGTGAGTTCACCCTCACCGAGGCCGCCGAGACCGATGATGGCGAGCGCCGTCCCTTTAAGGTTTTCCTTGATGTTGGTCTGGCCCGCACTTCCACCGGTGCCCGTGTTTTCGGTGCCATGAAGGGCGCCTCCGACGGTGGTATCCTGGTCCCCCACTCCGAGAAGCGTTTCCCCGGTTACGACATGGAGTCCAAGGAGCTCGACGCCGAGGTCCTCTCCAAGTACATCTTCGGTGGCCACGTCGCCGAATACATGGAGACTCTTGCCGATGATGACGAGGAGCGCTACCAGAGCCAGTTCCAGAAGTACATTGACGACGACGTCGAGGCCGATGGCCTTGAGGAGCTGTACACCCAGGCCCACGCTGCTATCCGCGCCGACCCCTGGAAGAAGTTCGAGAGTGAAACCCCCAAGAAGACTAAGGAGGAGTGGAAGGAGATCTCCAAGAAGTACCGACAGACCAAGTCTTCCAAGGCCGAGAAGGAACAACGTGTCCAGGAGAAGATCAAGACTATCCTTGCCGACGCCTAGGTAACTACCTGACGTCTTTTGCTCTACATTTAGCTTTCACATTCCATTGAGGGATTAAAAAAAGGGAATGGGATGGAGATTGTTTTTTTTTTTTGCTTATGCCGGAAATGGCTTGGGTTCGGAGGAGTTTGAGGCTGGGAAACGGGTTCAAATTTCGCAATTTAAATGAAATGAATACCATAACTTCCGTGCCGCAGATTGTCGATCCGCGTCATTGTGTGCCGTCTGCCAATATAATGTGCCTCTGAGGACGTCTATGACTCGGGAAGAAGAGACATCAAAATGCTGAGGCGTGAACAAAATACCTTGGCCACGAAGCCCTCCACCGACCCACCCCTATGCAGACTCGCTGGCAGCCAAGTTCCCTCCCCGATTCTTCACCTTGGCCCTCAATCGCTCGGAGGGTAGGCAACTACCAGCAGCGGAGGGAGGCGCCGAGGTCTTCTGAGCGCCTCACCTGCAGCGTCGCGAGGGGCTGCTCGCTGGAGGAACGCCAGCTCCATCTTCCTCGCGGGGTTCGTCGTAATCAGAGAGGTCCAGCGTAGCCAAATCGACATGGGATACTATTTCCCACCCCAATGTCTCTAGGCGTGACCAGACTATCCATGATTCGAGTGAGTGGGCGAGCAGCGTACGATTTCTCATCGGTTACGACCGGGTGGATATACCAAGGTAGAAAACGGCGGTGTCCTAGACACGTCGTGAGACATAGCGACGCTGGGACATGGGGCGATATTTTCCCGAGAAGCGAAGCTGACGAGTGAGGTACATAGTAGGTCCCTCTGAGGGTTTTTTTCTCCTTGAGAAAAACACACAAAAAAAAAAAAACTTTGATGAGATGTACTACATAATACATACTGTATGTTAGGTGGTGGGTGTGCTGCTCCCCCACTCCTCCTTCTGACACACCACAACTACTAAGTACCTACGACATCTGGGACGATAGGTCGACCAATACATCACGCAGGTCCATGACGTGATTTGCACGCAAGTGGCAAGTGAGAGACTGTACGGAATCAGAACAACCAACTTCACCACGGCGGACGTGCATGCATCGCTTGGCTTCGAAGAGCAAAGTGTGGCTGTGAGTGATCTACGGCGCCAGCGGCACTCTTAAGAATGTTGTCGACAAACATAAGTTTTTAATGTTTTTCTTGTTCACATACGCCGTTTTGTTACTTTGTTGCCATGAGAAAGGAAGGCTCGATCGAGATTTCCCCATCATGATGCGATTGGCTTTTCACGCTAGGCGAATACAGTAATAGGTAGTCGTATGAAAGGGGATTCGGCATGGGAAGACAAAAAAAAAAAAGGGAAAAAGAAGGAAAAAAAAAAAAAAAAACCTTGGCTGATATATAGTCGTGTCGTGCTGATTGATTTGGTACACCTCTTCTCCATCTTGGGTGGTGATTGATTTGGCACACCTCTTCTCCATCTTGGAGGCTAATTGATTTGGCACACCTCTTCTCCATCTTGGAGGCTTGTTGGCGGGATCCTCGGATTCGGGTTTGGGCGGCATTGCGTCTGGGGAAATGTCTGTGTTGTGTGATTTTTACCGCACCGCGGGACGCAGGAAGATGATGTCTCTGTCGGGAATGGGTCGAGTGGCCGGCACGTCCGGATGCATGATCGAAGAAGATAGTACTAAGGCAGGCAACACCAATCAGTCGCAACACTAACCAGCGTCATTCCTTCCAGACCGTTCGGAACCAGACCGTTCGGAAAGGGGAAAGAACTCTCTGAAGCTGGCGCCGGGACAGCCTATAGCGGACTTGAGGATTGCCCCGCAAATCGAGTGGAGCCGAGAGCAGCGATCAATGATCAATGACGAAAGGAGCGGGCCCCACGGCCTCCAATGGCAGTGGCTGCTACGGCTTCGGTATTAGTTGGTCCCCTTTGGTCCCCTCGTCAATTCCCTCAAGTCCCGTCCTTCCGCCAGCTGAGAGACATCGGCCTTCAGCTGGCCAGTTGGTACGCACGGCAAGCAAGTCGGCGCCGCGCACTTCGAGTCTGCAACTACTACTACTACCACTACTACTACTACAGGCAAAACACCTTTTCCGAATGTCGTCGTCACCCGCTCTACCTGTCTGTTGAACCGAACAGGACCATCGTGTTCTCTCCATCTTTCCATCCTCAGTCCGCACGCCCACTGCCTTTTTTTTTTTTTCTACCCCCCCCCCCCCCCCCCCCCTCTCTCTTTCTCTTTCTCGCTGCCCATGGTACCCATCGGAACGTAAATTCAACGACACGAGCCCGACTCCCGGCGCCATGGAACACGTCCACGGCGTCGATGTGAGCTGGATGACGCAGACGTCACCCAAAGGTAAGCTTCACGACCCAGAAGATGGCTTCGCGAGACCACGCGCATCATTTGCGGCGTCCACAGAGATGACGGCGGGGCTGAGGCTGATGTCGCTTCTCTCAACTTGCAGATAGGACTAGTAAGCCTCTCCCGTCGCATTCGGCGCCGACACAATCTTCCTCACAACCACGAAACATACCCCAGCCATCATCGGAGAATCCTCGAAATCCCCGTGGCACACCGAGTAACAAGATCCCTGCGCCTCAGCAAAACGGATGCCCTTCGCCGAGCCCAACCAATGGTGCCGGTGTCGCCAAGCGACCATCACGGTCGGCATCCGTGGAGAACAAGAACGACCCGAACGGCACGTCTCCGCTACAGCGCCGAAACTCGTGGTTCTTCAATATTTCTGCCAAATTCTCTGGCTCTGCCAGCTCGCCTCCTTCTTCTGCCGGCGCGGCAAACCACTCTTTGCTGCACCATTTCCACCACAACGAATCGCAACACCAACACGACCATGACCAAGCGTCGTCTTCTCCGTCGCAACCACAGCCCAAAGGATCGCTCGTTCCCGAGGATTCTGTCGAGCCGATCCCGCCAAAGCTAAACCTCTCGAGAAATGCTGTTCTACAGCATGCCGCAGCAAAGCCCGAGGGCAACGGCCCCTACACGCCAGCGCCTCCCAAATCCAGCCAAGCCGGCATCCTGAGCGTACTTCGACGTCTTTCCTCGTCAGGGGGCGGCAGCTCCGGGGCCCACGCAAAGCTCGGAAACGGCCTGGTGGGGCGCAAGGTCCTCAACGTAGATCAAAACCGCGAGAGGTGTAAAATCACAGAGCTCAAAGACGCCAGGCTGAGGCGTGTCTCGTTCTGTGTGGACGTCGAAATCGCGCCGATGCCCAAATACCTCGACGGAGGGACTCCCCAGCCAAAGGCGACAGACAAGTCACAAAAGAAGAAGCTCAGCGAAAAGGGCGAAGGCAGTGCTTTGAAAAGTCCTCAAGCATCGGAAGCCTGTAGTGAGGCCGACGAAATCGTCAGCGGATCCAGCGGTCAGGATGGCGATACCGCCGCCGCGGCGGATTCGACCACGAATGTCCTTGGCCAAGTAAATGACCCAAATCATGACGCTGTCGTCGAAGAACCGATGGTTCCAGCTGCTCCCGAAAAAGAAACGAACAAGAAGAAGGAGAAGAAGAAGAGGAGCGAGGAAGAGCGCAAGGCTAGAAAGGAAAAGCGTCGAAGGCTCGCCGAAGACAATGGATCGGTTCCAATTGAAATACGTTACGAAAGCAGCGACTCCTCGCCAGAAGATGGCGGCGACGTCGTGATCCCAAAACCATCATCACCATCACGTTCATCTACATCAGCAACAACAACAACAACAACAAAAGCATCGCCGTCACCATTCCACCCAACAACGAATCCTGCCAGGGTGTATCGCCGCTGCTGTCAACTTCGAGAAACCCCGATCCTCAAGAAGATTACCGAGCAGTTGATGGACGGCTCGAACGCAAATGTCTCGTCAGGAATTGTGGCTAAGCTGGATCTGACCGATTATCATCTACAACTCCCGGATCTCGTCACTCTGGGCGACTACCTCGCTGTGGTTCCCGTCAAAGAGGTCATTCTGGAGAACAGCGGGCTGCACGACGAGGGTCTGCGGGTCGTTCTTGCTGGGCTCCTGGCAGCCAGGTTGCCCTCGACGTTGAGGCGTAAGAAGAAAGCAAGACACGAAGCTGCTGGGCCACAAGGCGGTGGGACAGTTGAGCGTCTGGTCTTGAAAAACAACAAATTCGGACCGGACGGCTGGAAACACATTTCACTCTTCCTTTACAAGTGCCGGTCGCTCAAAAGTCTGGACATTTCCCTGATTCCATTTCCGCGACAGGTGCCCACAGCCGGGTCCGGCTCTCTGCCAAACGGCGCGCAGATTCCCCGATCAATATCGGACGTTTTTGCGAAAGCCGTGGCGGAGCGATTGGGCGGACCGACGCTGGAGATGGTGAACATGGGAGAGACGGAACCCAGCATGGAACAGCTCGGCCTGATCATCGACGGCATGATCAAGTGTGGCGTCCGAAGACTCGGGCTGGCGCACAACTCGTTGGATGGCGAGGGCATCAAGCATGTGGTGAGGTACCTGGAAGCCGGGGTGTGCGAGGGTCTCGATCTCGGCGGCAACGATCTCAGCGAGCACATCGAAGCGCTGGCAAGCTCCTTGGACGAGAACCATTTGGTATGGGCTCTCAGTCTGGCGAGTTGCGGCCTCACGCCGTCGGGTCTGAGCAAGATGCTCCCGACGCTGGCCAAGCTATCCAACTTTCGATTTATCGATTTGTCCAACAATCAAGATCTCTTTCAGTCGACGCCGAGCGCTCTTGGTTTGCTGAGAAGGTAACCTCCCCCTCCCTTTCTCCCCCCCCCCCCCCCCTCCCTATCCGTGTCAACACAAGAGGCTGACAAGCAAAAAAAAAAAAAAAAACCCTCATTTGTAGATATCTACCAAAAATGGATAATTTGAAGCGAATACACCTGCAAGACGTCAACATGAGCTCCGATCAAGCCATTGCGCTTGTGGAGATTTTGCCAGAGGTCCGCCATCTTGCGCACATCAACCTCCTGGGGAATAGTGAGCTCGTGCGGCTCGCGAATGCCAAAACTGAGGAGGCACAGGAGGAGGCTTGCGCATTATATGCCTCGCTCATGGCTGCCACGCGAGTATCGAGCAGCCTCGTCTGCGTCGATATCGAGGTTCCCCGGGAAGACTCTGGAGATATCGTCAAGGCCATGGCGAAGCAGGTGGTGGCGTACTGCCTCCGCAACATGGAGCGTATTCCAGATGCCAACGTTGGTTCCGGCGCGGCCGGCACCAAGATGGAGACGCAAGCCGAGGATTCGCAAGATCACAAGGTTCCGGCATACCCTGATGTGCTTGTTCACCTCGTGGGTCGCGACGAGCTGGAAAACGACGAGCCCGAAGACAACGGCGAAGATACGCCCGACGAGAACTACGTCATCGGGGGCACCGGTGTGGTCAAGGCATTGACGTGCTGCCTGGAAAACCGGAGCGACGACTCGAGACGACCGTCTGAAGACCTGACCAAGGATGCGGAGGCAAGCGAGGGAGGCGGGCAACGCGTGGCCGGGTTGCCGGTGGCGGCAAAGGCCAAGGATATGTCGAAGCACCTGCTGGCCGGAGCGCGGAAGATCCGGCACCGATTGCAACCGGCGCTGAAAAAGGCGCAGTCGGAGGAGGATGGCGACGAGATGAACCTGCGAAAACTGACGTTCCTCGACGAGACGCTGCAGGGCATCATCAACCGGTTCGAGCACGAGTTTCCGGACACGAGAGCGTCGGGATCGGATGCGGACCGGGCGGTCGACGGGCAGGACAAGGAGGCTGCCAAGACGCTGTCACCGTCTAGCAGCAGCGAGGCGCTGCGGGCGGCACGCGCAGTCGGTCGCGACTCTGCGGTGGTGGTGTCTGACGTGGAAGACGAAGCAGAGACCACGGATGCGACCAAGACGCTCTCGCGGACCAACTCGGTCCTGTCTCGCGAGCTCGTCGAAGAAGAAGGACGGGTACTGCGTGCCGGACACCGATTCCGCTCGGGCCTCGTTCGCAAGGCGCAATTTGACGTCATCAGCACAATCGACGACATCGCGGCGGACGCCAGGCACGGCCAGATGCTCCTGGGGCTGGCCGAGGATCTCGGCGGGGAGCTCCTCGAGAAGGTCAGAGAGAAGGGCGCGGTACGGGCCTTCAAGGAGGACAAGGACGTTCTGCTCTGCACTTTGAGGGACAGCGATCCCGATCACTGGGTCCGGTTCCTGGAGTCGCAGCAAATGGCGCGAGACAACATCACGGCAGCCGCGTCGGACGCTCAGCCAGGCGACGCCGATGGTGGTGACGAGAGTGCCTGCTGCGAGTAAGAGTGAGAGGGGACGAGGGGGGGGGGGGGGGGAAAGGAAAAAAAAAAATAAAAAAAAAAAAGAGTTGAAGGTGTAACCAATCACACGTGGTTGTGCGACCAATGTTCAATGTATACATATATGTTTATGACCTTGTTTTTAGAAAGCGTGTCCGTTTTATGCAGTATACTACTACAACATACTACTAAGTACTTACTAGTAGTAAGTAGTACTAAAGCAGTACCTATTGCTGCTGCTACTACTACTAAGTATGTACTACTCCTACTCAGTAGTAGTATTCATCTTTGTCATGCACAGTGCCCCAAAATGTCCATCTGCAACCTTCTTAGACCTTCTTAGACCTCCACTCCAGACCCCCGGCATTCCAGCACGGCCATCGTCACACATTCACGGTCACATTCACATCAGGAACTACAACTGCGAACACATCAACGACTCGTCTTGCCCCCAGTTTTTTTCCTTCTTGCCTTTTCTTTTCTTTCTTTCTCTCTCTCTCTCTCTCTCTCTTTCTTTTCTTTTCTTTTCTTTTCTTTTCTTCTTTCCGTTTTTAGCACTTGTCATGCGCGAATCGGACGTTCTGAGCTGGTGCGAGTCCGTCTCCCAGAGTTCGAGTAAGCGGGATATATCCCAGATGCACGATGCCAGCGACGAGGCCAAGGTAAAAAGAGCGAGACGAGAAAAGCTCCCATCGCCAACCGGCTCTGCGCCCGGTATCGTCTCGTCGGAAGCTCTCGAGGCGACGCGCAATCCACCACCATCGAGGGAACGGCTTTGCAACGCCGAGCTGGAGCAGCATGGGTTCCGCGTTGCACGTTTCCCGGACGAGATCAGGCTGCCGTCGCTGAGGCGATTATGCGATGATCTCGAGGGCATCCGGCGCGGGGAAAAGATATTGCCTGGGAGCTTGCGGGCAGAGGTTTGTTGCCGCCGACTCTGTCCTCCAAAAATACAAAAAAAAAAAAAAAAAAAAAAAAAAAACCAAATAAATGAAAAACCACTGCGTTCCTTTCTGATGTACCCTTCCTACAGGTGTAAGGTGGACAACATGGTGGATTTCTGCCTCGTAATCGAAGTGGACAAGGACGAAGAGCGCATGATCGACAACCTCTGCATAGACCGACCCGAGTTATCAATCAACCACACCGATTGGGGAGACCTGGTCAACTTGCCCGTGGCGGTTTCCGTCGAGACGAAAGACCACGGCGAGTTCGACGCCGCACTGCTCCGAATGGCTATATGGCACGCATCGCAATGGCGGAGCCTGCAATGGGGGCGCGACACATGGTGCCCCGGCCATCGAATTCCTAGCAGGCATTGTCGTGATTGGACACGAGTGGCGGTTCGCAGCCACGGTGCTCGACGAGGACGACTCGACGACGACGTTTCAGTCGCTCCTGCTGGGGAGCACAGACTCTGTCTTTGGCATCTACACCCTGCTTGCCGCTCTGCAGAGGCTGCAGCGGTGGGCGGAATCGACGTACTGGCCTGCTTTCAAGGCTGACATGATGGGTGTTGGCCTGTGATTGTAACGTAGAGTTCGGGGACGCATCTGCGTCGTCGTCGTCGTCGTCGTCGTCGTATGGCAAGATGAAGTCACGAGGTCATGGAGAACGAGACGGATGTTTCTTTTTTTTTTCTTTTATTTCATTCTTTCGATTCCACCGGAATTGCAAATTGCAAATCGCTCTACACGCCACATCCATCCAATACAGAATGGATTCTTTTGTTTTTCCCCACCCACGAAATGAATATTCAAAAAAAAAAAACCAAAGCCTACTTCACAAAGAGTAAAAATACATTTCCTACCTTTACCAAAATCAAACAGTCGTCCGTTCGTCCGGGGAAAGAGACGAAAGCGGGGAAATCCATTCAACAATCCGAAAAAAAAATGGCCTGACATCTGCCCCCCCATCCCCCCCTGCGGAGGTGGCACCACATCATCAGCCCACTTGCTATCGAATTTGTTTGCAAGGCGAAATAGGTTAAAGGGCCGACGTAGGGAGCGTTTTTTTCTTTTTTTTTTTTATCGCCTTGACGCTTTTGTTTTTGTGATTGCTTGGTTTTTTTTTTGTTTTTCCCTATTGACGAGGTGTGTGTTTTTCTTTGCGATGTTTGGCGTGTGAGAACCGTGCTTACGTTGCAGTCTCTACGGTTACATCTACATCTACATCTACAGTTACAGCTACAGCTACAGTCACCACAACCACTGGCCACAGTCACTGCAACAACAACCACAACCACAACCACAACCATCACAAAACGAAACAAAAAACCCAAAACCCAAAACCCAACACCAAAAAAAAAAAAAAAAAATCAAACCAAATCCGCCCATGTCCCCAACATACACCCTCTCCGCCCACCTAACAAAACAGCTCTACACCTCATGGCGACAAACCCGCGGCCCGGCATCCGCCCCGCGACACCCGCCGGAACCGGAACCCCCGGAGCCCGCCTCACACCCCGCCAGGACGCAGGTAGGCCAGCCTGCGCCGTCGCCCCGTGCCGTGGCCAAACCGTTGCCGTCCGGCCATGCGGCTTGAGATGGGATGGGACTTTTGTCTTCTGGCGAGTTTGAAAACTTGCTGTTCTTTGGAATGGGGTTTTTGCCGTGTTTGGAGGCCCCCCCCCCCTTTTTTTTTTTTTCTTTGCTGCGTTCTACAACTCCTGTCCTGTCCTTTGGTTTGCTTTTTTTGCCGCGTTCTACAACTCCTATCCTGTCCTTTGGTTCGCTTTTTTCGCCGCGTTCTACAATTCCTGTCCTTTGATTTGCTTTTTTTGCCGCGTTCTACAACTCCTATCCTGTCCCTTGGAGTGCTTTTTACGCCGTGTTTGACACCCCTTTCCTGTCTTGTTCGGGTAGATGGCAAGATTCAACTTCTGGGATTTCCCGCGTTTTTGGCAAACTCCCCTCTCGGCCTGGTCGGTGGATGCGCCGCTCAAGCCGTGCCAGTCTTGTCTTGTCTTGTCTGTCTGTGGTTTGTCATCGTTTCGTTTGTCTTTCCCATGTATGCATTTCGTGTATTTCGTCACAGTTATATCGCTAAACTTGCTTGATGACCACCCCGCTTGTGTCTTGCTTCGTTTCTTCCCTTCTCCTTTTCCTCTTCTCTTGCTCTACCACTTCATTCGGGGTTTTATGTTCCGTCTTTTTTTCTGCTGTCATTCATCCCATCTATATATACACATGTATAAATATGGAATTCAAGGGGGGGGGGGGGGGGGGGGGGGGGGGGGGGGGGGGGGGGGGGGGGGGGGGGGGGGGGGGGGGGGGGGGGGGGGGGGGGGGGGGGGGGGGGGGGGGGGGGGGGGGGGGGGGGGGGG
>JABAEC010000001.1:468492-491692 GCA_013435705.1 Claviceps paspali | reverse complement strand
ATATACACACATGTATAAATATGGAATTCAAGGCCCCCCCCCCCCCCAAAAAAAAAAAAAAAAAAAAAAAAAAAGGGGCAACCCCTCTCACCTCACATGGCGGATGCGGCAAACGTATTCATGGTGGGCGCCCGCGACAGCTTCCGTTTGGAAGCATCCTCACCCTCCTCCGCGCTGCTGTCACTGGGCGACTGTTCCATGCCAAAACTGCCTTGGATGCGACGCTTGGCGTCCTTCTTCTCCGCCTCGGTGATTTCCTCTTCGCTCCTGCGCATGTCAGGCGTCCACTGTCCGATGTCTCGAGAATGCCCAACCGACATGCCCACTCGAACCTGTTCCCAACCAACCCCCCCCCCCCCATGGATTTGATTAGTCACTCACTTCCCTTTTGTGACGTCTGCTAAAAGGAGAGGACCAGAGCCACTCACCAGAGTTTCGAGTGCGCCGCTCGAGTTGTCCACCAAGTCGTCGTCAAAGACCATCATACCGGGCTCGAAGAGCAACAGCACCGTGCTGCCGCCAAATTTGAAGTAGCCCAGCTCTTCGGCCCGCTTGACCTCGTCGCCGGCGTTTCGAGTGATGACTGTGCTGCCCACCATCATGGCGCCCACGCAAATGACCATGACCCTGCCGTGAAGCACACTGTCAATCGGTACAATCACCCGCACGTTCTCACCGTACACATCCAGCGCTGACCGGATCGCCATGGGGTTGACCGTGTAATACTCGCCGGCGATCGTCTTGGGCTCGCCGAGAACTCCGTCGACGGGAATGTGAAACCGGTGGTAGTCCTGCGGCGCCAGTCGGAAAATCCCCAGAGCCCCGTTCTCATAACGGACAGCATCGTCCGGGTAGGCGTCTCCCAGAAGTCTCTTGATGCTGAACTCTCTACCTTTGACCCACACCTCTCTGGCGGGCGTCATCTGGTTGAACACCACCGTTCGGCAATCCGCTGGTGACACGATAATCCCCGGCTGGTCCGGTGCCGAGCACGGTCTGGCGTCCGGCTTCAGGGCGCGGTAGAAGAATTCGTTGAAGTTCTTGAACTGGTCTAGTGGCAGCAACACTTCCGACATGTCCAACCCGTGAAATTCGATAAACTTTTCAATCTCGTCCTTGGATGCTGGATCGTCAAATTTCTTTCCTTGTTTAATGCTCAAGTTCTTCAGAAGCTTCCGGACTGTTTTTTTTTTCGGGTTTGCCCACTTTGTCAGTAGCCACGCAACAAAGATGGACGGGCGAAAAAAAAAGAGGGAAAAAAAAGAGGAAAAAAAAAAAGAAAAAAAAAACAAAAAAAAAAAAAAAACCAAGCAAGCCAAACACCTTGCAAGACATTGATTTCACCACAAGGACACACGGGGACATACTTCGCTTATTCTCCATCTCACGCGACTTCAGACCCTTGTAGAGCAGCCTTATGCCCAGTCGTACATATACACTCATCTTTTCCTCGTTGATCTGCCCGGTAAGCCGGTCCTGCACAAGAATGTTGGCTGAATTGGCACCAAGCTTGTAGCCTCCGTAAGAGATCTTGGTGATGACCTTGGAGTACCACTTGCGCTGTGCCTGGCTGGCAGTGACGAAGCCTCCCATCAGCACCGTGTTGACTTGTCTCCAATCTTGGCTGGCACACGTCGCAATGTGAGTGATGATGTCGCTGTCACTGCGCTTGTTGAGCCGTGGCTGATGGCAGATGGGACATTCGCGAATCTCTACGACGTGCTCCTCGTCCTTGTCCCCGTTCTCATCGCTCTCTTCCTCACCGCTCGAGCCCTTGGGATCAGCCGCCATGGCGGTGGGCGTGTCGGGTTCGACAACAATCGCCGGGGTCGAAGCGCCCGAAGCGTAGGCGGAGCTGAGGTCTCTTGGAACGCCCGGAATAGCGGAAATGCCGAGGTGCTTCATGTCCGGCATCATGCTCTTGACTTTATCCGCAATGCCTTGTCTCGGCTTGCTCTTGACCTCTAGCTGGTCCTCTAAGCAAATGACAGCTTCATCCATGGTGAGACCCCAGGAGTCTTCATTGTCAGACGCCTTGTGCGGGAATCGTTGGAAGAAACTGTCAATGGTTGATTCCTTGAGCGTGGACCCGAGGGTGTCGAGCATTGTTGTGAGTTCGACGCGACTGATCTCCCCGCTCTCATCCGTGTCGTACTGACGCAGCATGGCCCGCCAAAATTGTTGCCGCAGGGCCGGATACGGCATGTACTTGGCTTTCAGGAATATCTTGGGGCTGTGCTTGCTTTCCCACTTGTCCAGGTTTTTCATCTTGAGTGGGACAATGTACTCGTGAAAGCCAGCATCGTCTCCCCCGGCGACGCCTTCCAAAGTCTCGACGGAGGGGTTTGCCTGCGCTTCGCCTGACGCGACGGGAGCGTTGGCGGAAGGCGTCTGGCTTGACGGCTCAGCACTGGTGGCTGCTTGCGATACGGTGCTGGTGCTAGGCGCGTTCTTGGATGCTTGATGACGAATCAACTTGCCCAAGCTCTGCGTCGAGGAAGACCGTGAAATGCTCAACTTCTTGAACCGAGATCGCGCCACCGACGTTGACGCCGGGACATGCCCTGCGGGCTCCCTCAGCCCGTACAGGCCCGTCTCTGGATCAGCCTGCGGCGCTCTCTCGATCAGCTCCTTTACCGGAAGGGTACAAGCTGCGATGAAGTCGTTCCCGGAGTACTTGTCATGGTCAATGACCGTAAACGCGAATGAATACTGCTGCTCGTGTCCCTGAACATGAAAAATCATCTTTTCATTGTAAACCGGATTCAGATTATGCCTCACACGCCGGGTTCGATACGTTTTCTTGCCCAGGGAGGCGACGACAAAGGGGTCCATGTCGAAGCTGGTTCTCGTCAGGTTTGATTCGGGAGGCAAATCGGTAATGCGGACAATTTCGAGGAAGATGATGCCCACAACATCCGAGTAGCCGTTGTTGAAAGCATAAGGATTCTCTCTTCTCCTCTTCTTCAGGCCCTTTATTCTGAGCCTTCTTCGCCGCTTCTCCACTGTCTCCGTCTTTGAGGCATCCTCGCTTTCCTCGTCATCGAATTCTGACAGCTCGTCATCGTCGTCTTCGTCTTCACAACTGTTTTCATCTCGTCTCGGATGCCCCGATGATGCCCTTTGGCTCGCGGACGACGTCAACAGAGGGGTGGCCGAAGGGGAGGCGGAGGAGTTGGCGCCGGGTATTGTGCCGACGAGGGCCGAGAACTTGTCCAGGACCTCTCGAGCCGGTGCTCCGGGACTGGTGGTATCAAAGAGGGTAAACTGCAACAGCACCTCCCCCGAAACCACTCCGTTCTTCTTGCCGGGCCGCTTGCTCTTCAGAGGAAACCAGCAAGGCTCGACTTCGGTTCGATCGCCCTGAAAAATCTCCTCCAACGCTAATTCGAACTGGCCCATGTAATCCTTGCCAAACCGGTCCTTGTCCCA
This sequence comes from Claviceps paspali, assembly GCA_013435705.1. Classification (NCBI taxonomy): domain Eukaryota; kingdom Fungi; phylum Ascomycota; class Sordariomycetes; order Hypocreales; family Clavicipitaceae; genus Claviceps; species Claviceps paspali. The sequence continues at coordinate 488,260 of JABAEC010000001.1, read as the reverse complement.
ACAAATGACTTCCAACAGGAGATTGTGAACGGAATTGACCGAAAATTCTTCTATCACATTCCATTCAGGATTCAACGTCTTGGGGACAGAATGGGTTACGATTCGGGTATCGCCGCACGTTATCACGAGGTACTAAAGGATACACACACGTTAGTTCTCTCCACAGTATACCGGGGAAGCTGAACGTACCGGGTCAGAGGTGCCTGATCGATCCTTGGCAGCCAGATTTCGAGCCTAAAACTTTGGGAGTAAGCTCGCAATGTCCGACAATGATTATCGCCTAGACAAAACACGACTTTTGCCGGAGGCGTTGGGAAAAAAAAGCAGCACTGAGAAGCACAGATCAAGGCGCACCTTCATAACAACGAGTTTGAGCACCAACCCGCTGCTCGCCTCCACCCCATGCTCTCCGTTGTCTGACCTGGATGAACGCATCGAAGCTGCACCATTGGCGTTGGCAGAATTCGCGCTGGATGAGGATGACGAAAGGAGGCGAGTGGGTTTAATTCTCATGACGCAAGACTTGAATACGCCAGAGTTTCGGTCCGTCCGCAAAAAGCAGGAGCCGGATGAGGACGGCTTGGTGAGGCGGGGTTCTGGACGTGTTGGACCGCCACCACCCATTGCAGCTGCTGCACGGTGCATCTATGCGACAGCTGCGCACTGTATATCCCGTCAGCTTTGCACGGTACACGGTGCACGGTACACGGTACACACAAACCGCGATATATACAGCACATGTGGATGTAGATGTTTTGGCATAAGGGGTGCCCCTTATATTATTGATACATACGATGTTCGTCACAATGGTCGGCATTGACACCAAATGGAAGGGAAGCCTTTTGCAGCCTACGATACAAGTGAGCCGCGAAATGGAAGAACGAGGTGGGGAAGGAAGGTTGTCCGAGTTGCTGATAGACGAGATGTCGAGAGAGAGCGAAGACGGTCTGGATCTGGAGAATGAGACGAGACTTGGAACTTGGACGCTTTGGAATGTAGGAAGATGGGATCAACGTGGACGACGTCGTCGGGATTTGGCTAGGGCCTTCCTGCTTCTACCGACGAACAACATGAACGAAAACCTTGTGGGGAATGAGGCCGAATGCCCCAATACCAACTACTGGCATGAAGAGATTGTTTCCGCGGTCCATGTTCCGTTGTGTCATTTAAGCGTGTCGGTTCTGGCAATTTCCCTTGCTTCGGTTCGAGATTACCTATCACCTGAGGATTGGAGACACCATCTTACCTAAGCTAAGCTGAGGGAGGTGCTAACCACTACTTCAACATGCTAAAACAAGACCCTAACCCTGAGGTGTGACCATAGCCCCAATCAAAACCCTAGCCTATCGACATTGATCTGTATTTTCTCTTTTTTGCGTAGCGGACTTGTCTTTTCACGAATCAAATCAGATCTACAGATAGGTGAGGTGGCATCTCCAAAATCAAGATGATCTACAACCTTCTCCATTCGACGTCGACGTAAATAGCAGTCAGTCATGACACGTTTTTTCAACGCCTATTGAGCATCTCATCACAAGCCACGGCTGTCTCACGAAAGTACAGCGGGATTTGATCCAGCCGTACCAGGCTAAATATAAGAGACGCAGCCCGGTCGAGTTCTGTGACAAATTTGGCGTGTTTGTAGGGGGAGGAGAAAAGAAACGACGACGTGATTGATTGATCAAGGCGGCGGTCAAGACCACGTCAAGTCACGGTCAAACATCGTTGTCCACCAGTGAATGCCAATTGCGTCACAGAACAAATGACAAATTTTTTTTTTTTAAAAAAAAAAAAACAATTGGGGAATTGGGGGGTAGCGATAAAGCCGTGGAGACGACTGAGTGCCTGTCTTCCACGTGTGTTGCAACACACTGGCCCTCCTCTGTCTGCTTCGCACCATCATTTTGCGTTTTTTTTTTTTTTACCTTGTATTCCCTCCTTCCTTTTAGCCTCGCGCCTGGGGTTTTTATTTTCGTCCTGTCCGAGCCGCGAGCCCAACTGGCGACTTGGAGAGCATCACGCCACTTCCGTCCATTTGACCTTATCTCTTTATCCCCCCCCCCCCCCCCCTTCAGAAGCTTGACCGACCATCTTTTTCCATCCTCATTGTCCTAATGTCTGCTCTTGTCCTCAAGACCAATCGATTCATTCAAACCCATCACGTATCCAGCTTTTTGCCGCTTTAAGCTCATTTCTCCTCATCTCGAATGTTACTTCTCAGGTTACGTCAGCAATCATCTTGAGGAAGAAAAAAAAGGCGACAGCCATCCAGCCACCATGTCATCACCAGCAGCTTCCTCACAAAGTAGCAAACGCAAAAGGGCCGTCGTCGGCAACAGCGACCTGCCGAATGCCACGCCCAATAGCGTATTACAGCCTTCATCCCGAGATGCTTCTGGCGAGGAGGGCGATACCACAGCACCCGAATACGACCGGCGCCATGTCCGTATCAGCAGTGGCAACAACCCGAATCCTAAGAGACTGCGAAGCAACATGAGCCGCTCTACCAATCACCCTGGAGAGAGCGCCGCTGACCCTGGCGAGCCGAGCGACACCACAGAGGCCAGCGCCGACATCGAGGCGCGGGTCGGTCGTAGAGGACGTCAGTCCTCGCTCAACAACGACAATGATGCCATGGCGCCGCCGCCCATTGGGGAGCTAGTTCATCCTGCTGGGGGCTTCAGAACAAACCCTCCGCCTGTTGGCCGACCGGTACGAGTTTATGCGGATGGTGTCTTCGATCTTTTTCATCTCGGGTGAGTTCTCCAACCTCAGAGAACCTAAACAGCGGAGACTGCGCGAATCGGACGCGTCGGCGAGCTGATGGTCTGCGTGAACCTTTCCTTTCCTTCAATCTGACTTGTGTCTCGACAGCCATATGCGACAACTCGAACAGGCGAAGAAGGCTTTCCCCGATACAATCCTCGTTGTTGGTGTCACTGGTGACGACGAGACACATAAGCGCAAGGGCTTAACTGTCATGTCGGCCAAGGAGCGAGCCGAGACAGTTCGACACTGCAAATGGGTTGACGAGGTTATCGAGGACTGTCCCTGGATTGTCACTCCCGAGTTTCTTCAGGCCAATCAGCTGGATTACGTTGCTCATGATGATCTTCCATATGGCGCCGACGAAGGCGACGACATCTACCAACCAATCAAGGCGGCTGGCATGTTCCTGGTGACCCAACGAACCGAGGGCGTCAGTACAACCGGAATCATCACGAGGTGTGTACCTGGTATTCTTCATGCTCTCTTGTCACTGTCCCTCTTCCATTCTCTGCCACTCTTTTTCAACTGACGTCAATTGCAGAATCGTTCGCGACTACGAGAAATACATTACCCGCCAGTTTCGACGAGGGACATCCCGGCAGGAGCTCAACGTGAGCTGGCTGAAGAAGAACGAGCTTGATCTCAAGCGCCATGTGCAGGATCTCCGCGACAACATCATCACCAACTGGACCACTACCGGCCAGGAACTCAGCCGGGAACTGAAGCAATTCTGGCCCGCGAGTAGGCCTCACAGCCCGGCTCGCTTCAATTCGGACGGTCTTCAATCTCCCATAATCCCAGGACCCAACTCCGGCAATTCCAAGGAATTTGTTACTGGCTATACCCTTGGTCTCGTGGGTGGTGTGCGGTCATGGGTGAGGGAGACCAGTTCTTGTGCCAAAAGGCGTTGCTTCCAGAAGAGCAAAAAAATCGCTAACAGTTCTCCGCAGATGACCAAGAGCAGACGAACTGTTGCCAGTCGCCCAGTCTCGGACGACGAATCTGAGGAGTCTGACGGACAAGCCAAGTCCCCGGTATCTACGTCGGGCCGCTCACTGCCGGCTACCACTCGAACGTGAATGACTGTTCTTCCCGTGTGTGCTGCATTTGTTCCAGCCCCCCACTCTCTCACCATCCCCTTTCCTTTCCTTGCCTTTCCTCCTCTTCTCAAAAAAAAAAAAACAATGAGTCTGTTCCCTTCTTGTCCGCCTTCTTCGTCCATAAAAAATATTTCCCTGTTTTAATCCTTCTTTTTATCCCCCGCCGAACAAAAGATCCTCTGATGACTGGAGAGAGCAGATTGGTCTGACATACCCTTTCCCATTAAATCATGCATGAAGGAATGAGGTTCATATGGAACGGAAGAACATTAATTCCCTATATTTGTCAGGAGGGTATCTTTGTGAGGACGAACCTAGAATTGAAATAATAAAAATGCGTCCTCTTCGCGTCTTTGTTTATGTTCAATGACGGCACATGGCTACAATAGTTTTTTTTTTTTTTGGGCGGGGGGTTCTTTCTCCTTTCCTTCTTTCCCCTCCCTCATTCACGTCCGTAGGTGTATTACACCTCTCTTCCTATGTTCGGCGTGTTATAACGACGTGTTCTTGTGGCGTGTGGACCTTGTTTTCTCTTCCGATGCCATGTTGACAGTGGATGAGTCTCGGGTTTGGGTTGCGGGTTCCATTTCCGTGTGAAGTAGTGACCACTGACCCAACCAGACAGATGGATGGGCATACCGACTTTCCGTATCTTTGTTTCCCCGGGACCATGGATGCTGAACCAGAGTGCCGAGCTTGCCGAGTACGCAGTGCCTGAGTCGTCGAGGCCTCACACGAGTCATCCATGAAAACTTTCTTCGTCTCCCGTTCAGCCAAACAGGACGTCTTTTCTCTATATTTGTACATTCAGAAGCAGGGGATTTTTCTTCCTTCACCAGCGTCTGAGGGGTTTGTTTTGTTTTATCATGGTATGCTTGGGGGAGCCCTCTTCCATGAACCATAACAGCCGTGCTATGAATAAAATATATGCGTATGTATGTTAATGAGACGGAACCTTTATTAACATCAGGTGTATAGTACCAAAGATGAAAGACGCCTGACTGACATGACATGCATGTGCATGTAATACGTAGTATGGCCTGCCTGTCAGTGGCCACCCAGCCACCTCCTGAAGTTGGACTCAACTACTCCGGTTGAAAAAGTCTTTGTGTCTCGGCAAGATCTCGCCCCCAACAGTGAGCCACACAGCCCTGCCCTCCCACCAATACTCCGACAACCCGGTCTATAAGTCTCAAGCCCCCCCCCCCCCCCCCGTTTTAGATGATGTTGTGCGACAACTCGGCCAGGTGGTGTACGCCCTGCACACCCAACGCTCGACTCGGCCCAGAAGTTAAACGCGTCTTGGGCCCTTGGGGGCTATCTTGATCCTGTGCTTCCCTCATTCATCTGGGGGCTCGAAGCCTTGCTATCTATTCCTTGGTTGCTAAGCCGACTGACCGTGGTCGTAATCTCTCACTCACTACTCCCACCCTGTCCCCAACAACTGCGACAAAAGGCAGTGCCATTCTGGAGTACTCACGCACGTCACTCGCCCCTTGCTTCGAGAAGAAGTTGTCCTTGGAATGCTGGTCATCGGAGGTTGTGTGAATGAAGATCCGAGCAGGCCAACAACCCCCACTCCCTCTCCCCTCTCCCCTCCCCTCTCCCCTCTCCCCTCTCCCCTCCCCTCTCCCCTCTCCCCACACCCCCCCCCCCCCCCTTCTTCTCCCCCCCTTTTTTGCTTCTTCTTTTCTCCAATCGCTCACTCCGTCCATCTTCCACGGGTTCATCGCCAGCCATACACAGATGCACATGATGTGTTGTCTGGTGTTAGGCTGCGGAGCTTTTTCCCTTTCCCTTTTCTTTTGATCTTCTTGGCACATACACGAGAAACATGCGCCGGACGAATGTCCGGCGCGCAGGCAACAAAAACGTAAGAACCGAAACTTTGGGGCATGACCATGTCAGTTTTATCCTGCAACCCCTGAGAGGACGCTGGCTTGGAACCAAAAATAGGACATGCGCTCCCAGCGTTCGGATGGAGGGAAATGCTAACGTAGGTTAGTTCATAGGACTACTATGTAGTACTACTACTACTACGTAGTAAGTACTAAGTAGGAGTAAAGCGATGCTTGTGAATTAAGAATTCGTACTATAGGAGTATGTGCTAGGCAATGTGGGATGTGGGCCATCGCAGGCAAACCGAACGGTCGGGAAGGCGTATGACTCGTATGACGGTTTATGAGGCATCGCTCTTGCCGTGATGTGCGCCATACGTGTTGCTTCGCGAGCATCCCATTGGTGGCCGCCCTGGTTTTCCGTTCCGTCGCAACGTTTCATCTGTCCAGCACCTGCTGCACCTGCTGCACCTGCTGCACCTGCTGTTACCTACTACCTGCAATGCCGGCAGCAGGTACCTACCTACCTACCTACCTAGATAGGGAGGCATTTCGAGCTCATCCATCCGTTGTCAACCGACCCCCTCCCCCCTCCCCTGTTGGCCTCTCCATCGCCGCCGATCGTACTGGTAGAAATAGGCGCCGTTCAAGATGCTTGCTACGTTGGCCTCCCGAGGCTGGGCCACCTCCACGTCTCGCGAGTCATGCCTAGGTATGGGGAGAAGGAAAGCTTGACGGCGTGGCACTTGGCGGGCATTTGCCATTGTGACGGCGCCTTGAGTCATCTCTTCAAAAGTATTGACTGTCTTTTTTTTTATACAGACGAGAAGAAACATGCACATCCTGTCGGTTGGGGCTATGCCATAACGGTCGAAACGAGGAACAGCACCTGGAAGCGCAGCGGCAGCGGTCATGGACGAAGCCAATGTGCGACACACACATGGGTGCCTTGGCAAATTAGCATGCCGCGCTGTCGGATCATCAGCTTCGTGAGAACCGGAAGAATGCAGGCGTGAATCCACGTCATGACAGCGTGTACATGCTTTGGCATGAGTCTTTGTCGTAGGCAACAGCCATCACCAGCGTTGGCTGGAGAGGCTGGAGCAAAACCAAAGCCACTAATCATGGCAACCTTCTCTACGCTGCGCTCTACTCTATTCTCCCGACCAAACGAGCCAATGTTTGGTCGATTGAAATCGGAAAAGTAATGCAAGCTGTCCCAGCACCACCCACGAACGACCCTACGGCCATGGAGACGTCGGACGTTTGTCCGTCTGATTGGTGTTCCGTCTTTTCTCCAACACGCGATGTTCAGACCTCATTTATCTGATTTGACAGTCGATCGTTGACTTGCATGATTAATGATTACCAAGCCTGCTGCATCTGTGTGCTTGGAGAAAGGACATCTATCCATCCATCCGGACCGCCCTCGTGCTGAGGGGAACGAGACCAATGTCAATGCGCTTGATAATGTCTCAATCTCAAAAAAAAAAAAAAAAAGACGAAGAAATAAAGAAAGAAACAAAAGAGAAGAATAAAGCACCAAGCACAGTGAACAGGAGGCTAGTACAATTGATCAGGGCGCGGAGACATACCGACACACAACAGACGAGACCATAGTGCTGTGCAGCGGTTCGGTCCGTAGAAAACGGCGGCACATAAACCCAAGGCAGGTGTGGTGTGTGTGTGTGTGTGTGTGTGTGTGTGTGTGTGTGTGTGTGAGAAGGTTTGTGTCCCAACCTTTTTTTCTTTTTCACCTTTACTTCCCATCCCCGCCCGCTACAGCAAATCTGCCATGCCACATGCTACATACATCATCAGCTTACATATTCTACACAATAGGTATCCCGTATTCCATGCAGTGTTGTCGAACCGCTCAGGCAGATGATGATGGTAGCTGGACAGCATTTTCCCTTTCCTCGCGTGCTGTTGGTTGGCTGCATGGGCTCGCTCCGCCACCGTCGCATCGGGTTCAACACCATCATTCAGCCCTTGGGTCGCTCACGCCCATTCTTATTGTCGCTCTCGTTCATGGCAGCGCTTGCCAACTCCCCAAAGCCACCGTACCGACGCCATGCCTGGGCCCCGCTCTTCTGCAAAGCTGATGGGTTTTGAGCTTTCAGCACCGTCGTTACGCTCCGCCAAGAGCCACAGCGCGTCGTCACACACCTTGACATACACCATAGCCCGCCACGGCCGCGGAACGCCACGCCGTGTGTGTGTGTGTGTGTGTGTGTGTGTGTGTGTGTGTGTGTGTGTGTGTGTGTATGTATGTGTGTGGGTGGGTGGTGTCACTGGTGCGTGTATGTGCGTCTTCGGTCGGCCGTCAAAGTACCCAATGACGCGTGCGAAGAACCAACCCCCCTCCTTTTTCGGCATCAACGGCTCTGACGTTGAAAGGGGGGACCGACGCTTTTTCTGGTAGACGAGTAATTGTCGTTTTCTCGTATCGAAACGGCCGTTGTGAGTCCATTCACACGAAAAGAGCCATCTATATCCTGAATGACAATGCTTGTTCATGCTATAACAACCATGATAATGATAGCAGTTCCCTACTACAGTTGTCTTGTTGTTTGGACAAGCCACAACTCGTTCGTCTCATTGACCTGAGCGGCTGGGCGGGTGTGGGTGTGGATGAGGCTAGCCAAGCCCCTGGCTTTCTACTATGTATTATCCTTCCACCCCTGTTTTTTCGATGGGCACATGAGTCGCAGATGCAGTTTCCGCCGGCATGGTTCGCCTTCGTTGAGGCTGCTTGCTCACTGCTCACCCCTATCACGCTGTCAGCTTCGGCCACCATGGGAACCAGGGGGGGGGGGGAGAAGGGTCACGCAAGGAATTGAGCGCGCGGCCGTCTCTTGTTCTCATGCTGTCAGCAACCAGTACCACTCTAACACCACATCCATCACGGACCATGACTTGATCCCTTTCGGATCCCTTTCGGGCCGCCTGAGTCAAGGCCATGCCGATACATTCACTGTATTGTTTCTGCGGGCCGTAATTCAGCTTTGCCCGGGTTGTTGGTCGTTGATGGCTCTCGGGATGGATCATTGGACCGTCATTCGTCTCTCTTTCCCCCTTCGCAATGCGTGGCCCAGGTTGTCGACGCTTCTTCTCGACGTCTGCCTGGTTTCACTCTGCCACAAGTCGTCATTTGTCTCTGTCCTGTTCTGCACTGCAGTGACGTACATACATTATTCCACCGGGATCTCTTGTGTTTCATTGCAGATGGATCCCTGGTGTCGACTCAGCATCCCAGTTGGTTTATGAGGCTGAGAATAAACGATTCCCGTCTTCCACGCCCGTTCCAACCGGATTCCGCTTACAACACGTCCTCGTATTATCATTAATCATCGTTATTATCATCATCATCATTATCATCATTACTATCTATCCAATTTTTTTTGGTTGACCGCCAAATATTTTTTTTCATCATTCACAGCCTGCCAAAAAAAAAAACCCCCAAGTGTCTGATCAGGAATTCCGGAAACTGTGCCAAAAGAAAACCCCCCTCCAAGAATAGAATCTACATACATACACTCTGCTTACTGCCGAGTTCTCGTTTACCAAGACGCAGGCAGGCTGTGCCAGTTGTGTGAGTGTGCGCCTACGCATGCGTGTGTTTGAGGGTGACATTGGATATTCTCAAAGTGATGCGCGGGCTAGGAACACGCTCATTTATTCTATCCTTTTTCCTTTCAGAACCGCATACGCCTCTGCAACGCAGCCATGGCCAGTCTTCGCAATATTATGAACGTCGACGTTGATGACGACCACGTGGACTCGCATTCTTTGAGGGACTCTGGATCGACACCGTCTCAGCACACCGACTCATCTATGGTATCTGCCGCTTATGGTCGTGGTTCGGGGTATTCTCTGGAAGCGTCACCTTCACAAAGTCACGGAATGCACCCGTCATCAGGCTCTCTACACTCTCTGCCCATCGGCCAGCATGCGTTGGCCATGCCATACAATCACCTGGCGGTTCGGAATTCTTCTGACCGTCGTCAGAGGAACACCAGCGCCGACTCGATCGACTCCCACAACGGAAACGGGAATCGCCAGGGCCACGGTCATGCAGAATCACTTTCGAACCCAGCCATGATGCCTTATGTGCCTCAGCAAGAGACTCCCGTCAAGTTGACTCCCATCACCAGGAGAGTCAGCCGAGCAAAGAAAGGGGTTCCGGTTCACACCTGCGACATGTGTCGACCACCAAAGGTAACCGAATCGGCTCACGATTTTCCGCATATACTGGATTTTCATGACTAACATGGGCCTCTTTCTTTTCCATCACCCGCCAGACATTCACTAGAGCGGAGCATCTAAGGTTTGCCCACCCAAGCCGCGAGACGTCGAAAAAAGAAGAAGAGAAAAGAAGAAGAAGAAGAAGAAGAAGAAGGAGAAAAGGGAAAAAGTGAGATCGATCTCATCGCTGACACAGAGAATACCAGGCGACACCAGCTGAGCCATCAACCACCGGACTTGCCTTGTCCTGTGCCTGGTTGCGACAAGGTGTTTCACCGACGCGACCTCCTCGAGCGCCATCAACAGAGGCAGTACGTGAATCTTGTTCCGAGGCTAGGTCTGCCCCTCCCCAACCTCCCATGCCAAATACTGACCCAGTGCTTGGTACAGTGAGCAAGATGATCGCGTGGTAAAGCCCAGTGGTGGTGCCCAGGCCCGGAGTCCATACAATTCAGGCGGCAGGAGAAAACCCAGCCATGTTACGAGCTCACCGCCAGCATCACTGATGTCGATGCAGCAGTCGTACGGCAAGACTTCGCCGACGGCTACAGGATCCAACATGCCTCTGGGTTCCGCTCACTGGGCTACGCACAAAAGCTCTCCTGTCCATTTGCATCAGGGCGGCGTCGATATGACCATGGAAGGAGTCAAGAACGAGTACCTCCTGGATGCTGCATCTAATGGGCAGACAACGACGACGACAGGCACCGTGCCCGACTTCTCCCAGCCTCGATCGATGCCAGCCATCCCGACGATCGACCCGGCCCAGACCATCTGCGCTTCAGCAGCAGCTGTTGCTCCCGCGCTTACTTGGCCAACTGCTGCTGTCATTGCGACGGAGCCCACTCAGATGACGATGTTCTCGCCGCCAGAGATGGTCCAGACAGATGACAGGAGAGCGGCGCTGCCTCTGTCGTCGGCAGGTTGGTCCCCGTTCGAGCAGGCAACATTGTCACAGGGTTTGCCGAGTTCTATCATGGCCCCCAATGGAGGCAGCTTCTCCGTCCCCTACACGTACGGCCCCCCCCTTCCATCGTCTTACACTTCGATGTACAAAGAAGATCATTATGTGGGCTACCCGGGATACGATGGACACCCAGCCCTATTCGGGGCGCGCATGCCGACAACGCCAGCGATCCGCAACCTGTCGCCACAATTCGTCTTGAGCGAGTCTTCGGAGACCATGGTCACGGCCGCCGCACCGCCGGCGGCCGATCGGTTCCTCAGCACCCTCTCACACAGGGGAGAACCGGGCGCGATGACCGGGATAAAATCGCAGCATCTCATCCCGGTGCTTCCGAGCCGCGAAGCCTGCAGCGCTCTTCCCTCTTACATCGACATCTACTGGGACAAGGTACACCCCATGTACCCCATCATACACAGGGCAACGGTCGAGGGCTGCGCCGACGGTGTGCCGGAGCAGACTCATGTGCTGCACTGCGCCATGGCTGCGGTGGCGACTCAGTTCCTCGGCCACCGGGAGCATCGTGTCAACGGGAGCCAGCTTCACTTGTATGCGTGGCACAGGTCAAGGGCTTTCACGCAGTCGGCGCGGTGGTCGCTGCCGGTGATGCAGTGTGTCTTGCTCTGTGAATACTATGCCAGGTTTCGGGGACGTCAGAAGAACGACTACCAGCCCTCGTCCCGGTTCCTCGACATGTATCAGATGGTATGTCGTTATGCTGCTGTGCCTGTTGTGACAATGCGGGGGCGTCTGAACGTCTTGTTTTTTTTTTTTCTTGTCCTTTTTCCCCCCCTTTTTCTTTCTTCTTTCTTCTTCTTTCTTCTTCTCTTGTCTAACACTACTCGCAATAGGTCTCTTGCCACCGCTCCGCGACAATGCCGAAACTCGTCGGGACCAAGTCTCAACGCTGGGCCGCATGGATCTATCTCGAATCCTGCCGAAGGCTGCTGTCTGCTTGTTTCCTGCTCAGCGTCCATGGCATGTGCTACTACGAGCAGCCATACTCGACCTTCTTGGGCGTGGAGAAGATGACGAGTTCGGAACTCGATATCCCCCTGTCAGGAAGCACGATGGGCCTCTGGGAAGCAAGAAACGCCGAGGCCTGGGCGGCCATTGACATGTCTGCCATAAGGCTTACCACGGTCGGAGACGTCATGCAGGACGAGAGCTCGTTCAACATTGAGGGCCCGACCTTTGACGTGTCGCTCGTCATCGCCGCGCACGCCCTCCGGCTGCCAACCAGACAGAAGAGGCAGGAGGCGGAGCTGGTGCACGAGATCTCCAACTTCAGAACCAACGACCTGCTCATGTTCAGACACTTTGGGTCCCGGCCCGGGGCGACCACCTACCTCGCCCTGCACTACACGCCGCTCCACGTCCTCCTGGCGGTGTCGGGGGACAGCTGGGTGTTCAACAGGAAGATGATGTGCTTCGAGCTCTTCGCCGCGCACAAGAGGAAGCTGGTGCAGTGGCGCAACTCGGGAACGTGCGCCATTGCGACCGTCTTCGCCGCCCGCGCCATCCGCGACTTCCTCAGCCTCTCCGACGAGGCCGGACAGGCGGCAGTGCACGATGCCGTGGCCTGGAAAGACATATCCGACTACTGGGGTCTGTACGTCTGCACCCTCATCTGTTGGGCCTTTGGCCACACCGGCAGGCGGTCGGGCCCCGAGAGGCGGCTGCCGGCGCGGACCCGTGCCATCGGCTGGATACAGGCAGCGGCCGACATGGAGCCCGCCCAGCTCCAGGCTTCGCCGGCGCACCTGCGGGAGGACACGCAGGCCATTGTCGGGTTCGTGAGAGACATTTTGGAAAAAGATTGCCTCGCGGGGAGAAATATTCTGTTTACCGACTCGGTGGGCGTGCTGCGGAAACTAGAAGAGGTGGACAACTGGAGCTGGTTCTAGCAGCCCTATGGGAGCAAATTAGTTGTTCTCCCCGGCAGAGTTCTTGTACTTTTTTTTCTTTCTTCCCCCTCCCCCCCCCCAACCTTCCTTCTTTTCTTCTTTTTTTTTCTGTTCTAATTCCTCTTTTCATTTTTTTTTTCCTATTTTGCCTTTTGTTTTTATTTTTGTTTCGCACGGAATTAGATGTGCTGTTTCTGAGGTACACCCATGATTAGCTGATAGGCCAATCACAAGAGTAAAGCATCCATAATGTTGATGTTACTTTTTTTGTTTCTTTTTTTTTTTTTTTGGAATCGCAATGCAATAAATAGATGGGGTACTCTGGACCTCACAGGTTTGACCTTTTTTTCTTCTCTTCGTTTTCTGTTTTTATCCCTCTTGTTTCTTTTCATGTTAGTAGTAGTATGTATGTGATGGAATGCTCTGCTCAAGAACCTTTTTAAGCAATCGACGTCCAGTTGGGCGAGGGTTGGTCGCGCGTTTAAACCACTGAGGATTGTTTCTATCTCGTCTGCACATACTATGTAGTACTAGATACCATGGCACTACTAGTACTAGTACTACTAGTAGTTAGGGTCTATCACTAGGACCCATCCTCGGGTCCGAAGACAGTACTACGTAGTATGCCGCCTTCATTAAAAAAAAAACCCCCCATCTAAATCCACCGGCTCTCAACCACTCCATTTTCCCTAGACCCCGTAGCAATAACACGATCAAGCTAGCTCGTGGTGGAACTAGGGCTAGTACTTCTACGGGATGCTTGAAAGGGGAATCCCTTGTGAGGATGGAAAACTAAGTAACGATTGTGGGATGGCGATTGGGTTGGGCGGCCCGGCCCGATGCCTCTCGACTCGGTGTTTGGTGTTTGTTTGTGAGGTGGCCCCGCACCTTCCTTCTGTAGCTGTAGCTGCTAGCCTAAAGAATAATTTGAGCTTGGGACTGTAGACAACACGTGACCGTTGGGGGCACGTACGCCTGACCCACACACATAACAACATACACAAAACACCACACCACTCTCACGAGACCCCGCACCTTCCTTCTGTAGCTATACATAGCAGCTGCTAGCCTAAAGAACAATTCGAGCTTGGGACTGTAGACAACACGTGACCGGGGGGCACGTATGCCTGACCCACACACATAACAACATACACAAAACACCACACCACTCTCACGAGTCTTGCGTTTCCCTTTCTTAGAATAGGACATGATGGATAATAGTATCGTTTTGCTGCACTAGTGCTTGCTTCTTTTTTTTTTTTTTTTTTTTTTGCTACGGTCTATTTGCTTCGTATCCCTTTGTGATACCGACGTTTTCCCTTTCCCTTTCCCTTTCCTCTTCTCTCGATGACTGTTAGACGCGCGCATACAGCAAGCAGTCTACGAATGCCTCATTTCCAAACCGGCGGTCGGACACGGCACATCATGACACACATCCAGATGTAACGTGCAAAGCGGCAAAGCTATCTCGGACGGACGGCAACGGCTCCATCTGCGCAGGGGCACGCTCATCGTACACTCGTAATAGCTTCCTCTTCTCTCCTCTGTGATATAGCTTACGTAGTGTATAACGGCCAAAAACGGACTCGATCGCGAGGGACAGCAGCTTCGCCCACAGCGCACCGGTCTTCAGACCGCCTGAGGCGGGAGGCCGATGAGCAGTATTGCTACGTGTGCACTGCCCTTGCTCTCGTCTGATTACAAACTGAGCAAACTATTCACTGCACATTGTTCATTGTGCACTATTCATCGCATAACTGCTTGTTGCTTGAGAAGATGGGTTTTCGGTCTGTTTTCCTTGGTGGACTTGTCTTGCGCACCACACATCAGTAGAGCCATCTCTTCTCTGCCCTACTCCACGGGTTCTGGCTAAGACGTGTGAAGCGATTCCAGTGTCGAGCTTGGAAAATTCCACTCGGTGTTCCTCGGTATAACTTACTATGTACAAAATTTCTACCTGCACTGACAAGTAGATCAGACGACCGTTATCTCATGCAAGGTGCAAGGGTCTATCCCTGCCTTGTTCTGTCGATGTACTACCATACAACCTGACCCTCCGATCGTCGGCACTCTAACCTTGACGCTTTTTTTTTTTTTTTTTTAAAAAAAAAAAGAGAGGGAGATAGAGAGAGAGAGAATTGAGTGTCTGCACCTTTGCGTATTTGCATACTTAAACGCGGCAAGCCTTTCCACGATGCCAACTCTACAACAAAGCCAGCAGCATCAAGACACTGCTCGTCGAGGACAGAAGCGCCGCGCTACTTCTTCATCTTCACACGAATCGGTCAATCCTCCTCTCAAAAAGCAGAAAGCCCCTTCCTCTTCACACAAAACAGTCGATTCTGTCCTTGAAGAGCAGAAAGCCCCTTCCTCTCCATACAAAACAGTCGATTCTGTCCTTGAAAAGCAGAAAACCCCTTCCTCTCCAGACAAAACAGTCAATTCTGTCCTTGAAAAGCAGAAAGCCCCCTCCCCTTCAAACAAAACAGTCAATCCTCCCCTTCAAAAGCAGGAGGCCCCTTCCTCCTCAAACGAAGCAGTCAATCCTCCCCTCGAAAAGCGAAAAAGGTCTTCATGGTTTCCACCTCCTGAGTTCTGGGACGAACTTTTGAAGATTCCTCTTTGCTTCCGCGCATTACGAGAACTCGATCGGCGAAACGGTTCCAAACATCCCATCCAAACCGCACGCGTACATCGCCTTCCGTCAAACCTTGTTCGTTTCACAAGACAAGGTGGTCCTGATATCTTACACCTTAGAGGGGTAAGTCGGTACGATCTGATAAATTTAAGGCCTGCTAACGTGATATAGTATCGATTCCTACGAAATCAGAAAATAATGGCCACTCACCAGGCACAACTTCGACTCCAGGAAGAGGCTATCACTGGCAAAAAAAGCACAACGCCCAGCAGTCGGTTTGATCAAGCATTTGAGGAACACCTCAGAGAGTATAATATACTCCCATCGCATTGCCAATACCCCGACGGTACTCTGCCTATCGCGCCGCTCAATAATAGCGATATACTGCAAATGCTAGCTAAGTCCAGACCATTGGAGTTCAACAATGATGATTTCGATGAAGTTCAACCTCTACTTCAGAATATGTTTGATAAGGAAATCATCAAAAAGCGCATTGTCAAGTCGTTGCTAGAAGGAACGACGGCAGACTCTGAGTGCGTTGGAACGGATGTTTCATTTACAAACTTTGACTTCTTGACCAATGCCACACATCAGTCAGCTAAACCCGATGTCTATCATGGCGCACGACAGGACCAAGTTCATCCAGCAGTTTATGAAGAATTGGAACACAAAATTGTTCCTTCGAAGAATGTAATTTGGGAAATTCCGCTTGTCCCCAACTTTTTTGTGGAAGTGAAATGCACTTCCCGCAGTCAACTTGACCTATACCGACGGGCATGCTTTTATGGCGCTTCGGGGGCCAAAGCGATGGAGAGTTTGCAGTACTATCATCGGCCAATAGAATACGACCACCACGCATACACGATCGTAGCAACATATGAAGGAGGTGGCATGCTTAGGATATATGCCGTCTATCCTATACCACTGAAGAATCGAAACACGGGATCTGGGTTCGTTTCGAAGCAAATCATGAGCTATTCCATCTCTGGCGATTTTGATTCGTTTTGTCGAGGGATTGCTGCATTCCGCAATGCGAAAGAATGGGCGAAAGCCCAGCGGGATTTCTTTATTGAACAGGCGAACGCAAGAGCAGAAATGGAGCATTGAGATGACGCTTTCTTCTGTAAGAATACCCATCACCGTGAACAGTCTCAGGCCTTTGCTAATACACATCATTTCGCAAATCAAACAGACAATGAATCATTTCGATTCCACTGGCGCAGAGAAGAAAGACATTGGGGAGGGCCGCAGCCTAGTCTCGGCAGATGTCTGAAATACGAAAGTGCAGGGAAATGCAAGGAGCATGAGATGCAGTTTGAGTTTGGGTATATGGTTTGCCTGTTTAGTTGATAAATTCCGCTCCTGCCAGTCATTGTCGAAAACACACGTTTCCAGTATCTATCCATGTCTGATTGGATTCGCTTTTGCGCACGGTGTGTTTCTTCATTTCTCGTTGATGGCATTTGACGGCATTGCATGCCTCGCGAAACAAAAATAAAAATGGCACGCACAATGCACAATGAGTGTGCAGTGGTGAAATGCGCACACCACACGCGCATCGCACATGATGGCACGCTCTTGGCCCATAATCCATTCCATTCGCTTGCAGACAAGGCCCTCTTGGCTAGAACAACAACCAGAAGAAGAAGAGTACAATTTGCAGCAGGTCCATCCTAGTGTGACAAAAAAAATCACGTAGATTGATCAATTTTTTGAAGTTTGCTTTGCCTTGCAATCTCATAATGGCCTTTTTTTTTTTAAAAAAAAAACAAAAATAATAAAATAAAATAAAACCAGTTTCCTACATTGTGATGATGATACATGAGGATGCGACTTTGTCAAATGGACTGCGCGCATGGTCTCTTGTTTCTTGTTTTCCCGCAAGTCCAGTCCGTCAGTCTTCCATCCTCTTGTTGTCCCTTTGCACTTTTTTTTTTTTGTTCTCTCTTGTTTGGTTTTTTTTTAATAAAAAACAAACCATATGTACGAATTAATTTACTCGTGTGTATTGCCAATCCCCCTCTCCCCCCCCCCCCCCCTTTTTTTTTGCCCTTCGTCTCCATGACCGTGTCCTCGGGCCAGGGGCCAACACCAACACCAACACCATCACCAACATCAACACCATCGTAGTCAAAAGTTTCCCATGGTTGATCAATTTCCCCGCTGCATCCTCCTCGTCCGCAAGTGCTTTTGCTTATTTCTCCTACGAGTGACTAGCGCGCATATGGGTGGAAACCCCTGTTGCCGCCGCGACCACCGCCGCGGTAGTTTGCGCCCGGACGTCCGGCGTTCTTGGGCCCTGTCGGGGCGTTGGCGGGCGGAGCGCGCTGCGGATCGGGCGTGCCCTGGCCGCCTCGTCTGAATCCCGCGTCCGGCTGGGGGACGTCGTCGTACATGCCTTCCCAGGACGTGGGGGCTCCGGCGGCGCCGCTGTTCTTGCCGTAACCGCCGCCTCTGCCGCCTCGTCTACCGCCGCCGCCGCCGCCGCCGCCGCCGAGACCGATACTGCCTCCCGAGGGTCCGGCAGGGGGCGATTGGGATTGCTGATGGAACTGGTTGTAGTTTCCTTGCTCGGGCTGCTGCATCTGGGACGCTCCCGGCTGTTGTTGCTGCTGCTGCTGCTGCTGTTGCTGATGCTGCTGCTGTTGTTGCTGGTGCTGATGATGATGCTGCTGCTGCTGCTGCTGCTGGTGATGCTGTTGTTGCTGTTGCTGCATCATCTGTTGCTGCATCTGCTGCTGCATCTGCTGCATCATCTGCGGGTTCATGTTGCCCATCATGTTCTGGGGGACGTTGCCGCCTCCGCCGCGGCCCATCATCTGCTGCATCTGCTGCATCTGCATCATCTGCTGCCACATGGCCGGGTTCATGCTCATGTTCCGGTTCATGGCCATCTGGGACTGCATCATGGTGAAGTACTGCTGCATGCGCTGGAAATACTGCGCCATGACCTGGGGCGTCATGCCGGCGCTGCCACCCATCTGCTGGCCCATGGCGCCGCCGTGGCCGGTCTGGTCATCCTTCTTGAACTTGTTCCGCTTGGCAGCCTCCTCTTCCTCGCGGAGGTTGCCTCGGGGCTGTGCTCTCTTCACTTCGACGGGTTTGCCGTGGATCTCGAGCGGAACGTCGATGCAGGCCTCGACTCCGGCCTCGCTTTCAAAAGTCACGAAACCAAACCCTCTTGGTCGGCCTGTGTCCTTGTCCATCATGAGCGTTGCATCCACCACTCGCCCGAACTGGGCAAAGTAGTCTCGGAATTCCTGATCCGTCGTTTCCTGGCTGACGCCGCCGACGAAGATCTTGCTCGTCTTTTCTTGCTCGTCTCTGGGAATCGCTCTCTTGGGATCAATCTGATTTTTGTTTTTTTAGAGAAAAAAAAAGTGTTAACCCTCCCCAAGGTTGGTCGAAAAAGAAGACATGTTTTTTTTTCCAGGCTGGTGAAGCTCACAATTTTTCCATCCAAAAAGTGTTCTTTGACCATGACGATATTGACAGTCTTGGCATCCTTAAAGGTGAGGAACCCGAAGCCTCGAGATCGGCCGGTGCTGCTGTCGCGCATGACGGTGCATTCGATGATCTCTCCAAATTGCTCGAAATATTCTTTCAACGACTCTGTTGATCCAATGTCAGAAACAGGGAAAATTCAACCTATCTTGCCAAGTTCAACCAATTTCCGTGACGTACGATCTGTAGTTTCCCAGTTGAGTCCGCCGATGAACATTTTCCTAGAGAACAAAAAAACAAAAAGGTCAGCGAGCCGCCATAATTCATGATTTTAGTTATTTCAATATCGGGCTCATTTGCAGCGTGGCTGAGGCTGCGAGCAAGGCCAGATAGCAAATAGATTTCGCAGTGAGATGCAAATCCTCCACATGCATGACAAGCCTGATGAATGTTTTTTCCCCCCCGGCCAGATCCGTCCATGACATGAGACATGCGCGCAGAATTTCATCATCGCAGCAAGTAGAGAAACCAGGTGAGCGACTCGTTCGAAGATGAGAGTCATGTTGAGTTTCATGGAACTTCGCCCTTTATGCTGCTCCCTCCCATTTCCCGTTTTTGGCCGTTTTTTTTTTTTTTTTGGGGGGGGGGGGGGGTTGGTTCATTTATGTTTGATTTTTTTCGTCTTCTTTCTTTCTTTCAAAAAAAATAAAATAAAAAAGACTTCTGACGTAGAGTAGCCAAGCCAAGTAAATGTGCGTGGCAACATAGCGTAGCAAATAACAAGCAGGGGGGGGGGGGGGGGGGGAAAGCGTGTGGAACTGGTAGGCGGTCGTAAAAAAAAAAAAGCAAAATCGTCATGT
>JABAEC010000001.1:413903-468482 GCA_013435705.1 Claviceps paspali | reverse complement strand
CCCCCCCCCCCCCCCCCCCCCCCCCCCCCCCCCCCCCCCCCCCCCCCCCCCCCCCCCCCCCCCCCCCCCCCCCCCCCCCCCCCCCCCCCCCCCCCCCCCCCCCCCCCAAAGCGTGTGGAACTGGTAGGCGGTCGTAAAAAAAATAAAGCATCATCGTCATGTCTCCTTTCAGGGACCAGTGCGTGGCGAGAATTGATGGCACCCAGACATGAAACTGTGCCTTGATGCTTCCAAGAACGAGAAAAGTGCCGCAGAAAAACAGAGTGGCGAGCCGCGCCCTGCCGTAACGCAGTCATCAATCCAAGGATCGGCCCGGCTGTACGAGTTCGACCAGCAGATTCAAGATCGAAAGTATCCACAGACATCGATATCGTGTGCATCGTGGTGATGGTGGAGTTGGCAAGCAGGGCTGCGACAAACGACAGGTCCAACAACACAAAAGTAGTATCGCCACTGCATACAAGCTATTTGTAGCCATATTATCCCTTGCGTCGATTTCTTTGGTTTCTGACTTGTTTTCTTTTCTTTCTTTCTTTTTTTTTTTTTTTTTGCGTGTCTGTGCTATCGTCTTTGGTTTTCTTTGATATGATACCATCTGTACTGTAACTGTAACTGTCTGACTCATACTGACTGTCTCGAGCTAGTTATACCATAACTTGGAGCGCTAGTCGCCGTGAATCCAGCTGCTACAGCCCGAGGTTCCCGAGTTGTGCGGATCCAGCTCCAAGAAGCTTGATAGACATGCTCGACGCTGGGCGAGCGTGCTACCAGCCACAGGAGCGTGTCCAACAGAAGTCTAGAGTCGGGAAGGATATCTTCTTTTCCGGTTGGATAAAAGAATACACGGGGACGGTAGGATCCCAAAGTGCGGATTTGTTTTTCTGGGTTTTTCTTTTTCTTTTGCCCCCTTGTTTTGTGAGAGTTCTCCATTTCATCCCTTGTGCTCTTGAATATACTCTCTTTCGCCAGCCTGATGTATTGCGATGGTGTGACGAGGCACACCAACTTAGCAGACCATACGATCCCTGAGCCGCTAGCCACTCCTGACACGAGGGTGCAGCCTCTTTCTCTGAGACTGGTGAATGCATCTTTCTTCTTCTTCTGCTTCTGCTTCTTCGTCTTGCCAGAGCCGACGAACCAGTCAGGTCCCCCACAAATCATGAGTCCCCTGGGACTAAAGCGAAACAACTCAAGTCTCGCATTCAGACTACCGGCTGGCTGGCCGGCTACTGACAGAAAGACGCTCTCGTCGGTACCAATTTCCATTGATACTGTATTGCAATTGATAGCCAAGAAAAGACCCCACGCCGTGCGAGAGAGTCATGAGAGAGTTTGGGGCATGCGATTTATAGGACGCTCATTTCACAGCAAAAAAAAAAAAAAAAGTATTGCATCAGACTTACCCATCATCTTTGGCACTAGCTTTGTGCGCGCTTCCATATGTAGTCGTTGATGTATCGACATCATGCGAATGGGCAGCTACAGTGCTGTTATTATCGCGACCGCCGAGGTTGAAGTCCACGTCGTCGTCGTCATCGTCGTCGTCTTCATCGTCGCCTCCGTCTTGTTGCATATTTGTATCCTGTTGCGCGTGATCATTTGACGCAGGTGCCATGGCTTGGTCGTCAGGCTTGGAGATTTCGGCTGTCACTACTTCTGCGGGCGCTGGCGGCGCTTTGGACGCGTCGTTATCGTCGTACCTGAAGCGCAATAGAGTTAGTCGATGAAAAGCAGGTCATGAGGTGTTTTTTTTTTGGAAGTTAGAAAATAAGGGCTGATAGCGACAACACGTACAAATCGGCGAAGAGATCATCTTCGAAATTTTCTGGTTCCGTCATATCCGGGGGAATGGAAAGGCGACAGTGACAGCCAAGGGCCAGAGAAAACAAGTCCTATGATCCAGATCTAGGTCCAGGTCCAGGTCCCGTTACGAGCCAGACGGATACGCAACCGGCGTTCGCTGGTTCCTACGCAGTGTGGTGATACCTTGCAAGTCCTCGGTGCAATTGAGTCGTCGTTTGTGCGTAGTAGCAATGAAGCAAGAAAGCTGGGCACAGAGCACAGAGGACAGAACAGAGGGGGGACGACGCTGATTGTTCTGATTGTCCCGAAGCTGCTTAGTCAGAAACAAGGTTGGTGGTTGGTTGTTCTTGGTACTAAGTTAGAGACGAACCCACCAACCACTGACCAACTGTTTGCCCGCTCGCCCAGACGTCCGTCACCCCACGTCGTCTCATCATGTCTCGTCGCTCGCCCTCGACGGCCCGCTACTACTAGTACTTAGTACTAGTAGTAGGAGGTATTCAGTACCCAGCTGCCGCCCAGCAGCCCAGCAACTTAGTAGTAGTACTACTAGTACTACCCCACCCTCCCACACTTCCACACTTTCCATGCCCGTCCTAGTAGGTATCCGGTACTTGACAGGTAGTAGATACTTAGTAGTGGTGAGTACTGTAGTAGTAGTAGTACTGGTACTTGCACCCACCATCCATCGCGCCTCTCGTCCCATTTGCTGCTCCAGATCCTCGCGCAAACGAGGCTCTCGCCCGAGTCTCTCCGCGCATCCCTCGCAGTATTCGCACTATGAAGCGTCTTCTCGACTGCCTCGACGACCAAACCTGATCATGTGGTCGTCATCTGGCAGTGGCAAGAAGCCCGCAGCGTCTGTAAGTCTGGGCGCCCTCGTTCGTGCCCTCGTTCGTGCCCTTTGATGAGAGGGCGGGCGGCATCGTCACCCCTCACCTCGTCCCTCGTTTCTCGTTGACGTCGCGGCCGACCCAAGACCCAAGCTGGCAGGGTGGCAGGGTGGGCGGCTTGGATTTCCCAGCTGACAGCCAAGCTTCGCAGCCCCAGGAAATGGTTCAAGTCGGTATGTCGCTCCGTCCGTTCGCCTTGCTTCCTTCGTTTCCGTCGCTCCCCTTCGGCGGCAGCGCATCGCGGCTTCGGTCTCGAAGCACTCACTCACCCACTCACTCTCACTCTCACTCTCTCTCACTCACTACCTGCCTCCAAACCAACCACAACTGACTCGTCGTCCGGCACTGCTGCGAAACAGATCGCTCCGAGTACGTCACGGCATCGTGGCAGATGCCTGCATGTGCCCCCATCGTTGTTCCGAGGACTAACGCTGTATGGGCGCCCAACACAGGTCTCCGTCCCCGTTCTGGAGACAGCCGATCAAAGACAATGTTCCCAAGAGGACCGTGACGGTGCCGCCGGGTCGCGACCCGAATTTTGTTGTCGGCGCCGCCTATTCACATGCCGACATGCTCAAGTTCGATCCATCGTACGCCTGCACCACCACCGTTGGAAGCCGATGGAGGCAGTCCTCTCTTTTTGTCTTTCGTTTGTCGTCTAGGCTGTTTCTCAGGCACGTGCAGCTGACTACAGGTTTCGCAGGACCATGGCAGCAACTCGGCCAAGAACACCACCGTCGAGACACGGCGAGCCGACACCCCCCCCGCGCGGCTCTACCGGCGGAACCTCGCCACCTCTGAAGAGTTACTTCAGCTTCCTCTCCAACACGAACGACGACTGGAAAGCCGACGAAGACGAGATGCTCGGGTACGATGACGACGACGGCGATGATTTTGGGCTGCCGAGCCTGTCCAACACAAAGAGAAGGTCAAAGAGAATAATGGCGAGTAAACAAGGAAGGGGCAAGTCGGACGCCGACGTCGGTGTCGGCACGGACGCGGGAGCCCTGTCACCGGCCGTCGACAGCAGGTTCGGCCTGGGAGCAAGGCGGCATTCCAATAGTGCAGACATCGCCGTGGAACGTCCCTCGCTGTCATATCCAGTGCCCAAGAAGAGCGAGGGCAAGATCCTCCGGCCACAGTACAAGGACATCCTTCAGGGTACGTTGTGACGCCTCGCGTTTCGATCCTGCTCGTCCGGTCGTCTCGTTGGCATTTCCTTCATGTGACCCTTCGCTCTTCTGCAATCAAGCTCACCCTCCTCTTCCACGTCCGGCACAGACCCCGCCAATGCCCTGCACCTGATAAACTATCCATCCATCGCCGCCGACGCCACAGCCAAGGACGCCGACGCCATCAACTCCCGCATAACAAGGATCAACAAGTTCAAGAAGCTCCTCCAGACCTCCTCCGTCCCGCTGCCGGAGCTCCGCACGCTGGCCTGGTCGGGCGTGCCCGAGGAGGTCCGCGCCATGACGTGGCAGCTCCTCCTGAGCTACCTGCCGACCAGCAGCGAGCGCAGGGTGGCCACGCTTGAGCGCAAGCGCAGGGAATACACCGACGGCGTGCGGCAGGCCTTCGAGCGCTTCGGCCCAAACGTGGCCTCCTCCGGACGGGCACGAGGCCTCGACGAAGCCGTCTGGCACCAGATCAGCATAGACATCCCCCGGACGAACCCGCACATAGAGCTCTACAGCTACGAGGCGACGCAGCGGTCGCTGGAGCGCATCCTGTACCTGTGGGCCGTGCGACACCCGGCGAGCGGCTACGTCCAGGGCATCAACGACCTCGTCACCCCCTTCTTCCAGGTATTCCTCGGCCTGTACATCACCGATCCCAACATCGAGACGGGCATGGACCCCGGCCAGCTTCCCAAATCGGTCCTCGATGCCGTCGAGGCCGACTCGTTCTGGTGCCTGACCAAGCTCCTGGACGGCATCCAGGACCACTACATAGTCGCACAGCCGGGCATCCAGCGTCAAGTAGGCGCGCTGCGCGACCTCACCGCCCGGATCGACTCGACCCTCTCCAAGCACCTCGAGCAAGAGGGCGTCGAGTTCATCCAGTTCAGCTTCCGGTGGATGAACTGCCTCCTCATGCGGGAAATCAGCGTCAAAAACATAATCCGCATGTGGGACACCTATCTCGTACGTTGACGGACAAACCAACACCCCCCTTGACCTTCCTATTGCCTCCTCGAAAAACACTAACCAAGCCCACCCCCCTCCGTTCCTCCTCCCCTCCCCCCCCTTTTTTAACCCCCACACAGGCTGAAGAGCGAGGCTTCTCCGAATTCCACCTCTACGTCTGCGCCGCCCTCCTCGTCAAGTGGTCCGAGAAACTCACCAAGATGGACTTTCAAGAAATCATGATGTTCCTCCAGAGCCTGCCCACCAAGTCATGGACAGAAAAGGACATTGAGCTTCTGCTCAGCGAAGCCTTCATCTGGCAGAGTCTGTACAAGGGCTCGGCCGCACATCTAAAGGGGGGGCCAAGGAAGCCTCTGCTTTCGAATCTCCAGTTGTAGCTACACCTCTAACCCTCCTCCCCCCCCCCTCCCCCCGGCTTGGGTCTGGGTTCTTTGTTTTTTTTTTTTTTTTTTTTCCATTTCTTCTCGTCTCACCAATTCCAGCTAGCCCATTCCAAGGGGCCGCAGTATGTAAAATCCGTCTTTTCTCACTCTGCCCGTATCTCATTTTTTTTTTCTCACCCTTGGTTTTTTTTCTTTTTTTTTCATCTTTGGTGTTTTAGGAATGCGACGGCCGGGAAGGAAAGTGTGTGTGCTGGTGAAAATCGTTTCGTCCGGCGTGTCACAAAACCAGGCGTGTTACCAACGCATGACGAACGTGGCAAATGATGGGTTTTTTTTCGGTTTTTTTCCTCTTTCCGGTTTTTTCCTCTCTTTTTTTTTGGGTTGGGGGAGGGGGGCGGTTGGGTTCTTTTATTCACGACAGACGACGGGGCGGATGGTGTACACAAGTTTCAAGCTTCAATTTTGGTTTTGTTTTGAAAGAAAAAGAAAAAGAAAAAAAAGGCATTTCACACGTATTGCCCATTCAGAAGGTGGACTTATCAACCATCTTTCGACAGAATTGAATACAAAAAGAAAAAAAAAGAAAAAGAAAGAAAGAGAGAGCGTGGAATCAGGGAACGCAACGGGTTTTGAAAAAAATTCAAAAAAAAAGATATTTTGAACCAGCAAGACTGGAAAGTTTCTTTCTTTCTTTCTCTCTTTTTTTTTTTTTTAAAAAAAAAAAACACACCGCTCAATTCGCTCCAATCGCGATAGCCTCATCTCACCTACATGCGGCGCCGTCTGTAAACACGTCACTTTCATCCAACAGCCTGTGTGACAGTTCCAAATGGACGACGGGGGAACAATCGCATGCCCAAACTGCTTTATTACTTGATCCAATCATGGATTCATCCAATCATAATAGCCCCGAAACCCAACGAACGACAAGAAAAAAGAGCAAGAAAAAGAAGAAGGAAATAAAAAAAAATGCTTAAACAAGCCTTCGCGACACAGCCGGCGTGGAAAAATATCAATACTCCTCCTTCAACGCCTGGCCTTCATTATCCTAAAACTCGTTTTCTGGGGGGAAGAAGGGGGGGGGGGGGGGAGGGGGGTGTCACATGCATCACGTTGCCCCTGTGACATCGTCCACATAGGCGAGCGTGTGCCTGTTTTCATCGCAGACCCTCGCCCATTCGAGCAGCAGCCGCCAGACATACAAGCGCATATCCTCGCGGCGGAGCACCTTGTCGGACCACGATTGCCCTTGCTCGGCAATGAAGCGCGCTGCGGCATCTCCCAGGCCGCCGCCATCGGAAAAATAGTCCAGAAGCGGGTACAGGTCTTGGAACGTGTTGTCAAAGGGGACAAAATGGACCCACGGGGTCAGCCGGTCATCGTGCCACTCGGCGTAGACGGTGGCTTTCAGAGGCAGGCTAGTGGAACGGAGGAAGCCGCGGAAGCGAGCCGAGAAGGAGTTGCCGTCGACGTCGGGCAGAAACTTGTATTCGTACTGCTGCCGCATGGGGAGGTGCGGCTGCTTGGAAAACACGTCGGCGTAAAAGGGACATTCTTCGGGGCCGCACATGCCGACGAAACCGGCGTTGGCAAGCCCGCTGATCCACGGGCCGAGGCTGCCATTGTGCAGACGCGCGCTGGGGTACAGGGCAGCCGAGGGCAGGTCGAACGATTTGGCGCGAGCCCCCGTCTCCTCGGCCTGCAAAACAAGGGACCCGTTGAGCATCTGGACGAGGCGCTGGCGTTGAAAATGGTGCCAGTTGTGTTCTTTGGCGCGGCCGCCAGAGCCATCGCCCCGCCAGACGGCGCCATCCTTCTTCCGCTCCCACTTGGAACCGTGGGATTCTCCACCAGAGTAGAAGTCGCCCTTGTCGAGATACATGGCCCCCGGTATCAAAATCTCATTGTTCTGCAGCAGCTTGGAGCCCCCGAAGAGCGGTATCAACTCGTCCGCGGAAGACAGGCTGACCGGCTCGATAAAAGAGCCATGGAGATGGCGCAGGTGAGGCTGCAGACAGGGATCCGAGGAAGCAGTGAAGTTTCGGACGTATCCCTTGTATGCGTACGCGGGCCTGTAGTTCTCGGGAAACTCGGCCGGGCCAGACCAGTCCGTAAGCTGTTTCACACCATGTGCGGGAGTGTCGGGTCCGCACGTCCTGACGAAGAGGTCCCAGTACTGCTCACCCGGCCCATACCACTTTGGCTCATACATATCATGGGGACCAGCTAGGTCGAGGTCCGACAAGCCCTGGTATTTCGCGGTTGCGTGCTTGGCGTCAACCATTCTTCTCTCTTTGGCCTCCTTCTCGACCAGCCCGGCAATGTTTTGATAGGGAACGAGAAGCCTTGGTTCGTCCATGTAGTTGATTGGCATGTCGACGTCAGGCAAGAACTGTGCCACTTCTTCCACCAGGTCGGTCCACATTTGCAGCCAGGGCACGAGGTTAGTCGTGTCACCGTCGCCGCGGGCAGTGCCGTTGCGAACTCTGACTACGTGATGCCACGCGGTGGCGCGCCGCTTTATCAACGGGGCATCCAGGGCCCAGAAGGGCGCCAGGTCTTTATATATTCGGTCAAAGAAGTCTTCAACAACGACTGCGTCGGCCTTGGAGGCGCCCTGGAACCACAGGTCGAATCCGGGGGGCGGATGTCGTCCTCGTCGTTCTCGATACGCGGCGGCGGCGGATTGCAGAGTATGGCTTCGTCGGGCGAGCAGCGCATCGTGGTGAGCCTTTGCCTCGACCATGAGTTTCCGGATAGGATGATTCCCGAAGGATTTCGTCGATGGTCTGTACTGGGTCCGGCGGTCCCAGAACCTCGAATCGCGCCATAACGCGTAGTTGGCCACGACGAGAAGAACGGCCAAGGCCAAGGTGGCGTAGCGCAGGGCTCGCCGTCGAGGCCGCTGCGTAAGACTCGACGGCTTGAGCATTACGAAGGAAATTTTGAAGATGATGTGAGAGGCGTGCCACGGGATGCAGTGGGCTAACAGAAAAGGGAAAAGGGAAAAGGGAAAAGAGAAAAGAAGAAGACGAAAAGAAGACAGAGAAAGCTTTATATGAATGGAGAACGAAAAAAGAAGCGAGATAGGGGATGAGGTAAAACGCGAGACTAGACGCTCTGGTGTTTGTTTGTTTGTTTTTTTGACTTTGATTATACTGTCAATCCAAGGTGGGGAGGAGCGAGGGTTTCGAGGAAAGAAGTATCTGTCTGCAAAATCACACCTGCTTAGCGATGAGGTGGCAGTGGATGTCTTGCATTCATCTGATGGGGTATCAGCAGGGGCGATGAAATCAAAAAACGTGGAGGGAGAAAAAAAAAAAGAAGACAATGAAGACGACGACGAATGAGCTCTACGTGAATGTAGTCAGCGAGTGCAGCGCGAGAACGAAGGAAAGAACCGGCGAGGGTCGTAGGGTCAGGGTCAATGGAACCCGTCGAAGCCCGCTGAAACCCCGTTGAAAACCTGTTGAAAGCCTGTTGAATCGCACTGCAGATAGTGTCCGAGACGCCATGGCGTCCCTCTGGCCTGTTGTAGGTTCTAGGGCGATAACGAGGTCACAAATCCGCGCTTTCAACCAATCATGACGGGCCGTTCTTGACGATCTGGTGCTGTTTGCGCTGTCTGGCCAGTGACAAGGGGGGGGCGAGCGGGAGTGCGTCGAAACTTCCGAAAGGATCAAATCAGGGATACCGTTTACGGAATTACGCCATGGCGGCAACCAAGGACATGGCAGGGGGGGGAGTTCACCGGGATGCCCGTTCTCGTCCATACCTACCGGGTAGGCAAGAAACAAACGTACTACTACTACGTACTAGTACTACTACGTACGTAGTAGTAAATGCTCGTGGATTTTGCTTACATAATTCAACCTTGCCACTCACCTCACACTTTATTTTCAAAAACACAACCCGGCTAAACCTCGTGTTACCAATGTCTCATCCACCCGCCCCGAGCCAATCATCGCCTCGCAATTCCAAAACAGCCAAAGGCGAAATCACATTTGCCTCTGCGTCCAAGACTCTTGACGTCTGTCGTCCACGGGCATCCATTCACCACCGCTCGTCGTCAACGACCGATCCTCCCGCTCCTCCATCGCCCATCCGTCCCGTGTCGTGGACACAAATAAAGCGAGAACAGATTACAGATCAAAAGCCCCAGATGCTGCCGTCGCGATCCGTGGCCTCGACGGCCCTGCGAGGTGCGTTCCCCTTGTCCCACCCATGTCACAACGAGACTTGGGAAGCCGTCGAATTCGTGAACAGCCAACCAGCCCTCTATGGCCCCGAGCGATGCCTGCGGGCATGGACATCCTCTCTCTATCGCCCACCAATACGCCTTGGACTAACGATGAGCGATGACAAGGCAAGCCAACGACGGCTCTGATCCCCCTCCGAGCGGCAGTCGCCTCCCGTCCCATCCTCGCCACCCGCCGTGATGCGTCGTCTCTGACCCCCCACGGCGCGGGCTCGTCGCTCGCCAAACCCCGCAAAGAAGTCCCCCTGCCCAGCGAGACCAGACCCAAAAACATCATGCAATATGCCCTGTACGTCGCTCCCCCTTCCCCTCCCGCCATCTGGCCCAGGGCACGGAGAAGCCGTTCCCACCCGCGCCCCCATGCTGACCGGAACCCCCCCCGCCCTTCCGCAGGACCACCCTCGACGGCATCACCAACTGGGCTCGTCAGTCGTCCCTATGGCCCATGACCTTCGGGCTCGCCTGCTGCGCCGTCGAGATGATGCACCTCTCCACTCCTCGATACGACCAGGACCGCCTGGGAATCATCTTCAGAGCGTCCCCCCGCCAGTCCGACGTCATGATTGTCGCCGGCACCCTCACCAACAAGATGGCGCCCGCCCTGCGCCAGGTCTACGATCAGATGCCCGAACCCCGATGGGTCATCTCCATGGGGAGCTGCGCCAACGGCGGCGGCTACTACCACTACAGCTACAGCGTCGTCAGGGGCTGTGACCGCGTCGTCCCCGTCGACATCTACGTCCCCGGATGTCCGCCCACCAGCGAGGCCCTCATGTATGGCATCTTCCAGCTGCAGAGGAAGATGCGCAACACCCAAATCACCCGCATGTGGTACCGAAGGTAGAGAAGAGAGGGTCTCGAAGCGGACGAGGAGATTCGACAGGGGGGGGGGGGGGGGGTGTGTTTCTTCAAATCTTCCCCATACACGCATGTACATGCAAGAGAACAGATTAGTAAATGAATGTACAACTAGAGATGGAGAGATGCGCGAGAAACAGAAAAAAAAAACCGAAAAAAAAGTCGAAAAAAAAGACTACAACAAAAACAAAACACAGAAAAAAAACCTCAACGCATGTATAATTGTCCAGCAACGTGCACCTGGCTTAGCCATCCATCCATCCATAGCAGCAGTACCACAACCAATACAACAACCCCCTTTTCCTTTGTGCACACCCAAAGAACACATCTCAATGCCAACCAACACATGATAACGTTGAAAACTGGGCAGCAGCAGCAAAAAAAAAAAAAACCTCGCCCCTTCCCCCCAGAAAAACCCATGTGACAAAATACCATTCCCAGTGTCCTCCACTGCGGTTCCTACGCACGCAGCTACTACGTATCCTAAGCCGTAGCCACCTCCGTACATACTAGTACTTGGTACTTAGTAGCCACCCCCCCCAGGGAACACAAAGGAAAAGAAGAATAAAAGTATCTTGAAAAACCCAGAAACATCGCGAGGAAAAAAAATAAAATAAAAAGAGAAGCTCAAAAAAGGAGCACAAAATAAACCTAAAAAAGCACCCACACACATCACGGCATCACGGCACCACACCCACAATCCTTAATCACGGCCTCCCTCCCGAACAAATTCCATGCAACAAATCTCCTGGATTTCATCTACAGACCATCGGGAACAATGTACGCTCCTTGATCCTGTGACATGCGTGGACACTTGCAGCATCTGAATTTTAACAACCCCCCCCTTAGCGCCAGAATGACCCCCTCTTCTCGATGATTTCTTTGAATAAGAGAAAATAAAAAAAAATTGACGACAGCCAACAACCGGATGAGCCGTGATGAAATTCTTAACCAAAAAAGAGTATGCTCGGCGCTTGAAAGAATGTTGGGAGGCAAAAAAAAAAAAAAAAAAAAAAAAAAAAAAAGAAAGAAAGAAAGAAAGAAAGAGAATACAGGACAAATCCCAATAAGATAATCAAGGTTAATGTGGGCTATTTCCGCATGTTACTTTTCCTGTTCATGTACAAAACACATGCCCCCCTCCCCCATCCTTCCTCTTTCTACTCTTGGCCAAATCCCATGGTCTCCTCCACGGCCACTGTGAGCTTTTGCTGCAGCGTCTCCAATGATTTGTACGGAGGCAAGTCGATTCGGTTGAAACTGCAAAATCATCATCCGGTCAGTATCACTACCCCGTACCAGATGTGTGTTGAGGGGAGGAGGAGGAGCAGGCCTCCTCTTTCAGAGATTCTCAGCAGCCGACCTGTACGTACCAAGTATGTGCTTTGGGTAGGTTGGTCAACTCGCCCGTCTTTTCAATGGTAAATCGTCTCGGTCCATCACTGCCCTGTAAATCTTTGAATCCATTGACCGGGATCCGCGATGTTCCAGTGGTGAACTGCAGGAGACGCGACTTTTGCTCGCCGTCCCACGAACGAACGACCTGCCAGAAGTTCTGAATGACTTCATCCGACTCCGTGTATCCTCTGTAGTCTGTATGTTTCTTCCAGTCGTCTACGTCGATCTCGGCAATTCCTCCAATGAGCAATTCGAGCTCACGCTCGTCGAAAACGTTGATGAGATCCTGAGGAATGAGCTCATGAAAGCCCTCCTTGAAGGCCTGGAACTGTTCTGCGATGCGCTTCTCGATTCGCCATTTCACCATGAGGTCCACATATTCCTTCTTGTTCTCGTTGGTCACGTCAATGTTGCGACCGTTGGGTATGAGATCCTCAGTTGTCAAGACGCCGAACCGCTCGTCTTCAGTCGAGAATGTCTGTTCCAAGATACCGCCAGATATGTCATTGTCCAGCATCCACTGAAGCGATCGGTGAAAGTCGGCGTCGACACCCTCCATGTCCGCGAGCGCCACCGCCTTGCCGAGGACCATCTTGTACAAGGCTCCGATGAAGAAAGCGTCGAGGAACCGTCGATGGAAAATAGCCAAGCCGACGACGCGCCCAATGAACTTGAAGTAGTTGAGATGCTCGGGATTGATGCCGGAATGCGGGTTGATTTGCAGGGTGTAGTTATCGTGGGCCGAGTATTCAAAGAGGCAGTAGAACGGGTTGAACATCTCGTGGGACAAGAGAAAGAAGAACTCTCGAGACAAGCCACCGTAGTCCAAGCCATCTTCTCCGTCGAATTTGATCATGAGCCGCTTCTTCAAATCCGTGGCAGACTGACGGGTAATCTCGGCGAAGGAATCCTCGAAAATGTGCTCTCGTCGAACCTTGA
The DNA here is from genome assembly GCA_013435705.1 of Claviceps paspali. NCBI lineage: Eukaryota > Fungi > Ascomycota > Sordariomycetes > Hypocreales > Clavicipitaceae > Claviceps > Claviceps paspali. Next base: position 455,800 of record JABAEC010000001.1, on the reverse strand, counting down.
TGTGGCATTGCCCACTGAGGATACGCATGGCTGGCTGGGATCGGAAATAGATGAGCTTGCGTCGGAAGTCACGCTTGTACTGAGGGACGTTTTGGTCCAGCGAGGATGGCAGACGCGGATCGTCCCACGTCGTGGTCTTTGTGTTGTGGTCGACGAAGTATACGCGAGCTGTGTTGGTGAGTCGCATCTCCCATCCGCTCGGGAGCGGGCCGAGCTGGGACACTGGCTGCTGCTGGATCTGCCCGTTCGTGCTGTTCTGACCACCATACATCCTAATGTATTGCTGGCGACGTGGATCGACCCAGGTCGTGGTCCTGGTGTTGTGGTCAACAAAATACGGCCGTCCCTCGGGTGTGAACCGTTGCTCCCAGCCAGGAGGAAGCTCGCCCGTTCCTGGGCTCGTAGCCCCCGTGTGCATCACGGTCGTATTGGCGTTGGCATTGGCGTTGGGATTGACAGTGGCCGAGCCGCCTGCTGGGCTACCGCCGGCCTGAGACTGCCCGGCTGGTTGATGCTGAGATAACGTAGGAGAGCTGGCACCGGTGCGGTCCTCGGGAAGGGTTCGATTCTGATGTCTCTGTCGCTCGACCTGGGTCGCCGCTTCCCGATCGTTTCGAGCTTCTGAGGCGCCGCCGACTGTGGGGCGATTCCAGCTGGTCGTACGGGTGTTGTGATCGACATAATAGGTTCGCCCTAGGTTGTCCTCTCGACGCTCCCAGCCCGCTGGAAGACGACCTTGATTGTCCTCGAATGGACTCAGCTGGCTCGCTGACCGCGAGGAACCCGAGCCGTTTGTGCCGGCAGGGATGGATGTAGAGCTTGCTGCAGCAGGATGATGAGCCAGGTTCAGCTGGGGCCCGATGAGTGCGCCATTCGTACTCGACTGGGACGAAGCTGGTGGTCCTTCGGAAGCGGACATTACTGACGGGCTGGAAGCGCTCGGGACAGTCAAGATTGGCCTGCTGCTAGAAGAAGCCTGGCCTCCGCGTGCCGGAGTGGTGAGATTGCATGAGAGGTTAATTATGAGCTTTCCATGAACGACGAGGTTATCGGTCGACTTCTTGAGGTCCCTCGTGAGCATCTGATCTAGAACACGACGCTATGTCAGGAACTGCTTGCGCGAACAACAACAACAACGACAACGACAACAACAACAATAACAATAATAAAGATCGGGGGCATTCTTTTTTTCAGTTTCGGTGGATGCGTACCATCAGTATCAGGGGTGAGATCGGCCATTACATCGCCAACCCTGATGTTGATAACACCGAGGAAGCCCTGGTCCTTCTTCTTGAACTTTTTCTGATCAAACACTTGTACGGCAAGAATGCTGCCTTCGCTCGCCCGGCTACATATATATCATGGTGAGTACTATGTTGAGTAGTGTGTTCGGGCTGAAAGGCGCCCGGAGCCGTGATAAGAGTTACGGAGCTGGAAGGGAAGCAAAGGGCGGAGAGAAGAACAATTCGTACAAATCAAAGCTCTCGTTCCAGTAAGGGTTCAGCGTTCGTTTGCTGACGCTAGTGGTCTTGGTCTGCTCGCCATTGATGGTCGCGACGGCGAATGGGTCCGGAAACCCTACTATGATTAGGCACGTAGAAGGCAGAGGTGAGCGAGAACAAGGTGGGGATTTGTGCTCAACGTACTGAACACGTCTCTCTTGTAGAGGCCATCGGCGGCAATGACTGTTGCGAGGGCATTAGTGCACAGAAGCATGGACGGCGAGGCCAGCGGGCTACGTTGAGGCGAGAGAGGAGGGGTATCGGGGCCATACTCGTGACGCGCAGATTGGGCTTGCTGCAACGACTGTCAGTTTGGTGAGGTCCGTTGGCTGGCAACAACAAGGGAAACAGATGGATGGAGGAGTTGAGCTGTTGTGGCCACTCACCCGGGCAGACCAGCCTCAGTACGGGCGCTCATCATCGTAAGCCGCAGCGATGGACGGCGGTTGCAGTGACTTGAGTGAGCAGGGCAAGACAGACCGTCCGACGGCGTTGGTTTGAGGGTAGAATCACGGATGCAATTCACGGGGGGGGGGGGGGGGAGGCCAGAGAGGAAAAAAAAAAAAAAGAAATCCCGAGTGTAGAGGACGAGTTCCCGAGGGACTTTGTGGTCGGACAAGAACGACGTCGACTCGTGCGTTGCGTTGCGAAGTGCGAACGTTGGGAGGGACGTTCGAGGCGGCGGTTCGAAACAGCCCGCTCGGCGTTGTGGCAGAGTGGGCGGCCGATGGGCGGCAACGCTGGTTGGTCCCTGGAGCCCTGGCGTCCGCCCTGGAGCACCACCAGCAGCTGCACCGCCGCTTGGGCAGGAAGTGAGCGGGCGAATGAGCGGGCGGCGAGTGGGGCGGGGCCAGAGTAGTAGATATCTTGGCGCGCAGTATGAGAGCACCGTTTTTGCGCAGCCCTTTGCTACTATAAATAAATATATATTAGCCATGCCATATATACGCATGTATGTCTATACAGTATACAGCCATACAGTTGCAGTTACAAGTAGCGACTCGGCGGATCCGACACCTCCTCCGTCGAGTTCTTCAGGAGGTTGCTCTTGGTCCGTGAAAATACTACTAGTCCACGATCCAGTATCGACAGTGGGTCCCCAAAAGGGTAACTGCAGCCTTATCGTCTCCAAGAAGATAAGAGGTAGCAGCAAGTACCTCGGGTGACAAGTTTCAGTATGTGATGTATGTGATTGTCTCGGTACCCCAGACCTGGCGGTAATGAATCATGTCATCAGTGACCGGCGAATACAGTACTGATAGGTGGTGCGTCAGTGGGCGGGTCCCTGCCTCAAGCCCACCATGTATGTACTGGTGAGTACTGCTAGGTACACCAAAGTGCTGGTGAGATTTTAATGTACTACACGTACTCCTACTACTACTAGTACTACTACCACTACTACCACTACAGTACTAGGTAGTAGGTTTAGTAGTACTTAGTAGTAGTACCGTAGTACACTCTACCTGTATTTATCATGTTTGACCTCGTGGGTTCTTCCATCGGCTTTCCCATCGGATGCTTCCCGCTCAGCACGCAACCGTTCAGCAGCACAGGCCAGGCGCTCGCGCACACACCTGTCGGTGTAAAACACAAAATCTGACACAGCAAGCGCGTACTGGGCCGTTGTCATCAGCCATGCCGCTTCCGAACCCGAACCTCGGCACCATTGTTTTTGTAATCGTATACATATAATTACAAAGTACTATATAGACTAGTACATATAGTAAGCAATCTACCCCTCCCCTCCCCTCCCCTCCCCTCGCCTCCAAGAAAAATATCAAATCATCATCAGGACCCCAAAACTCCGATTCATTGCCATTATTGTGCCCTTCTCCTCCGCTGCCTTACTGTACACGACGCGACTTTCTCCTGTGCATTCTTTTTCCGCTTTACTCTTCTCGTCCACTTGCTCCGTGTCGCCTTCATTGCCCTTGCCCTTGTTCTGCCTGTTTTTACACTCACTCCCTGCTACTAAGACGGCGGCGTAATACCTTGGTATCAAATATCTTTCATTCCTGTGGCCAGTACATTTCCCCATCTTCCTTGTGTCTGTTCTGTTCTGGCAAGCCACTCACGATGCCTCAGATTCATCATCTGGTTCTAAAATTCCGAAGACTCCTCCTAAGCCCCTCACTCACGGGAAAAGAAAAGGTGAAAGAAATGAAAAAAAATAAATAAAATAAAAAACAAAAACAAAAACAAAAAAAAAAAAGCAAGGGAGGAAATCAGTAGTAATCAGGTGGTGCTGCTGAGAAGGACTCGCTTCCCTTTTCCTAGTACGGCGCGTGAACTCCCCGGCCACGACCTCTGTAACCACCACGGTAGCCTCCTCGTGGTGGGAAACCTCCGCGACCGAAGAAGCCCCTGCCGCCACGGAATCCGCCGCGGCCGCGACCTCGACTCATACCGGGGACGTTGGTTCGCTTTGGTGTAACTTTGATGTTGCGACCCTTGAAGAGGCTCTCGTTCAGCACGAGCGCTTGGGCAACTAGGCTGGGCTCTGTGAACTCGACGTAGGCGTAGCTAAAGCACCCCCAAATCAGTTAGCACGCGTAGCCAACTTGGCAAGCTGTGACAGTCGATGTCCCGCCGAGATGGAGAGAAGAAGAACCGCGGGAGAAAAGGAGCTACTTTGGATAAATAGACGTACCCCTTAGGTTGACCGGTGAACTTGTCCAAAAGAATTGTGACGCGGTTGATTGAGCCGCAACTCTGAAAATGGGCCTGGATCTCTTCAGGCGAAGCAGAATAGTCGACGTTTCCAACGAAGATGCTTCGCGCATCAATCGACTCCTTGTCGTCCGCCAGATCGGCCGACTGCTGTTCCAAAGTAGCCTGCATTTCCCGCAACTTCTTGGCCTCCTCTTCCATCTCTGCCACGCGACGCTTCATGGCTGTAATCTCTTCCTATAGACACAGCAACACATACTGTCAGTTTCTTTCTTTCTTTCTTTCTTTTCTTTCGTTCTTTCTTTCTTTCTCATGTTCTTGTCCCATGTGTCTGTCTTTTTGTGTTTCCCCGTCTCCATTTTTGCTGATGCACTCTTTTACGTCGTTCAAGACGTATGTGTCTTTCTCCCCTCATCATTGCCGTGCGCGATTTGCTCGCCAGGATGAGAATAATAAAACCCACCTCTTCAGCAGCCGTCATGTCGGTCTCGGGCTCTTGTCCTGCAGCCTGTGCAATAGGCTTCACCTCTGCCTGGTTTGCGTCGGACATGGTTGGATTTGCCGACGTATCTGCGCGTGTGTCGCGGGAGAGGTATGAAGTCTAGGTGCAGGTTGATTAGTGAGTTTGGGTTCGTGGGTTGAATTGCATGCCGAGGGGGGGAATAAACCGCGCGACTTTTTCAGTCATCCGAGAAAGAGACAAATGAACAGAGGACAGATGTGAACCTCGAGCTGAGGGGCTGTGCCATACCGCCAGCTGGCAAGGGACACGACGGATGCTCTTGTTTGTCAAGATAGCGACGCAAAGCAAAAAAAAAAAAAAAAAAAAAAAAAAAAAAAAAAAAAAAAACAAAGGCCACATGTTTGCCCACAAAGAGGGAAAACTCACCAGTCGTCGTCCTGATGCCAATTCCGCGGCAATTCTGGAAATCAACGAGGCAGGCGAAGGTGATGCGCTGCTCTGACTTGGGCGACAGACAAGTAAAGACGAATATGAGCACCGCGGTGAGGATATTTTGCTGTGGGAAGCTTTGCGGACTGAAGTCTTCTGGTAATTTAGTAATTATTGGGGCCGCCGTGGCGCACGCATCAACCCCCCCGGAGCTTGCGTCGGCCAGCCTAAATAAGAGGATGTCTGGGCCGGAGTTTATCCACCAACGACCAACCCAACGGGAGGCTCGACAGGGCAGGAACGAACAAAGGCTTGGCCTGGTCAATTGTTCGGAGTTTCATCAAGTCCATGTGTATCAGTCAGATATTGGTACTTAAGTATCTTATGCCAGCAGCAAGCAGGTCCAGCCTCGTAGAGAGAGTTTTTTCTCGATAGGAATCAATGTTTCCCCCAAAGCCTCTCGGGATGGTTATCTAACCCTTGCCATCTGTCCTAGACAAGACTTGCAGAAAACCATGATCACGAGCGTCTGTGATTTGATACACAAATCGTCGACAATCAACCATCTCCTCTCATCCATCATCTCATTCTGTTGAACCATCCAACGCCACTTCCGTGTCTGACCAAGTTTAACATCCCCCTCACCAGCCACGAAAATAACATTTACCTCTCCTCCCAAAATAAAAGCTTCATGATGGACGATCCGGACATTGAGCCTCTCCTCTCGCCACAACCAGAGACGGCATCGAGCTTGGAATCAGACACGACCCGCCGCTGGATTCATTGTTTCCAGCACGTCCGTCACGGCGGACGCCTTCTGCTATCGTCTCGCAGGAAGCATTTCCTCATCATGTTCGTCGTGGCTCTTGACGCAATAACCCTGTTGGTCAACCTCTTCATCAAGCTGGTCGCGTGCGAGATGCACAGGGATGACGAGGAATGGGTCAAGACCTTGACAGATCGGCTGGAGAGCATTGGACTTTTGGTTAGCAGTTTGTTCATGCTGGAGCTGGCCGTTTGTTTGTTCTCATTTGGAATCAAGTATGTTTGCGACTTTTGTCTTTCTTTTGATGTTGCACCCTCGAGAAGAAGAAGAAGCGGATGCATCGTTGTGAGGACAGATGAACTGACTTTTCTTCTTTTTCTTTGTTCTTTCTTTTCCACAGGTACCTTGCTTCGTGGTTTCACGTGTTTGATGCACTGGTGATCGTGTTTAGTTTTGTCATTGACATTGCTTCTCGGGGCCTCACAGAGTCGATTGGGTCTTTTGTGATCGTTCTGCGCCTGTGGAGGCTGGCTAAATTATCGGAAGAGGTTGTGATGGGAGCCACCGAGAAGCTGGACATGGCGCAACAGGAGTTGGAGAAATTACAACGCGAGAACGCGGCATTGAAGCGACAAATATATGTGCAGGACCAGGCCCAGGACCGGGAGCTAGAGTATTCTGGCCGTGAGTGAAGCATGGCCGAGTCGATTTTGATCATGATTCCATGCTGACATTGTGCTTGGATACAACATCTGGTGGCACTGCCTGCCAACCTATCCCAGCAGCAAAACCGTTACTAATGATATATTGCTATGAAAAGAAAATTCCCAACCCTCCTGTGCCATGGCACTTGAACTTGAGAGAGATAAACACCAAGACAACGGGTCGTTGAACCCGAGGTAATGAAAATGCCGAAGTCCTACCAAGTTGAAATAAACGCCGATTGATGCCCGTGCTAGCTCCCATGTCCCTCTCTAATATGTATCATCCTGATGAAATTTACCGTAGAAACGTTGCACCATTATTCTTCACATCTTGGTCTTGACATGATCTCTGCCTAGATGATTTCATCAAGCATGTCGGCTTCGCTTCCCTCCGTTGCCGAACGGGTCCTTATTTCCCAAACAACCATCAAAGAAGTCATCAAAGTCCCATCTGCGCTTGGTACCTGCACCTTTGCCTAAATGTCCTACACCACGAGAGCCAGACTTCGGGCCGTGCCCATTCAGTCGTGACTTTGAGCCTCGGGCCGATGCCAATGATTGAACTTCGCGGGATCGGGAGTCCGAGAGGTCCAAAGTGGCGATGTTTGGGTAAGGATGCGATGATTGGAAGGTAAAGTTGTCCTGTGACGGCACGACAATAGACATCGGTTCTTCCGAGATCGAAACAACGGTTGGCTTCGGGGACTCTGCTGGTTTGGCCGCTGGCGGTGAAGGCTCGACGCTGGTTCTTGTCATTTCGGGAGATGAAGTTCGCTCCGTTCGCTCGTTCTCGTCTTCGCTTTCTGTAGTATGTTGGTGGCCTGCGTCGCGCCCGCCGAGGCGCTCTGTTGCCCACTTCCTGATCGACCAGCCCTCTCCGTCCTTTAGGCCGATATTTTCCTTGTCAAGAAAGGCAAGGAGATCGTCTAGACAATCCTGAAAACCTTCTATTCTGGCCCTTGATTCAGCCAAAGCTGAAGTCTTGTACAGTTTGGTGACAGAGAGCGCGGCGGCTTTGAAAACATCAAGAAGTTGTTGCTCTGGTGTTTCGCGGGCGGGGGTTTTCCCAGCGGCTGGGTATTGGCCCCCCACGGCTCGAACCGAATCCATGATGTCGAAGGTCCCTGACCTGGTCGATAAATGTAGAGGAAAGAATGTTATGCCATCAGCACCATGGCCATGTTCTCATATTTGTACCCCGCGACTTTACCTACCTTCCGGAATGGGATCGTAGAGAATTGCAGTTGGGTTTTAGCCGAGTGAACCCCGCGGACGACTCGAGATTTGCCCGGACGCTCTCGGCAGCGGTGCACAGTTATGTTTCGATGGTGTAGGAGAATTGAAGAGAGGGGCAGTGACACTAGCCGCTGCCGTTACCGCTTGTGAAGTCAGGGTGATGCAGATTCATAGACCTGTCAAGGTCTTTGCCAGCAAAAGTCGTCGTCATGAGGTTCCAGACTCAAGTGGGGTGGATACAAGTTGGGTATGAACTTACCACGTGACATTGACAGGAAATACAACCTGGATTGCAGAATTTGTCGGGATTGAATTCTTAAAGTGGGAATATGTACTGATGTTCGAGCTTCGTAAGACACTCGAGTGATGAATCGACCTACTGCAAGAAACAGTTTACACATGGCAAATTTTGCAAGCATCTGATATGCAGGTCGATGTTGGGGTGACAACCCTTTTCGGCCGCAGAAAGCTGCCGGCTGTGGGGAACGGGAAACTCCCAGTTCACCACTCATCGTCCTGATCGTCCAAGGAGGTGGATATCTTGCAGCCAATGCCGACTCGACCCTTCTTGTGTGCACATAGAGCAACTTCTACTGCCACCTCGGACAGAAAAAAAAAATAACATCCTCCCACGCCAAAGCACCACATTAACCAGCAGACATTCGATTGCGCTAGACCTCACGACCATCTGCATTGCATGCTGGACTCGAAAGCATTTGACGTAAATATCGAACTTGGGAGCAAGGGCCGTGTAGGCCATCGTCGCCATAACGCGTCTCGTCTATACTAAGTCGCGTTAAGAGGTCGGCTATTCTGTCGAGACATCATGGCACCTCGGCCACGGGCTAGCGGTGTTGACGCCGACGCGTCCATGTCAGACGCTCCAGAATGCAATCGTGGAGAAGAGATGGTAAGTACACCAACGAGTCAAATGGACGCGAGCATGGCGATGTGATTTGGCGCTGACGAAAATATCTTGCAGGACGTCGACGAAACCCCCGACTACTCAGACTCGGATACCAACCCCAACACTACCGCGAGCAGCATTGTTGGGGAATCTCTGGCCGACGGCAGAAAGAAGCGCTCAGAAGTGAATCAATTGCGACGTAGCATCTTCGGCAGAAAACACGATCGTCTTGGTGAATCCAAGGTACGCAATGTGCTTTTCAACCATCACTCTTACGCCTTCATACTTTGCAGTCCTAGAGCTCTTACTGATCACCTTTCCACAAATCCAGGAAGATGATACGATTAGAAGGTTTCGCTATCTTCTTGGTCTAACCGATCTGTTCCGTCATTTCATCGAGACCAATCCCGACCCAAAGATTCGAGAAATCATGGCTGAAATCGATCGCCAAAACACCGAAGCCGCGAGGAACAAGAAAGGCGCATCTAGACAAGGGGGTGCCACTATCGATCGCCGTCGGCGGACCGAGGCAGAGGAAGATGCCGAGCTTCTGAAGGACGAGAAACATGGAGGATCTGCCGAGACGGCATTTCGTGAATCGCCACCATTCATTCAGGGGCAAATGAGGGACTACCAAGTTGCTGGCCTGAATTGGCTTATTTCGCTACACGAGAACGGCATTTCAGGCATTCTTGCCGATGAAATGGGTCTTGGCAAGACTTTGCAAACCATATCATTTTTGGGTTACCTGCGCCATATCGCCGGCATCACTGGACCACACTTGATCACTGTTCCCAAGTCAACACTAGACAATTGGAAGCGGGAGTTTGCCAAGTGGACACCAGAGGTCAATGTCTTGGTGCTCCAGGGTGCCAAGGAAGAGCGTACCAACCTGATCAATGAGCGGCTCGTGGATGAGAAATTCGACGTGTGCATCACCAGTTATGAGATGATTTTGAGAGAAAAGACCCATCTGAAGAAGTTTGCCTGGGAATACATCATCATCGACGAGGCACATCGCATCAAGAACGAAGAATCTTCCCTATCTCAAATCATCAGACTCTTCCAGTCACGAAACCGACTTCTCATTACCGGCACACCCCTGCAGAACAATCTTCACGAGCTTTGGGCGCTACTCAACTTCCTGTTGCCGGACGTATTTGGAGATTCTGAAGCGTTTGACCAGTGGTTCTCCGGCCAGGACCGTGACCAAGACACCGTTGTCCAGCAGCTGCACAAAGTACTCCGACCCTTCTTGCTGCGACGTGTGAAGAGCGATGTGGAGAAGAGCCTGCTTCCTAAAAAGGAAGTCAATGTATATCTGGGGATGTCTGAGATGCAGGTCAAGTGGTATCAAAAAATTCTTGAGAAGGACATTGATGCTGTCAATGGTGCTGGCGGAAAGCGGGAGTCCAAAACCCGACTTCTCAACATCGTCATGCAGCTTCGGAAATGCTGCAACCACCCATACTTGTTTGAGGGTGCCGAGCCGGGTCCACCGTATACCACTGATGAGCACCTGATCTTCAACGCCGGGAAAATGGCCGTCTTGGACAAGCTGCTCGCTCGTCTCCAGAAGCAAGGAAGCAGAGTTCTCATCTTCTCCCAGATGAGCCGCTTACTGGATATCCTCGAGGATTACTGTGTTTTTCGCGACTACAAATACTGCCGCATTGACGGCGGTACAGCTCATGAAGACCGGATTGCTGCCATCGACGAGTACAACAAGCCGGGGTCCGAGAAATTTGTGTTCCTGTTGACGACCAGAGCCGGTGGTCTGGGCATCAATCTGACGACGGCCGACATTGTCATTCTTTACGACAGCGACTGGAACCCGCAGGCTGACTTGCAAGCAATGGACCGTGCCCACCGTATCGGACAGACCAAACAAGTTTATGTATACCGGTTTGTGACGGACAATGCCATCGAAGAGAAGGTCCTGGAGCGTGCAGCGCAAAAGCTGCGTCTCGACCAACTTGTCATTCAGCAGGGCCGCGCTCAAACGGCGGCTAAGGCAGCCGCAAACAAAGACGAACTCCTGTCTATGATTCAGCATGGTGCAGAGAAGGTCTTCCAGTCCAAGGGCCCAATGGGCGACTTTGCCAAGGAGACGCTCGACGAGGACGATATCGACGCCATTCTCAACCAAGGTATAACCAGAACCAAGGAACTGAATGCACGATACGAAAAGCTCGGCATCGACGATTTACAAAAGTTTACCTCCGAGTCTGCATATCAATGGAACGGCGAAAACTTTGCCAATGTCAAGAAGGATGTGGGCATCAACTGGATCAATCCCGCAAAGCGTGAGCGCAAGGAGCAATCATACTCCATGGACAAGTACTTCCGACAGGCCATGTTTCCGAATCCCAAGGGTGAGGGGAAGCCAAAAGCACCTAGAGCCCCCAAACAAATCCCTGTCCAGGACTACCAGTTCTACCCACCTCGTCTTCGCGATCTCCAAGACCGGGAAACAGCCTATTACAGGAAAGAGATTGGGTACAAAATCCCCCTCCCCGATGGTGAAGACGAGACTCTTTCCGAGCGGGAAGCCGAGAGGGCTCTCGACCAGCAAGAAATCGACAACGCCACTCCCTTGACAGAAGAAGAAAGGGCAGAAAAGGAGGAGTTGTCAACGCAAGGCTTTGGCAATTGGAGCAGGAGAGATTTTCAACAGTTTGTCAATGGCTCGGGCAAGTACGGACGCCATGACTACCACGGCATTGCGAATGAAATCGACAGCAAGACGCCGGCGGAAATCAAGGCCTATGCCAAGGTTTTCTGGCAGCGGTATACCGAAATTGCCGACTACACCAAGTCCATCAAGGTGATTGAAGACGGCGAGGAGCGGATGCGGAAAATTGAGAACCAGCGGAAGTTGCTGCGGAAGAAGATGTCCCAGTACAGAGTGCCCCTGCAACAGCTGAAAATCAACTACTCGGTCTCCACCACGAATAAAAAGGTGTATACCGAGGAGGAGGATCGGTTCCTGCTGGTGTTGCTCGACAAATATGGCATTGACTCGGAAGGCCTGTACGAGAAGATGCGTGACGACATCCGCGAATCGCCCCTTTTCCGGTTCGATTGGTTTTTCCTGAGCCGAACGCCGACTGAACTGTCTCGCCGCTGCACAACCTTGATCACCACCATCGTTAAAGAGTTTGAGGAGATGCCGACCCGAGGGTCCAACGGCGTCAACGGCAAGACGAAGCGCGAACCCGATGATGAGAACGACAATGACAGCATTCTGGGTGCACCTGCTAAGAAGAAGAGCAAGAATGGAGTCAAGGTATGTTACCTTGGAGGTCTTTTTTATTTCATTTCATTTTGTTTATTTCTTTGTCTCTTGAAAAAAAAAACCCCAAAGTCAGTTATGCTAACACATTTGTGGTAGAACAAAGCTCTCGACAACGTCAAATCTAACAAAGCCAATTCCTCAACGCCTTCGCGGGCCTCAAGCATCGTCTCAACCGGGTCCAACAACACTTCAAAGGGGAAAAAGAGCAAAAAGGGCAAAAAGAGAAAGTAAAAAAAATTGTATCGCGACCGGCTTGTTTGACGATGGGACTGGGTAAATGTCTGATCTCCGTATCTGCCTAGTATTGTAGATGTTACAGAGAAAAGGGGAGGGGGGGGGGGGAGGGGGGATTGGGTCTGATGACATTCTGGGGTCAGTGTTCAAGTTATAGATGTACGGCGTTGCTATTGAATTATATATTCTGAGGGTGAAGCAAGGGATGCTATTTTCAAAAAGAGAAACATGTAAGAATGCAAGGTTAGCAAATACATGGGCGGCTCTGACGCGTACTTGAACCTTTCAAAAGAAAAACATGCCCATCTATCAAGTTCAGAAATCGTCATCAAAGGAATCCGGAAAGACAGCAGATTTTATGTTAAAAACCCCATTTTTCAACAGCTCTTTCAACAACATGAAAAAAAAAGACAAAAGAAACAGGAGGAAAATAACAGGAAATATCAATATAAAAAAGGGGGGAAAGTGTGTGTGTGGGGGGGGGGTTACGTATTTTCTCTTTCCTTTTCTTTTTTCGTTACCATGTATTTATATCCAGGTTGGGTTTCTGTTTTCTCCTGGTTTGCTCCTCTTTTGTTTTTTTTTTGTTTTTTCTTTTTTTTAAAAGAAAAAATCCAGTTCACGTCTTGGGTTTCTGGTTATTGACCATTTTCATCTTTCTTGAATATCTCCTCGTGTGAAAAATAAAAAAAAAGGCAATACCGTTTCCTTGTTCCGTCCGAATAAAAACGCCATAATATGCAAGTAGACCAGAGAAAAGACGCGCCTTTGCGCAACATCAAGATTGACTACCTGCAATGGGGTGGGATTTCGCCTTCCCCCTCCCCCCTCCTTCCATCTTTCCCCTTCTTTCCCCTTTCCCGCTCCCCCTTCAATGGGAAACCAATTTTTTTGTGCCTTGCTTCCTTGGTCGTTTTTGTTAGGTCGTGATTTTGGGAAGGGGATGGTGTTGTCTGCCGTTCCTCGTAAATATTGGTAGATGCCTTGTTTCTCACCCACCCCCGCCTGGCCTAATCTCGTGTCGGACGTTGGCTGGTGGGCCTCCTTAGACTGTATTCTGTTCGGATTTGTTCTTGTCTTCTCAGTCTTTAGGTTTACTGCATTCGGTTGATTCGCTCCCTCTCGACTTCGTACAAGAAGTCGTAGTATCCCTTGTCGAAATGGTGAACACGAACGTAGCCGTCTTCTCCTCCGCTGGCGTAGCTCTTTCCGGTGGGATCGGCGGCGACGGTGTTGAGGGGACCGAAGTGGCCACGGACACGGCCCACTTCGTCCTCGAAGATTTTGTGGTAGAAACGGGCTTCGAATTTACCCTGTCGGGCTGAGGTTCGGGTCACGTCCATGGCAGCCTGGCCACCACCCAGGATGACGTAGTCCTTCTTAGGGGTCATGCATGCACTGTTGAGGGGCGTATCGGCGGGATAGGTCTTGAGAACGGTCAAGTCACGGGCTGCAATAAGCTGGGCGGCGGATGGGTTAGTGGCTTGAAGATCACAGGGCTCGGAGAGAAGAGGAGAAGAACAAATTGGGACCGTTGGAAGAGAAATCCAGCTCACCTTGGCGTTCTTATCCTTGCAGGCAGTGATGAAGTAGGTGCGGTCAGTGGACCACTGGAGATCGGTGATGGGGTTGTCGAGCTCGTGGATGGGGATGTTGTCCAAAAGATCGCCAGTCTTGCCGTCAAACTGGCTGATGCTGCCATCTTCGTGGCCAGCAATGATGTACTTGTCCATGTTGCTCCAGCCAGCAACCGTAGCCTTGGATTCGTCGCAGACAATAGTGAGAACCTTGTCGTCGCTCTGCTCGGCGTCAACGTCGGGATTGATGTCGACGACGACGATGTTGCTGAGGTATCCCATACGTTTTTCCGTCACGCCGAGAAGCTTGGTACCGTCCTCGTTGAACTCGACACGCTTGACGGCGGTGGGGAACTCCCACGTCTTGAGGCAGCGACCAGTCTTGACCTCCCAGAGACGCATGGTGTTGTCGGCGGAGCCGGAGGCGATCATGGTAGTGGTGGGATCGACGTCGACAGTCCAGATGGCACCGACATGGCCGTGATAGGTCCCGAGACGCTCGCCATTGTGCGAGAACCATGCGCAAATCTGCTGGTCCTTGGATACGGAGAAGATGATGTCGCCGTCGAGATTATAGCTATCCCCCGCGAGAGCACACAGTCAGCATGGGGAGCTTTGAGAAAGCAGGAAATCATTGCGCAACCTCTCCCAGCCATATTCCGACTGTCGCGTTTAGCGAACAGGGGCGATTTGGGAACCCGAGGGGGGAGGGGGGGAGAGATGTGCGAGCAGGCGCGGCGAGCTCGTACCGAATTTGGGTGAGGGCACGCTCGTGCCCGGAGAGAAGAATAGGTCTCATGTTGGAAAGGCTGGTCCCGGATGTCCTGGCGCTGAAGCTGTCGATTTTTTTTCCCGAGAGGCGACGAGGCTCTGGCTGAGTAAGGTTATCGGAGTTCGAGAGGGGGGGGGACAAAAAGGCGGGAGAGCGATATGGGCCAGCTGGAAACTGGGCGTTTAGATGAGACTTGACGCAGCGGGTGGGTGGGCTTCTTTGAAATTTTGACGATTGTGCGTTTTGGTGGGGCACGACGGCTGGACGGGGTACTTGGCGGGGGTGCCGTGGGAGATTGGCACGTACTTGTCTAGCCTGGTTTGGGAGGAGGCTGGTGATCAATTCAACGAGGCCACTCGAAAGCTGCTACTTGAAAGCCGGCCATCGTCACGCTGCGGAAAACCTCCGAAATCATGTCTTTTGATATCTGTTGCGTCTGAACAGTCTTGACGTAATGTCTGCTTGGCCGCATGGCTGAGAATCTTCTTCTCAGTTTGAGAGGAGTTTCCAGACCCTGAGCCATCAATCACGATTTCACGATGCAGAATGGCTCACGTCCTCTGGATTTCACATGGTTTCACAACCTCGTCGAAGTTACTCGAGTGCAAGCCTCCGAACCAGTCAGGTTTCCATTCTCGGCAATTATCAATTATCAGGATGTCCGCATCCATGGATGGCGGCATCAGCTGGCCCTCCAGCCCGACAGACGAGTATTCCATCAACAACGTCTTCTTCTTCCTCGTTAAACGCCAAAAGGCCTGCCTGCTTGATCCGTTCTCGGTGTGCTCTGCTTCCCGCTAGCTTGGCTCTCGACGAAAAGAGAACGTACAGGTACAGGAGAGGTTAAAGCTTGATCAGCGCTGAAAATGCCGGGCGATATGACCGTGGGAAACGCAACCTCGCCAGCATGGCCGACAATGCACCCGACGACTTGGACCTGGATAGCGATCACGGCAATTTTCCTAGTGTTCCATGGCTATAGGAGATGGCAGCCAAGGCCCCTTCCTGGAATTCCATACAACAAAGACGTCGGCATTCTCGGTGACGGACTGGCACTTCGATATGCCAATAAATCTGGCAGCATACGACCTTGGTTATGGGGCATGGCGAAGAGGCACAGTTCACCCATCACCCAAGTGCTCTTACCGCCATTCGCGAAGCCATGCATAGTTCTCTCCGATTACCATGAAATCTACGATGTCATAGTGCGTCGAACGAAGGAGTTTGACCGTGCTCAGCTGAACATTGATGGTTTCTTGCCCTTTGTGTCCGAACACCATGTTGTCATGATGTCATCTGATCCTAGGTTCAAGGCAAATAAAGAGCTCTTGAAAGGTCTCATGTCGCCAAAAACCCTATTTGACGACTTTGGCCCCGTGGTGCACAAAAAGGCCAGACACTTGGTTGACCTGTGGAATGTGAAGATGGATGCTGCACAAGGACGTCCCTTTTCTGCTCTTCGAGACATTCGAGAACTTGCCATGGATATGACGTTGGAGCTGGTCTTTGGCCTTGATGATGGAAGGAGCATCACGCGGCATCACCAGGAATATCTTTTATCAAAGGGACCATTAGCAGTTTGTGCCGAGTCGGCCGACGTGGTCTGTTTTGTGCGGCCACAACTAACGCCAGAAATGTATGCTCTGTCCCTGATGACAAAGTTCTTGCAGTTCGCGAGCACGTCCATTGCGCCGCAGCTTCAAGTCTGGATTTTGAAGAAAACGAAATGGAGGAAGTATTTCCAGGAAAAGGAGAGGCTGCTGTCTGACGAGATCAACAAGGCCGCCCGACGGTTGTCCGGCGCGGATAGCTCCAACTCCAGCTGCAAGGCGGTCATCGATCATGTCCTTGCGAGGGAAGCTATTATGACTGAAAAGACGGAGGGTAGACCGAACTTTCACAAACCCAACATAAGGGATGAGGTAGGTACTGGTCAATACATCATCCCCTCCCAAGCAATTCTTCCGTGCCTCATTGCTTCTTGACTTTTCTGAAGAGAACCAAACCAACCTGCGGCTAACACGCCGTAATCTCAGCTCTTTGGATTTTTCATTGCCGGTTCGGATACCGTTGCCACCACAATGAGCTGGACGGTCAAGCTCCTAGCCGACCACCAGACTGTCCAAGACAGGCTTCGAAGGCAACTGCGCGTCTCATACTACGAGGCACGTGGCAGAAGACGCCAGCCAGATGTCTCCGAGATAGTTCACATCTCAGCGCCGTACCTTGACGCCTTCTTGGAAGAGTCGCTCCGGTGTGCGAAAACGGTCCCGACTCTGATGCGTCAAGCCACTGTCGATACCGAGCTCCTCGGACATCAAGTCCCGAAGGATACCCCTATTTTCCTGACTGTCTGGGGCGCGTCTCTGACACAGCCCGCCATGCCGGTTGCGGACGAGGCACGTAGTCCCTCCAGCCGCGCCCACATCCAACGCCTGCCGAGCTGGGACGAGAGTGACATCACGCAGTTCAAGCCAGAGAGATGGCTCAAGACCAGCATCGACAGCACAAGCCCTCTTGGCGCGGGGAAATTCGACAACCTCAAGTACGACTCCAGCGCGGGGCCGATGCTCAGCTTTGGCGCAGGACCCCGCGCATGCTTCGGGAAACGCCTGGCCTATATGGAGTTGAGGATCATGATAGCCCTCCTCGTGTGGAACTTTACATTTGAGACGTGCGCCGACCATCTCAGTACCTATGGCGAGCACGACGAGTTCACCTGCATGCCCACTCGCTGCTACGTGAAGCTGACGCGGGCAGACTGATTGTGCAGGAAATGCACAGCGTCGTGCCCCCAAAGCACACGGAATGGACAACGAGAGGACTTTTTTCCCTTGACAAAAACCTTGGGCTGACCACATGCTCCATGACCCGAGACAGCCGAAACCGCAAGGCAAATTTACTCAAAAAAAAAACAAAAAACCAACCCAACCCAACCCACTCCTTGCCTCGTATCGAAGGGACCAAGAAATAAAAAAGGGTGCCAGCGCCGAAGCCCTTGTTGACACCAGACCAAGCTGTATTGTCGCCCAATCGACGGTCTAGACCCGGCCTCTTGCCAATAAATCCACTCAGCCTCACGCATGTACGCGCGCCGGGGGGGGGCCAAAAAGACCCCGCGAGCAGACCCTGTTTGTGGAACGTTTCTTTTGTCATTTTTTTTACTACGTAGTATAAAGCTGGCCATTTGGGGTAAAAAAAAAAACCAATTGGAAGAGGTGTGAAGGGAGTCGTTGCCTTTGTCTTCCTTGAGCGGCTGACACGTAGATGGTGGCTTGGGATAACGGACACATATAGGAAACAAAACAGTAACAGTTTGGGTTTGGGGGTAAAATGGAACTGCCGTGCCATGCACACTATCTTATATTATGTGCAGTGACCACCGATTATTTCAGGTGCCTCCGAGTACCTCTTTCTCCTTCTCTGCGTTGAATCCCCGGGATAGGATACCATACGTGACCTCCGGACCGGGCCCGATGGATTCCTTCGTGAAGGCCGCCAAGTCGGGGCTCGCGAAGACGGTGGCAGCCGGACAGCAGCAGCTTCAGCAGCGCCTTGCCAAGTATGAGCAGTCGCAGGGTTCACCGGCGCCTCCGAGCCAGGGCAATAGCCAGTACTATCCGTCCTCGCCTTTCGAGCAGCAGAGCTACGGGAATGCGTCGACAGCCGAGAGACCTCTACGACACTCGTTTCCCGTGACGAGTCCGCATGGTCAGGGACAGTATCCTTCTTACGCACCGCCGCCGAGGCCGTTGAAGCCATCTGCGGAAACGAGCATTGCTTCATCCAACCAGCCTGCCTCCGCACCTCGTTTCTCAAGCACGGACGGCATCGATTCCGTGAATGACGCATCTCGCCCGAATATAAAGCATCACACTTCCGCCGCTGCCCTGGCCAGCGTAGAAGGCCACTTGTCTCGGCCACACCCGTCGTCCACCTTGCCGAAACGTGGTTCAAATGGCGGTTCGAACGACTCAAACACCGGCATCACTCCTTCCGCTTCAATCCCATCGATTCATACGCCAGTGTCATCGGGCCTTGCTTCTCGCGCATCGACAGTTCATCCCCCGCCGCCTGCCCGAGTAGATTACAGCCAGCAGCAGCTGCAACCGCAGCCGGAGCCACAGCCATGTGTCGAGCCTGCGGCGGTAATGCATCCGGACCCGATGCACTGGACGAATCGTTTGAGACGGGCTCAGGAATCCATAGCGTCATTCGTTCCGTCATACCGGCCAGGCACGAGTTTGGATGCCGGCTTGGCTGATGCCCAGGCTGTTGCTGCGAGTGGACGCGGAACACAGACGCCCACGGTCTCTGCGGTGCACGACAATGACGCAGCATCTCCGCGTCCATTGCGAGCTGATGTCGAGACGACGCGGATTCCTCCGCCGCCGTCGCTGCGGCTGCCTGAAGCAAATGAACGCCAGGTGGCGAGTGATCGGGCATATACCGCGGGCTTGCCCAATGGATGGAATCATGACACATGCCAGGCTTCCGCCGGACATGATCCGGCTGCCGTTGCGCAGACCATGGGAAATCTAGGCTTCGAAAGCGAGAAGCAAGGTCCGCCACCAGCACAGTCTTCCCCAGAGAGTTCTCCGGCCGCCGCCAAAGTATCCCAACTGCCGCCCATGGTGGCCGACGGAGCTCCGAGAGACGTTGTCTGGCACTGTCCCGAGGGCCGCGTAGTAGACTACCCTCTGTACTGGTATCAGCTGCCGGATGAGCCGGATTTTCTCATCTGCACAAAGTGCCATCACGACTACATCAAGTCTACTCATCTGGAGAGCCGCTTCAACCGGATCCTGGCAGCGCCAGAGTCCCAGTCAACCTGTCGCTTCTGGTCGCCCCGAGTCAAAGATTGCTTGTGGACGCATGCCCTCCAAAGCAGTGACACGGGGCATCTTCGGTCCTTCATGAAGCGACGTCTAACCATCCCCAACTGCAAGGGTCCAGTGGCTGTCACGGGCAAGGAAAACGTCAAGTGGTTTGGACTGGTGAACAAGGACATCAAAGGTTTCATCGTCTGCGAGGCCTGCCACGAGGACAAGATAATCGGAACATCCTTCCAGTCGCAGTTTACCCCTTCAGCGCAAGAACAGGGTCCCAACGATGAATGGAGTTGCGATGCAGCCTTGCCCTATATTGCCCGGGCCATTGAGATGATGTCCAAGATCGGCGATTGGTCTGGGTTTGTGAGCGGTGCCAGCCGACGAATGACACGTGCGGCATGCGAGGGGAAGGATATTGCCTGGAACGAAGGCATCTGGTTTGCCCCGCGGCGCAAGATCAACGACTATTACGTCTGCGGGGCGTGCTACATGGATAAGCTGGAGTTGACGGCGTTTGAGCATGAATTCGAACCGGTTGCTACCACGGTGGGATTCGACACCTGGATGAACATGCTGGGGACCCGGTGGACTTGCAAGCTGGCGAGCTCCAACATTCCCATGTGCTTCGTCCTCGACACCTACCTGAACAAAAAGGACTTTGACGGTTTCTGGAGCATGACTTCGGTGGTGAACCCGCTGGTGCCTTGTACGGCAAAGGGAATCATTCGTGGCAACTGGTGGACCACGGCCGGGGGTTGCCCGGCGTTCAGCATCTGCGAGGCGTGCTACAATGGTGTTTTCAAAACCAGCCAACTGGACAAATTCCTCGAGCCGGCCGCACGAAACCCCCAGGACACGATCGTGTGCAGCTTCTGCCCTGCGGCACCGCGCTTTGCCCAGTACATCCGCAGGTTCGCCGAGGCAATGGACCGCGGCGTCTTCAGCTACTACGCCGACTATGTCAACAAGTTCGCCCGGATTCCGATATGCCCCGGACTGGACCACCGCGAGAACTCGACGTGGTGGGGGTACGACCAAGTGCTTTTCTGTGAAGACTGCTACCTCGGCTTCGTGTCCGACACGACGCTCGGAGCCCACCACCTACAGTACTACGGCGCATCGGACAAGCGCGCGCAAATCTGTCAGATGTGGTCTCCTCGTATGCGCCGACTGTGGCTTCAGGTGTGCGACGCGGGGCCGCCGGAGTCGGTCGAGTCCAACGACGCGCTGGACAAGTTTAAGGCGTTTGGCGAGCGCCGACTCCAGGTTTTCCTGCAGACGATCCCGCGCATCAAGTTCATCAAGGGCATGAAGGAGATGAGGATGATGAACGCCTTGCACCAGGGCCACCTGAGCATCATGTACTCGGGCATGAACAGCATGGCGGTTATTTCGGACACGACGGATGGCTATATGCATGGGAACAGCTCGCTGGGCTGGTACGAGACAGAGCACGGGGCGACGGGCGCGCAGATGTTCAACAACATGCAGGCTGGGTTTGCGGATGCCAACCGGATGGATGAGTGGACGCAGGTTTTGCAGCTGCAGATGCTGTGGTCCGAGGTAGAGTGAGCATGATGAATAGCAACGACGATGTTGGTGATGATGGAAAAGAGGAGAAGGAAGGTCGGATAAACCGCGGAAAGTACAGGGCTGCACAGGGCCAATTCGGAACCCACATCAGCCCTCGCTTTTGTGATTGGTCAGATGATGACCTTTTCCCTTTTCGTGAACCTGCTTGTGGTTGCCTTCGCTAACACATCATCCCCCTTGCCTTGGTGACACGGGAGAATCATCCCTTCGGACGCGCCTGCCTGATTTGTCAGCCCGGACCGACGGCCATGACTTTGCGCAAGCTGCATCATGGGTGCTCAAGGAGCAGCGGCCTTCCGGTTGACAGCCGGCTCCTGCACTCTCCTGCGCCGGCCCAGATGCGAGCTCAGTACGCTCAGTACTACCTGCGGAAGGAGCAGCCCAGCCACATACACCGCCAGGCAGCAAGAGCCGCCGCCGCCCCACGGTTCGTGGGCTTATCTCCAAGTCCTCGTCGCTCCACCGCCGCCGCTGCTGCCCATTTCCTTCTCCGTCGTCCTGCCCGTTCCCGTTCCGGCTTCTCGTCCTTTCCCTCTTTATCCGCTTGTTTGGGTGGCCGGACCTTCACCACAGCCGCTGCCATGTCCGCCCGTATCTTGGATGGCAATGCCATTGCCAAGGCCCTTCGCGAGAGAATTGGAGTCGATATTGCCCAGAAGCAGGCGCTCAACCCGCGCTACAAGCCCTCTCTCAAGATCATCCAAGGTGCGCGGATCCCGTGTCTTGTTTTTTTTGTCGCAAAATTGTCTGCTTTGCTACCATTTGCTAACTTGTGTCAATGTGCAGTGGGCGACCGTTCTGACTCTTGTTCGTTTTCATCCTGGCTGCCTGCATTGAGTTGCTTTTTTTTTTTTTTTTTTTTTTTTTTTGCTAGTCGCCATTTTCAGATGACCGCTCACCACCCTCCCTTCCCCTTCCCCTTCCCCTTCCCCCACAATTCGCAAATCGTGAATCTCGGAAGTCTCGGCTAATCCAGGCGATTCCTCATCGGTAGCCACTTATGTGCGCATGAAGCTCAAGGCCGCCGTCGAGGTATGATGCGAAACCAAGAAAAAAACCCGCGTCGAAGAGGCCTTTTTGCTGATTTCTATCCCTCTCCCAAACAGGCTGGTGTCGCTTGCGAACTCATACAATGCCCTGTCGACATTTCCGAGGTCGAATTGCTTGACCAGATCCGACGACTGAACCACGATCCCACCGTCAATGGCATTCTAGTTCAACTTCCACTGCCTGCTGGCCTTTCCGAATACAATATAACCTCGGCCGTCGCGGACGAGAAGGACGTCGATGGCTTCGGCACAAACAATATTGGCGAACTGGCCAAGCGCGGTGGTGCTCCCATTTTCACCCCATGCACTCCCAAGGGTGTCATGTACATGCTCAAAGAGGCCGGTATACAGATTGCTGGCAAGACGGCCGTGGTTCTGGGTCGCAGCAACATAGTTGGCGGCCCCGTCAGCTATCTCTTGCGTCATGCTGATGCAACCGTCATTGTCTGCCACTCCAAGACTCAGGATCTGCAAACCTATCTCAAGCACGCCGACATCGTCGTTGCAGCCATCGGTCAAGCTCAGTTCGTCAAGGCAGAGTGGTTGAAGCCGGGAGCCGTCGTCATCGACGTCGGCACCAATTTCATCCCTGATGCCACCAAGAAAAGCGGCCAGCGCATGGTGGGCGACGTTGATTTCGAGGGTGCATCCAAGGTCGCCTCTGCCATCACTCCCGTTCCCGGCGGTGTAGGTCCCATGACGGTGGCCATGCTGCTTCAGAACGTGGTGGAGGCTGCCGACCTGTTCTTTGACAAGGAGAAGCAGAGGAAGACGATCCCCCTGCCTCTCAAGCTGAAGACGCCTGTGCCATCCGATATAGCCATCTCTCGCGACCAGACTCCCAAACAAATTACTCGCATCGCTGCCGAGGTTGGCATCGCCCCTCATGAGCTGGAGCCGTACGGAGCCTACAAGGCAAAGGTTGACCTGGACCTGCTCAAGCGTCTCGAGCATCGCAAAAACGGACGATACGTTGTGGTGACCGGAATCACGCCGACTCCCCTCGGTGAGGGCAAGTCCACGACAACCATGGGCCTTGCCCAGGCTCTCGGAGCGCATCTGGGACGACTGACTTTTGCCAATGTCCGGCAACCAAGCCAGGGGCCGACTTTTGGAATCAAGGGAGGCGCCGCGGGAGGTGGTTACAGTCAAGTCATTCCCATGGATGAATTCAACCTGCATTTGACGGGCGATATCCACGCCATCACGGCGGCCAACAATTTGCTGGCGGCTGCCATCGAGACGAGAATCTTTCACGAAAACTCGCAGAAGGATGGCCCTCTCTATCGGCGACTTGTGCCGGCCAAGAACGGAGTACGGAAGTTCGCCCCCGTCATGTTCCGTCGCTTGAGGAAGCTGGGCATCGAAAAGACCAACCCCGATGAGCTCACCGAGGATGAAATACGTCGATTTGCCCGCCTAGACATCGACCCCGAGACCATCACCTGGCGACGAGTTTTGGATGTCAATGACCGACACCTGAGAGGAATCACCGTCGGCACTGCACCGACGGAAAAGGGGCAATCCCGCGAGACGGGCTTCGATATTTCCGTTGCCAGCGAGTGCATGGCTATCCTGGCGCTCAGTACCAGCCTGGCCGACATGCGTGAACGACTTGGTCGCATGGTCGTCGCCACGTCCCGCAGCGGCGATCCCGTTACCTGCGACGACATCGGAGCTGGCGGCGCGCTGACAGCTCTGATGAAGGATGCCATCAAGCCCAATCTCATGCAAACCTTGGAGGGCACACCCGTCTTCGTTCACGCCGGTCCGTTCGCCAACATCAGCATCGGACAAAGCTCTATCATTGCCGACAAGCTTGCTCTCAAGCTGACGGGCACCGAGCCCGACGAGGTCCACAATGACTCTGCTGGGTTCGTCGTAACGGAGGCTGGATTTGATTTCACCATGGGCGGGGAGCGATTTTTCAACATCAAGTGCCGCACGTCAGGTCTGGTCCCAGACGTGGTGGTGGTTGTCGCCACTGTTCGAGCCCTCAAAGTTCACGGAGGCGGTCCACCCATTGCGCCAGGTGCGCCTCTCGACCCTGTGTACAAGGAGGAGAACGTTGACATCTTGCGGGCCGGCTGTGTCAACTTGAGGAAGCACATCAGCAACGCCAAGTCGTTTGGCATCCCCGTAGTCGTCGCCATCAATAAATTCTCCACTGACACGGACGCCGAAATTGCCGTCGTTCGCGAGGAGGCCTTGGCAGCTGGAGCCGAGGACGCCATTCTCTCGGATCACTGGGCTCAGGGCGGCAAGGGCGCTGTCGAGCTGGCACGGGGCGTCCTCACCGCCAGCGAAAAGCCAAAGGAGCTGAAGCTGACGTATGGTCTGGAGGGCACTGTGCAGGAGCGCATCGAGGCCATTGGCCAGAAGATGTATGGTGCGGCTGGTGTTGAGTTTAGCGACTTGGCACAGAAGAAGGTCGACATGTACACCAAGCAAGGCTATGGCAACTTGCCCATCTGCATTGCCAAGACACAGTACTCCCTGTCACACGACCCTGATTTGAAGGGGGCGCCTACCGGGTTCACTGTCCCCATTCGAGATGTTCGTATGGCCGCCGGGGCCGGATATCTGTAAGTGCGCGCACCAAAAGAAGACGGAGACGCTGAACCCCGGACGGTTTTTTGCTGGTTGAATTTTTTCGGACTGACGTTTTTTGGTCGACAGATATGCGCTGGCCGCCGACATACAGACAATCCCGGGCCTGCCTACAGCTCCAGGATATCTCAACGTTGACGTAGACACGGAGACTGGCGAGATTGATGGGCTCTTTTAAAGACGAATTTTTGAGAGACGGCCCCCCCCCGTCTTGGTCCGCGGGGACACCATTGATTCTAGGTTGTATTTTCTTCGAGGGCGTATGGTTTTTGAGACACGAAAGAAAACGAAAGACGAGCCTCCACTCAACGTAGTGAGGCGATTGCATTAGACTTGTACGGAAGGCAGCGAGATGATATCATGGCGGGAAATTTTCAACACATTTTGGCGCTGTGGAACTAGCTGGTGATGGTTTTGTTTTTGGGATATATGGTAGTATTTTATTCTATCTTGAGGCATATTTTAGATGTCGCATACGTAAGAAAGAAAGAGGGCATTTGTTTCTCCCCCCCCCCCCCATACTATAGTCCACTCCACGCACATGCCAAGCTGAAACTCTAACTTGTTTGCTGCCGGTGTGGCAAAAGAAAAAGAAGAAGAAGAAAAGAAAAGCCTGGCAACAGGGGGAGGAGGAATGAGTACTACGTAGTACTACTAGGAGTGGAGGGGAAGAAAACAAGATCGATTGTGCAGAGTTCATCGTCCATGACGCACACCTTTGGCCACTCTGCCCTCTCTCCCTTGCCCCCCCCCCCCCCTGACAAAACAAGGCTCAACCGTCTAGTCTCACTTGACCAAATTAGTCACCCCCCCCCTCCTTCCTCCCTTTTAGTCAACAACCTCGACGGACTTGTCGCCGCCGCCGCCGCCGGGATTCTCGGATCGAACTCGTTGCCGGCCAAAATGTGCGAGCTTGAGACCCCGCGTGATTGGCTAGATGGTGACAAGGAGGCGTAAAGGGGGTTTTTGGTTGCGGACTACTGCGCGCTATGGTTTGTGTCGGGAATGTTGTTCGTTGGTTTGTTTAATGTGAGTCTTGGGGGAGGCGGGATGAGGGCGGTTATATATAAGTGGTGGTTTTTTTGCAATATTCATGTTGGTTGATGATGGGTACGGCGTCTGTCGGAGCTTTTTTTTTTTTTTTTTTTTTTTTTGTTACGCTTCGAGATTTTCCTGTCTTGCGACGCGCGATTCGAAGATGCAAGAGGTGCTGCTTGTTATAGGGGCGGCGGCGACGGCCTATGCTGTCTTTTGTTTTGTCTCGCTGCGGCGCAATATTGCCGTTGCTAAGAGGACAAACCTGCCCTATGTCATCGTTCGTGAGTTTTTTTTTTTTATCCCCAGATGCTTCGGCATGCCCTCTTGTGTTTGGGGGACAACCATCCGTCTTCGTCCTTGTTTGCCATGAACACTGGAAATGGGTGCTCATGCTGACTTTGCCTGCTGCCTGCTTTCGCCATCAGCCTTTTACCAAATGGCCCTGCATTGGATAGTACTCAACCGTGTCTATGCGCGCTTCATAAAACTACTTCCAACGTCGTGGTGGGATGGTTGGTTAGAGTAGGTTCTTCCCTCTCCATTTCCAATAAACTTGACCAAGACAAAAAAGGAGAATAACTTAAAAACAAAAAAAAAAAAAAACACCTCTCTGCCCATTTCTCCTCCTCCTGAATGCAGTCTGCTGCTCACCGATTCCTGCTACCGGTTGGATTTTCAACGCTTCACGAGACATGGCGATGTGTTCTTGTTCGTTTCTCCGTTTTCAGTCACGGTGCAGGTGTGCAACGCCGAGGCCATTCGCCAAATCACCATGCAGAGGGAGAGATTTCCCAAGCCGTGCTACGTCTACGGCGCGCTGAACATGTTTGGCCCAAACGTCGTCACCACCGAAGGGGCCGTCTGGAAGGCTCATCGCAAGGCCACCTCGGCGAGCTTCAATGAAAAGAACGCGGCCTTGGTTTTCCGCGAGGTCATTGTACAGACGAATGGCATGATAGACTTTTGCTGGACCGACAAACACGGCGGCGACGGCAACAGCGGCAGAATAAAGGACGAGCCCCTGGCCAACATTTCGGCCGACATCACGCGCCTCACCATCAACGTCATCAGTTACGTGGGGTTCGGGTTGCGGCTGCTGTGGCCGGGCCAGTCGCTGCCGCCGGGATCCAATGCCGCTGCTGCCAAGTACGCGTCTCTGGATACCCCCGAGGGCTACAGCCTCCCTTTTGTGGACACGCTGGTGCAGCTGTTGAACAGCATCATGGTGCTCGTCGTGGTTCCTCGATGGCTGCTGGAGATATTGCCCCTGAAGAAGGTGCGCTTGGCGGCTGCGGCACGTAGGGATTATGTCCGGTATTTGGACGAGATGCTCAGCGAGAAGACCACGGCTGTGAAACGAGCGTCGCAGGTCAAAGAGGAGGGCGAGGGCATGGATATTCTTGGGTCTCTGGTTCAGGATTCATTTGACGGCTCCTCTGATGATGCCAGCCGGAACCTCGCAAAATCCCCCGTCCTCTCGCGCGACGACATTCTCGGAAATGCCTTCATCATGTTCGTCGCCGGCCACGAGACGTCAGCAAACACAATTCACTTCACCCTCATCAACCTCGCCACCAATCCGGCGGCACAGCGGATGCTCCAGCGCGACGTTGACGAGCTGGTGGGCGACACGGACAGCTCCACCTGGGATTACGAGAGGCTGATGGGCCGCATGTCGACGAGCGCAATAGGTGCCTGTATGAACGAGACGCTTCGCATCTTGCCACCCGGGCCCATGATCCCCAAGCAGGTGACCCCGCAGAGCGACCAGACGCTCAATATTGACGGGCGCTCGTGCATGCTTCCCAGAGGCAGTCTCATCATGATGTACGCCCTCACAGCACAGAAGGACCCGCGGCACTGGCCATACCGGGAGAGCAAGCTCAGGCCCGGCCACGACGATTTACAAGAGTACAGGCCGGGCCGCTGGTTCGAGACGCCGGGACGCCACTATGGCAGCCGCGACACCGATACTGGCACCGCCGGAGATGGCAGCGACAAAGAAGACAAACTAGCCAGGTCACGGCCACGAGTTTTCGAGTCCGGCGGCGGCGGCGATGGTGATGATGGCGACGACTGCGGCCAAGGCGACGCGGCCTTCTTCCGCCCGCCAAGAGGCGCCTACCTGCCCTTCAGCGACGGCTCTCGATCCTGTCTCGGGCGGCGGGTGGCGCAGGTCGAGATCATGACATTCCTCCTCGTGCTTCTTCAGCGCTACAGCATTGAGCTGGCGACGGACGAGTGGGCGACGGCGGACCAGGTGCGCAAGATGGACAGGAGAGCCAGGGCGGAGGTGTACGGCATTGCGCAGGCTGCCAGTCGGAAGACGCTGGAGCAGGCCGTGAGCGTCATCACGCTGGGGCTGCAGGGAAAGACGGTGCCGATGAGATTGGTTCCTCGGGGGGAGGAGAGGTTTGTGGACTGGATGGCATGAGGTTGTGGTGTCGACAAGTCGAGATGAACTCACTCGTAGTAGAGAAGCTCGTGAGAAGCAGGGTCACGTGACGCCATGTGTAGTGTGTACTACTACTACGTACTACTAGTACGTAGTAGTAAGTACTACTATATGTACTGTATACATAGTATTTGGGAACAAGGAACAAACATCGACCATCAGCAAGCATGTCGCACGTAGTAGCACGTAGTAGCACGTAGTAGCACGTAGTAGCACGTAGTAGCACGTGACATGCGTGGCAGGTGCTCTGCTCGCAGCTTCCTTCCCTCGTCCCCGTGGCGGCGCCCCGCACACTAGCCCCGCCCAGTTGTTCTGGCGGTCGGTCGGTCGTGACTCGTGGGAAGGTGCGTTGGGTGGACGCGGGCCAAACAAAAACAAAACAAAACAAAAACAATCACAGACACGACTTGACTTTTGCGAACCGCAGATTCTGGTTCAGACCAATAAGTAGCGCAATTCCAGTCGCAATTTCACACCCCTCGAGCTTTTCGCGCTTTGCTTTTTTCTTCTTCTCCCATAATCCCTAATCGCTTGCTTTCTGTCGCCGTCAATTTGCGCGCGCCTTGCATCGGAGCATTCATTAGCCCTGCGCCATCCCACACACACTCCACCATGTCTGGTCTCCAAACCAACGCTTGGCTGCGCGCGCAACGCAAGCACGAGCTCGTTGACCTCGCCGATAATATCGGCCTCACAAAGTAAGTCGTCTTACCCTGTCTTCTCTCTCTTGTTCTTTTCTTTCCGCCCTCCCGCTCCTGTGCGATGCTTGTTCGTCCGCTCGTCGTCCTTCTTCGCGCAAAGCAGAGCTGTGAGGGGCGAGCAGAGCGCGCGCGCGTCGGATTCGCGACGGTGGCCGGTTTCGCGATACAGCGTCGCGCAAAACAGTCCTGAATGCGACAATGGCGAGAACGCTCAAGTGGAATCGACGAGCAGCAACGACCATGTTCCTTCGTGCTGACACACCTTCTTCTGCGCAAACAGCTACGAGAGCTTCAAGAAGACCGAGCTCGAAGTCGCACTCGACGAGTTCATCGTCGAAAACAGCAGCCGCTTTGCCAATCACCCGGACTTGACGAGCTATTTCAACAGTCGCTCCAAAGCTCTCGGATCCCCCGTTAAGAAGGAGAAGGAATCCGTCAAGGACGACGTTGAGAAATCTTCCCTCAAGGTGACCAAGCGCCGCGTGACGAGAACTGTTGAGGAGTCGCCCGCTGAGTAAGTTGTCTATACGGCGCGGCGCAAAGCGTTACGCGCCATGTTTGTTCCTTTTTTTTTTTCCCATCCAGGCCCGCTGATTGACGCTTTTCTTCTTCTTCTTCTCCTTCTTCTTCTTCTTCTTCTTCCCCATACAGAAACGAGGAACATGGAGCCACCACGGCTCTGCTTAGAACGCCTGCTCGCAGCTTCTCCCAGGTCGCCGCGCGCATCCCCCTGCCGGCCACTCCTGCCGATGTCGCCAATGCCTTTGACCGCTCGACTGTCGCCCTGCGCAAGCGCGTGACGTCGGTCTACCAGGACACGGGCATCACCGAGGCTTCCAACGCGACTCGCGAGACGCTGAGCACTGTCTCGAGCATTCTGTTTGTCGTCTCGGCCTTTGAGCTCTTCTTCATCCGACCCGAAATCCTCTCCAACCGCTACGCCTTTACGGTTCCGGCCATCGAGCTCATCGGTACCCCCGACTACCCCGTCTACCTGCCGGACATGTTCCTCGTACTGAGTGCCAGCTTCTGGTCTCCTGCTCTTACTTGGGCTTTGACCAGCGTCGTGCTCCCCTGTCTCGCCGGCTACTTTTTCAACCTGAGCGCGACGAACCAGGCTGGTCCGCGGACGCGCTCCAGGGCCGCCGCCGCTCACGACACCGTGGTCGACCCGCTGACGTTCAGCATCGTCAAGGCCCTGGTCTCCTTCGTCGTCTACGGACAGGGGGTCACCTTTAGCGGTCTCCTGTCCGAGGTGTCGATTGAGCGTCTCAACGGCGCCGTGTACGGCGGCTACAAGGGAATTCTGGTCGGCACCGCCATCACCGGCATCACGAGCATCTACGAAGCGGTGTTGAGGAAGTAGAGGGACGCCATCCAAGAGGAAGAGCGAAACAACAACAACAACAACAACAACAAAAAGTGCAAAAGGTCAAAGCGCAAACAAATGTCATGATGGCGTTGGTACATCATTAGCCGTCGGAACGAATGACCGAGCCACTTCCAGTTATTTCCATCTTGGGAAAAATGAGAAGGGCGGAGGTCATTTGTGCACTCAATGGACACATGATGACTTTGGTGGTTTTGTTCCCCCCCCCCCCCCCCCTTCGGTTTCTTGATTTCCGTCTCGTCCTTTTAAGCGGTTTTATAAGAGGGGGTTGTTTCTTGTTTCCTCTTTTTTTTTCATTCTTCTCTTTACTACATTCAAGTGGTCTTGATTGGGCATGTGGCTCCCCGCTTCCCCCTTTCGGAAAGAGCCGGCGTTGACGGCGTTGACTTTGACGGGTGTTGACGGCGTCACGGCGTGCTCTGCAATGGTAGTCTCGGTCTGACGCCATATCGTTTTGTAATTTTTGTTTTTTGTGTTTTTCTTCCCTTTTCGTATATTCAGCAAGAAGAAGAGAAAACTCAAATTGGGGTTTTCAGTTTTTGGTTTTTTTTTCTTCTTATTTTTTTTTTTTTTTGCGTTACAAATTCAAATACCCGGGGCTGGATGTTGTGCTTTTTTCTTCACCCCCCTTGTTATGGCGCCCTGCGCACCGGGGGCTTGTATCTCAGCGCTGTTTCAATACAGCGACGTCGATGGTCCCCTTGCCGCGCGTCGCTGCTCCTTTTTTGCCGGTGTGGGATGGGACGTCTTTGTGAAGGACAGCTCCTCCCGGGTGTTTCTGGGATCATCTTTGTGAAAACAGCTCCTCCTGGGTGTGTATGGGATATTTTAGTTGAAAACATCAGCTCCCCTCCCCATCAACACCGACGGAATAGAGCTAGTATGTCGTGGCAAAAAGACACCTCCTCCCATGAGAACAAGTACAGATGGGGATTTCCCCAGTGTAAAACACCTCCAGCGAGAAGTGAACATGCCATGGAAACAAGCGGAACACAAGGCTAATGAATTTTTTTTTTTTTCTGCGTCGGCACTAACAAAACGGGCTTTCGAAGTTATTCCTCTACTGGGAAAATAAAATAAAGTAAAGTAAAACAAAAATAAAACAAAACATAAGAAACGAAATGCCCCATCCAGGACGGAGTAAGTACATACCCCGTCCGGGACCAACTCGATCGTCTTTGTCGCGTTCCCCCCCTCCTATTACGTAGTGGTTCTCGCCGATGTCGGGCCAAAAAGATAAGTGTGGGGGGAAAACGCCGTCTTGTCGATCAGGGGCAGTGATGGATGGTTGATTCCTCTTGTAGTTCGTATACATCCGACAATGGGGATACACTCGACTATCGTGGCGTACGTCTCCCGCCTAGGTGAATGTGAATGGAGTACAAGCACGGCCAGCCAAGACCAGCTATTTTCTCGACTGCAAAACCATTGTATATACAGCCGTGTGGGACACAAACGACCAGCCAACCTCACCAGTCATTTTTCCCCAACGGCATCATCGTGTGTGTATCCCACCCTGGAGACCAAACCATTGTATATACAGTCGTGTGGAATACAAACAACCAGCCAACCTTACCAATGTTTTATCAACTGCATTACCAACCAAACCATTGTATATACAGCCGTTCGTATGGAATACAAACGACCAACCAACCTCACCAGTTATTTTCTCAACGGCATCATCGAGCATCTCCCACCCTAGACACCAAACCATTGTATACACAGCCGTATGGAACACAAACGACCAGCAAGCCCCCCCCCCCCCCCCCGCCGCTACTAACAGTATGTACTCAACTGCATCACCACCGTGCATCTTCATCACCCCCCCAGACATATATATATTGCACCCTTCTCGGTAGATCTTCATCCCCCCCCCCCAGACATATATATATTGCACCCTTCTCGGTAGCACGCACTACCAACCACCCGTCGACCACCCAGACGCAGGCAGATATATTCCATTCTACTCATCCGGGTCCTCAAGCTTGACAGGATGAAGCAGCATGCTCCTCAAGCACATGCGTCCACTACTCATCCGGGTCCTCGAACTTGACAGGATGAAGCAACATGCTCCTCAAGCACATGCGTCCACTACTCATCCGGGTCCTCAAACTTGACAGGATAAAGCGACATGCTCCTCAAGCACATGCGTCTACTACTCATCCGGGTCCTCAAACTTGACAGGATGAAGCAGCATGCTCCTCAAGCACATGCGTCCACTACCACCAGGCCGCTCCTCCTCCTCCGCACCGCCCCTCCGAGTGCCGCTGCCGAACTGGCCGCCGCTTCGTCCTCGGCCGTCCATCTGGGGATAGCCGAGCCAGCGCCTCCACAAGAGGCCGGCGAACTCGCTGTCGTAGTAAAATGTAGATCCCTTGTGTATGTGCTCGTTGGCCAGGCTGAAAGGGCTGTTTGGGCCCGACGTCGAGTGGTCGCTCCCGCTGTTGAAGCCTTGGTCCACGGCGGATCCGATCGGCGTCCAGGCCCGATCCAGGGAGACGGGATGCGGTGCGTAGACGGCCTTGAGGCCGCGGTGGAGGGCCATCGACGCGGGGAACATCTCGGAGAACATGGTCCTCTGGTGGCGCCAGACCTCCTCGTGCATGGCTAGCAAGAGTCTTCTGCTCAGGCGAGCGGCCGTGATGATGCACGACCGGCGGGGGGGGCTGCCGTCTTCCGCGTCCGCGTATCCCGTAATGTCGTTTGAGAAGACCCAGCCAGAGTCGGATACGTCGAAGATGGGGTTGAAGGTGATGAGGTCGGCGGCTTCGCCTACGCCGCACTGTGTCGCGTCGTGGCCTCGTCCGCAGTTCCTGGGGAGTGGCGACTCGCCTCTCTGCTCAGAGTAAAGGGGCTTCTTGCCGGAAAAGTCGGCCGGGCCGAAAACCACTTGTTTGCCAGACTCGACGTAGTCTCTCTGGACGGTCTTGGTGAAGTTGTCCCAGGAGCCGTGATACGACGGGATGTAGTAGCGCTCGTTTCTCTCCCACATCAGCGACCGAGGTTGGTCTTCCGACCAGCGGCCAACCCGGTCCAGCAGCTCAAAGTAGTTGCCCATATATCTCATGTCCATCTCCCAATTCCAAAAATAGCCATACTCGGTGTGTTGCGACGCGAATACCTGCAGTGGTAGATGCGCGGCGCGGTACACACCACGGACGTCTCGCGCACTCGGGTTTGCCTGCTCGTTCTTGAATTCGCCGGGATAGAACAGCGCCATCTGGGCCTCGCTCCAAAGAGTCACCAGGCCGTGGAACTCGGGTGGGATGTTCTGGTCGAGCACGTCCTGGACGACCGAGTCATCCGCCCAGATTGCCTTGTCGTCGTCGAGGACGTGGAGCAGGATGTGCACCGTGTACTCGCCGCCCGACTTCAGCGATAGCTCGGTGATCAGGGCACGGAAATTCACAACGGCCATAGACGTCCACCTGTAGGCCGTGTAGCACCGCACGACTACGGCTTGACGGACCGTCTTCCCTTTCGTCTTGGTTGGCGAAGCCGTCGTGGGCAGCTCTCTTGTTTCAGCGTCCGGCTGGACGAGTCGGTGCCTGTTCGCCTCGGAGCACCTCTCCTGCGCATCGCCCCAATCCACGAGTTGGTAGTCGATCGGTGCCGTCTTCGTCCAGGCGCTCATTCTGTCCGACTTGCCCGCGCTCTGGCCAGCACCGGAGCGTCCGTCTTCAAGTCCATAGGGTCCGAAACGCCCACGGCGGTCAAAGCAGACGTCGTCGCGAATCCCCAGCACCCCGTGTGAGCCTATCACCGGGTCCGGCATGTGTTGGGGAATGCCGCTGTACGCCAGCACGTCGGGAGGGCGAATTTTCTTGTCGTTGTCGAGATAGCACGGCTTGATGCGGTCCTTGTTGGTGGTGTAAGGGTTGTATCGTGTCGGCCGATGAGCATTAATGAGTGGCGCGGGCAGGGGCGCCTTGTTTGTGGTGTTGGGATACTCGGGAACCAGTTTCGAGACGTGGACCAGAGATTTGAGACCGTGAAAGTAACCGTCCAAGCTTTTGTGAAAGTCGCCGTTAGCGAGTCAACAGTGTCTCGACAGCGCAGAGTGTAGCCGACGCGGCCGGTTGCCACGAAATCGACGACTTACTGTGGATAAAGCAGCCAAGGTTTGCCGTTGACTTCGTTAACGAATGCTTCATCGTCGTCCTTCCCATACTCTTGTCTGTTTCCTTCGCCATCATCCTGCTTCTTTCCGGCTTCCTCTTCGTCGTCGTTTCCGTCGATGTGCACCAGGGTATCTGATGTTGGCTGCGCCGCGAAGCCAGGACTACTTCCCTTTACGTATCCGACCGTGTCTGACACCAATGCATATTGGCTGTGATGGATGACAATCATGAGCGCCAGGCTCAGTAGCATCCAGAAAAGAATCCTACGACACATGCAATGTCCCAGCACTGCCTTGAAAGGGGGGATTCGCTGCTGGCGAGGCGTCTTCTCGTTGAGCGGCAGCAAACAATCGCCATTTCTCAGCCTCGATCCGCTGGAGCTACCACAGCTTCTCAAGCTGAGGAGAGACGCAGTGCGCTCCATCTTGGATCTGCTCGCTCTGTAGAAGAAGGTTTCTCATGACAGATCCTCTTCCTTGATGAATTGATTACAGGGGAAACGTCCACGTCGACTGGGGGAAAGCTCTAAAATAAAATGACAGGATTAATGATAGGGAAAGACAAAAGAACGAGCATAACCAAAGACTGTCACAAGGCAAAGGCTTCCAACAAACAAAGGCGATGTAATGATGATGGAGCAGAGGGAGAGGAAGGGGGGGGGGGGGCGTGAAAGAATACACGTTCCGGCGCCTGTCTTCAAAAAAACAAAAAAGGAGAATGCAACTCAAAACCCACGAGAAATACCGTGAAAGACACTCGACATGCCGCCGAGGAAAAACACACAAAAAGGAGAAGGCGCCACAAAAACAAGAATCCAGGAAAGGAGCACGCCCAACATACGCAACTAGGAAAGATCAACAGGGAAACGAAGCACTCGACCCGTTCCAAGCCGCGTAGTCAGAGAAAGGTCTTGACGCCATTATATATGTGACAACGGGGCGTAAGGGAGCAAAGTGGCCAAAACGCCGGGAACGAACCAGGCTAAGAGGCTTTGACAACGTTGGTATGGTCGATGACGGGATGAGCGAGCACGAGGCACCTGGGCGCCAAGGCGACAGGAGACAAGACGCCAACATGTTGTTGAATCGCTCGGTTTTGTTTCGCGGCTTTGTCTCGTCTGACGACGTCTTTCTTTTTTTTTTTTTTTTTTTTTTTTTTTTCGTCTCTCCTTCTTTTTCTTCTTCTTTCGTTTTCCGCCCGTCTTTCCACCTTCCTTCTGCCCCCCTTCTCCTTAGGAACCGACCAGCTTGACCGATGAGACATGGACGACCACAACATGGCATGCCGTCACGTCAGACACGGCAACGTGAGTAGTGGATTTCGACAAAATAAAAAAAACCATTTCGTTTTTTTCGCCATGGATGCCTCTTCCTGTCTAGTCGTCGCACAGCCTTGCCGTCATGGTCCGACGTTGCCAAAGAAAGATGGGGGGTCCCGATTCTCCCACACGAGCCAGAGAGGGAGACTACGATTGTCTCATCTCCTGGCTGTGACACGTGGCTCTTACCGCCATTCATTCTTTCTTTCTTTCTTTTTCCTTTTCGTCTTTTCGCTTTCTTTTTTTTTTTTGTGTCTTTCCTTTTTTTTTTTTTCTTCCTGAAAATCCGTCGCCGCCACGCCGCGTGGCTTGCCAATCCTGGCCAGTGACTGGCAGCTGTCTTGTCTGACTCTCTCGGCGCGCAACGATGCGAAACTTGGTTTGAAAGAGGGGCCACTCCGTAAATAAGACGGGCAGCTAGCTAGCTCCTTCCCGTTCTTGTGCGCCAACGGGCCAAGCAATTAAGCATCAAATCAAGGCGACAAACGTCAACGCCAGTGGAGCCAGTGCCCCACATCTCAAGGAACAAATGACGTACGTCGCCTCATCACATAAAGAAGTGAAATATGACGAGATGTTGTCGTGACTAGATGCGGGCTCAAGTGCATTCTCGAGCTGTAAAGGGGAGAAAACAATATTGATTGTTTTTTTTTTCTTCTCACGCCCGAAAAGTATTTGACATGGCCATCCTTTTCCAATCCGTTGTTCTTTTTTCTTTCTTTCTTTCCTTTTTTTCCTTCATTCGGGGGGTAGAAGGAGAGGCTGGAGGGGAAGGGGGGGGAGGGGGGGGTGGCATCATCGTGGCCAGTGGACTGACTGTATTGAATGGCGGTTGTCTCGCCGGCCATGCATCGGAACGTGATTCCATTTTCCCCCGGATCCATCAGGTGGGCAGGGTCCAATCCATGTTAAGTACAGTACAACAGTGCAGTACAACAGTGTGCAACATCCCCCTTTGTTTGTGTCACGCAAGGGAACAACCTGACCATCTCGTGTACCTCGTGTACTGATAAGTTGAACAAGGGGGTCGAATCATTTCCAAGAAAAGCAAGTACCGTGACGCGTCAAGACAATGTATATCTACATTCTTGCAATAAAGAAAAAAAAAAGGCTCCACTATTCCAAACAATGTGTTCCCAATCGTCTCTAGACCAGAAACGCCAACGCCATGCAAAAAAAAAAAAAAAAACAAAAAAAAAAGCAAAAAAGAAGGAAGAAAGGGGGGGGGAGGGAGCAAGAGAAGAAGAGGACGAAATAGACAGAAAAGAGAAAAAAAAAAAAAAAGGCTTGATCGAATCCTCATCCACTGCCGACAAATGCAAGATCGTTCCACAACACCCATCCCCTCCGTCTCGTCCGTTTTTGATCACCGTGTACCAGCCCTTGCTCCAGGGTACCCATTCTGCCATTCCGAAGACGACGTCTTGGTTTGGTTATCCATCTACCACGACCAAAGCATACGAAATATTGACTTCCTCATCATCCTTGCACAGCTAAGCTGCAAGCAGCCTGTCGACCCGCTCGTGAATCACGCGGTCAACGGGTTGGCCGTGTCGCTGAATCACCACGTTCTCTCGTCCCCCGATAGAAACGATTCTCACCCAGGCCGGGGCAATCTCCGTAGCAATAAGCCGTACGCATGACATGGCTTCTTCCTTGGACAAGGGAACGCGCAGCGAGTCCTGGAGCTTGTCTACTATGGCCATCATCGTAAAGGCCTGTCGGGGCAAGGCCATGGGATTCGACAAGCTCAGCATCGAAATCGTGGCAGCCACGTCGGCGACTCGGTTGAGGGCCGCGCGGCGCTGCAGTTCGGGCCCAGACGGCGGTAGAGGCTCATTCGCCTTGGCGAGCTGCCTGTGCCGAATTCTATCCAGGAGCCCCATCTTGGTGCCATCAGGGTTCAGGGGCGTTTGCCTGTCGGCGGCTTGTCTTTTCTCCAGCTGCTCCTGCCTCTTGGCAGCGGCGCCGGTCTTGAGGTCGTCGAGTGCTCTTTGCCCCCTGGCAAAGAGAGGGTTGGCCTTGAGTCCATCGCCCATGTCCTGAATGGCGACCTGGGGGAGGTCCGAGAGTGTCATCCTTCCCATGGGGGCGTCAACGTCCGTCATTTGATCCATTGCCTTGTCGGCACACAGCGCCTGCAAGCTGTCTTCAAACTGCCTGCACAGGCGCTCTTCGTCGATGCGCGCCCCCTGTGGTCCAGGCACCACCTCGACACAGACTCTGGCACGACCGTAATCCGTAACGATGAAGCGAACGGCATGCGGTGGCTGTCTGTGAGATTGAATGGCGATGCATCGTCGTATATCATCGACTGTGACTTGCCGCTTGCCCCATGTTCGTGATATGTGCGGCGCGATGAGGCGAATGTCGATTGGTGAGCTGCATCCATGGTGGGCAACGTAGATGGTGATGGTTTTGAGAAAGGCCTTGTTCAGGGCGACCAGCTCGGCCAAATCACTGGGCAGCAGCAGCTCATCGTCGGTGCCGGGTTCGACCTTGTCCGTCTTTTTGTAAACGGCGTCAATCTTGGCTTGGATCGTCTTTTGCTGCTTCGCAGGCTTGGCTGTTATGGTCGACTGTTGGCCGGATCTATAAGCTGGTTTTGTTCTCGACGGATCGGTCTTGGCTGCTCGCTTGCTCTCTGTGGAAGCCGTGATCTGAGTAGGCGCGGACGGTTTTGGCAGCTCAGCCCGCCGTAGCCGTTTCGATATGGTACCAGTGCCTCGCGCTCCGGCTTCATCGTCGCTGCTGGGAGGAAAGGACACGGTGCGTCGGGAGATCTGAATGCTGGCGCCAGCGCCCGGGTCAATCGAAGCTGC
This sequence comes from Claviceps paspali, assembly GCA_013435705.1. NCBI lineage: Eukaryota > Fungi > Ascomycota > Sordariomycetes > Hypocreales > Clavicipitaceae > Claviceps > Claviceps paspali. Next base: position 417,313 of record JABAEC010000001.1, on the reverse strand, counting down.
CTTCCTCTTGCGCGACGCGCCGGCGGCAGGCAGCTCAACAACAATAGATTTCTTCACCGAGGCATCGGCGTAGGCCTGGCTCTTTGCGACGCGAGTAAAGTTGGCGATGGCGTTGGGAGAAGGTACGGCCTCGGCAGCGTGCCGTCTCCTGGCGGAGGAACACGGCATATCTTCAAGAAGCGGAAGTTGGCACCTTGGATAAGAAGGTTATGTGTGTCTCCTGAGGAAGGAGGCTTGCTCAGGCGTGTATAGCGGGACCTAGTATGTTTGTTTGTTTGTCGTCGATGATGCAGGTGCAGGTGCAGTCGGGTCAGAGGCCGTCGAGCTGCCGAGGGGACAGAGCGACTTTTCGTGATGCGCAGAAAAAAGAAGAGAGAGGTTCGTATTTGGCGCCTAGGTAACCGAGTGGAGACGTGAAGACGTGACGCGTCGACGAGAAGGGGTGTTTTTTTTTTTTTTTTTTTTCTACTTGTTCGCGTTGAGTGAGCGCGTAGAGAGGGTGGGCGTTTTGTCCTCGTCCCATTGGTAATTGGTTGGCTGGTCGGGCGCTTTGATTGGCTGCCCGTCCGGTACGAGGGTACAAGGCGGATTGAAGAGGCCCCTGCGACGCGTTGCCGCCCCATGGGGATTGATATTCTTCCGGATTGATATTCTTCCCGTGATTCTTCCCGCGAGTTTTCAAATTTGGTTCCGCGGTCGGCGGTCAGCGTCTACTCTGCTACGCCGTTTCCTTCTTCGCCCTCCTCCTCCCTCTTGCGAATAATAGCCTCCCCATTCACCAGGCCCAAGACTGCGTCGTCCGTCCGCTCCCATTCCCGCCACGCCGCAACCATGTCGTCCAAGTCCTCCTCGGTGGCAAGGCCCAGCTCCATGGCCTTGGTACGTATCTGCCCGGCGCGCAATCGTTCTGTCATGGCCTCGGCTATGCGTCTCATTGTCAGCCGGCTGGTTGGTCCTCCGGGGGGGGGGGGGGGGCACGATGACCAGAACAGCCGCCGCGTGCGGCAACCGATCGACTTACCCCATGGCCGGCGATCGGCAGCAACGCCGTGGCACCAGGTGCCGAAGCTCAGGCTGATGTCGTCTCGCCTGCAACCGGCCCTCATCGACCACGAGAGCAGCTGCCGTCCGGCAGTGGCACTGCCTCCGTTGGCCACCTGGACCTCGAGCATGATGTTGTGGAAGCGCTTCAGGGCCGGGCTTTCCGGCCAGCAGCACCACATGGCCAAGTCGGCCTCGCGGAGTGACACGATGCCCCCCGGCCTCGTCACGCGCAGCATTTCGCGGATCGCATCCGCCGGCGCATCCAGATGCGTGAGTACCTGGTGCGCGTGCGTCACGTCGAACGAGGCGTCGGCGAAGGGGAGCTCGTAGGCGCTGGCCTTTTGGAAGCTGATGTTGCCGACGCCTTGTGCGTTTGCGATTTGCTTCGCTCGCTCGAGGATATCGTCCGAGATGTCGGTGGCAACAACTCGGCCCTCGGGCATCAACTTGGCGAGAGAAGCCGTGATCGTGCCCGAGCCGGCGCCGACGTCAAGCAGCTCGAGGTGCGGCTTCTGTGCCGCCCGGGCCCGAAGATGCGGGACGAGATGGGCGGCGCTGTTGGCGGCGGTGCGCCACTCGTGATGCTGCACCTGGGAGATGGCGTGGCCAGAAGCGTATGCGTTGTGCTGGGCTGGCGCCATTTCGTCTGTCCTGGACTTTTGCGTATCTATCTATGGGTGTATGCAGTCTAGTCCGATATACGGAGAGAGGGGGGAAGGGAGAGAGAGAGAGAGAGAGAGAGAGAGAGAGAGAGAGAGAGAGAGAGAGAGGCAGAAAGAAGGTTTGTGCGTGTGTGTGTGTGAGAGTGAGTGCGCGCGCGCGTATTCAGTACATGACGCAACTGCTCGTTTGTACAGAAACCAAGCACGTGCCATCCATCCTTCTTATCCTTTGAAACCCGACGGCACCGGCCTCGCCCCAACTTCTAGTACAGAGTATAGCCCCAACACTCCCAACTACTATCCACTATGCCGCCGCCAAGCAACCGCACCGCATTGGCCGGCCCGCCGGGCCCGTCGCCACACCACCTATGGCGGAACTCGACAACAGGGTTTTTTTTTTCTTTTTCTTTTCTTTTTTCTCCCCCCCCCCCCCCCCCCCCGCCAGAAGTGTCAAATTGTCGTCTGATATCGCGGGGAGGAAGGAATGCCGGGAAGGAAATGCCGGGGGAGCAATCCCGCTTTCGTTGCAGCACAACCAATTGCAGCGACGGGCCACGGTGGCACCCTTTCTACATAGTAGTATCTCACGCGGCACCAAAGGCACCAAAGAAGAAAACCACAACGTTACGTTTAACCTTCCAAGACCGGAACTGGCATGGCAATAGGGTTCGAACAAGACACACACAAACACACACAGAAAGAAAGAAGAAAACCTGCACGCACCTCAGGAATTGCCAGTCCACTCCGGACGTATCTGACGCCCTCATCAATCAATGGCTGGCTCAACGTGCTTCGTACGCCCCCTTCTGCAAACTCACACAAACACCCCCCCCCCCCTTTTCCATTCCGGGCACCGTTGCATCTGTAGTACAAAATGAGAAAGAAAGTTTTTTTATTTTTCGTTTGTTTTTTTTTTCTTTTTGTCTGTACACGGGATGAGTGATCCGAGCGTCACACAGACATGTCCGGCAAGTATGAATCGAGTTGACACGCAGCAATCATCACTGCTCCTCACATCGGATAGAAAGACAAAAAAAAACAAAAAAAAAAAGACGCTGCGTATCGCCCCGCGCCCCCTTGTCCTTTTTTTTTTTTTGTTTGCCAGCCTTTCAGACAAGCCTACCTGCTTTGTGTGTTTGTGTCGGCGAGTAAACAACCTGTGCAATCTCTCCTTGTCACAACTCGTAAAACAAAAAGGAACCTTTCGAAATTAAGCAGCCCAATATGTCTCATCCCGCCGAGCGAGCGATACCAGGAGCCCTCCCCCTTCCTGACCGGCTTGCCGTTCCGAAAACATTTCCATCGCCCCCTTCCCACCCCCTTTTCCCCTTCGCCCAAGGCATCCCGCTTGGACCCTTTCTCGTCCTCCCGTCTTCAAATAAGACATCTCAGAAGATTAGCACCGTGTCGTTCTACGCCCCTTACGCCCCTTCCTCTCCGACCTCCATCAAGAAACATCAATATCCGGCGGGTTCTTGGAGAGAAAGTCCTCCCGCATCCCGAGCATGCGTCACGCTCGTAGGGTCCACGTCGACATGTATGTACACGGCCGCTACAGGTCGTACCAGTCCACACCTAGATGTGACTTTGCGGCGGCGGAGGCGGAGGCGGGAGGTGAAGAGGGGGGAGCGCAGGGGAGAGGGGGGGGGGGGGGGGGGGGTATGCCGTGGTCAAGATGCAGCGGATAGCGACGGCGGGGTATCA
>JABAEC010000001.1:343588-413893 GCA_013435705.1 Claviceps paspali | reverse complement strand
CCCCCCCCCCCCCCCCCCCCCCCCCCCCCCCCCCCCCCCCCCCCCCCCCCCCCCCCCCCCCCCCCCCCCCCCCCCCCCCCCCCCCCCCCCCCCCCCCCCCCCCCCCCCCCCCCCCCCCCCATGCCGTGGTCAAGATGCAGCTGATAGCGACGGAGAGGTATCACAATTGGTCGGTGTTTTGTACAGCAAACTGTTGCTGATGCATCGGTGAGCTGGGCCGTGTGGCAGGTCGCTGAGAAAATAGACTCTCGCGGCGGAGAGGCAGCGGCGGCTTGTTGAAGAGCAGGACAACATGTCTCTGTCTCCCGTCACTGTGCTGCCCACCTCGCACTCCCCACGGGGGGTGTCATGTCACACGTGAGAAACGTGAATGGGAGGGGGAAGAAAATAGTTTGAATTCATGCAGGTACAACCGGGCTGGCACCTGCTGCTCTATACCATGTGTTTAGAATGCAAGCCTACCCGACACAGGCGCTACTGTGTGACGGCCAAGAATACGGGCTGGCAACCTGAAAAGCCGCCTCCCTTCATTTCGTCGTCCATCCAAACGATATGTCCTTCTTCGAACGATTCCGCCAATTCTCTCGTGCCACACCCACGACATACATGTGCGAGGAGTATCAGGGCCATGAAAACTGAGGCTGGGACGTGGTATGGATACGGGCTGTGCGAGAAATCCATAATGCGAAATAAAAAAAACATTCCCTTTGACTATGAATGATAAACACAATTCTGCAACGCAACCAGCACTTTTGTCCCAAACATGCACCGGGCCCCTGCCCGGCCTCCAATTTTTTTTGCACTCCCTTGTTCCATGAATCCATAGATGCTTGCTCCCTGTAATTACTTTTTTGTGATACACGTGAACTCGAGTGAGGTAGATGAGTTCCAATAACGCCCCGCGCGTCTGGAATGTAGATTTCGTCGACAGAAAAAAGAAAGAAAGAAAGAAACAAAAAAAAGAAAGGAAAGAGACAAAAAAGGAGTGAAGAAACAAAGGCAGAGAAGAGAAAGACGCGGCAAAATAGAGTGATGCCATCTTGTCATTGATGTGCTCATGGTGTAGAACATCAATCAGTTTCCATCAGACCAAAATGATGATTTCGCCATCAAGGCAAAGCCACGCAGTCCTAGGGTCGGGGCGCCATGTTCCACTTGTCGGCTCGAAAGCTAACGGGACTGGGTGGGGGAGGAGCTGGTACGGTGTAATCGTCCTCCTGGATGTGACGAACCGGCGTGGAGGGTCGGTTGTCCTTGTACGTGAGGTTGGCAGTGAGACTGCTGTACAAGTCTTGAGAGGAAATCAGTCGGGTGCTGTTTCGCTGGGAGGATATGGCGAGGGGCGCGGCGATATGGGGCATTTTTGTTGTGGGTGGGTGGGAGTGAGGTTTAGATTTGATGTTGAAGTTGTGTTGAGAAGTATAATTGGCCTCAACAATATGGTTCTGTCGAAGGAAGAAAAGTTAGCACTCCAAGACGAACGACGCACTTGTGTTTCGGGGCAATTCAACAGAATCAGTACATACTGAACAGTACCAAACAAACAACAGAAGGCACCGATTGAGTTGGGCGCAGCGTTGGATTTGCGTGATGAATTTTTTTGACCTGGAGCGGTGAAGTCTTGCTTCCTTTTCTTTCTTCTTTTTGTTTTTGGGCGGCAGGGAGCAGTGAACAAAGCTGACAAAACGACCAGCTGTTGGGTAATTTGTCTGGTTGTGAGTGGGACACGAATATGGGCTTTCGTGCCGAAATGTCCGATGGAGGGGGGAAAAAAAAACAAGATCCTTAGGAGCTTGGAATTCTGGTCGGGGTAAGAGCTGAGTGAAGCGGCAAGTGGTATGATACAGCTGGCTCTGATATAATAATAAATGAATTGTGTGCCGGGGTGGGCTCGTCTATGTTGTGTGGCGAGGGTTATCGGATATCAGGCTTGGGGAAGAAAAGAGGAATGAGGAACGGATCGCCTGGGGGGGAAGGCAGACTTAAGTAAGGAAGCTTCGGTGTAAAAGCAGACAAGCAAGAAAAAGAAAAAAATGTGTCGCGTCGGGCTTGTCCGACTCGTCGGGCAATCGGAGAACCGTGACGAACCTGACAACAAACGAAGCAAAAGGGAGCCTGCTGGGGAATAGGTCCTCCTCTCGCCGACAGGTACCTGCGCCAGCATGCGGAGAGGTGGAGACGGCACGAATGGGCCAAAGAGATGTGAACTGGGGCACGGTCCGACTTGGTACTGGGGTAGACGGTAGCGGCGTAGTAAGGTGACTGCTTGCCGGGGGTGTGAATCCTGAGAGAGTGGGTGTCACAGTGTCAAGTGTCAGCCGCACGCCCCCCCCCCCCCCCCGGGGGGGGGGGTTCCTTCCCACCCAACCCACATAAACTGGACCGCAAGAGTGCAAGTAAAGAAGGCAGCAACGAGCAGCTGTCAGCTATGACCAGATGGCATGGCAGCCTGCCTGTTGTCCAGCAAACTAAAGGAAGGCTCAAGCTGAAAAAGAAAAAAAAAAAATTCCGGGAGAGAAGGGACATGAACATTGTAGCAGTTTCAAGCGAGCGCGCACAGAATACTAACACATGTACAGTACCAGTACGTACTATCGTATACACATGTACGGACACGGACATAGCCAGGCCGCCCCGTCACCTCGCTCTGCTGCATTCTGCAACACAGCTGCCGGATGCGTTGATCATTTCATGCCTCATCGGTCCGCGGTCAGGCAGGAGGCTGCCGTCGACATGAATAATTATTGATCATTGATAACAAGGCTAGAGCGTGACTAACATCTGCATCCGCGCGGCTTGGTATCTCTGCTTACCGCAAGAATCCACTTTCTCTTTGAGCTCAAACGGCGAAACAACCAGTTGCCGATGCGCCGACCCCACGAAGTTCTCAAGGAGCACATGCGCTCTTTCTTGAAGCCTTGGACGTCTTTTTTTGCTCTAGCCTCCATGCTCGGACAAGAAATCAAAGGTGCTCGATTGTTGCTACATATTACAAAGCTACTGGTACATACTGCAGTATACTACTACTGATAGAGGTTGTTCGATCGACGGGTGGGCGGTGAGCAGGTAGAGTAGTACTAATACTAGTACGTACTGTAGTAGCTTGAAGTGCTGCTGTACAGGCTACTACATACTACTACCACTCATGCTAGTACTAAGTATTAGTAGCAGTAGTAGTACATAGTACTATGCACTTACTTAGTACTACTAGTAGTTGGTACTAAGTACTAGTAGGCACCTATTTTATTTAGCACAATTGTTCCTTCCCGCCCTGTTGATGATCATCCCCACAATAGGTCTCAGAACTATGCACCACTTCCATGAGAATCAAGTAAAAGCAGAGGTGAAATTTTTTCCCCCCTCGACAACCTCGACAACACGCAGCGAGTACACCGGCGCCAGTCGACGCCGCCCCGCACTAATGGAGTCCAGAAGAATGCCGACGGCGCTCATGTTGGACACTCGAAACATTGCCCCTGTAGGCACATGTTTTTCTTCTTTTTTTTTTTTTTTTTTTTTTTTTTCAAACATTTGTTTCGGATCGCCCTGCAACTAGGCGCGACACAGAAAGAGCTCTAAGCGTCAAGAGAGAGAGAGAGAGAGAGAGAGAGCCATGGCACGCGCAGATTCTGTCGACACGAAATAGACCAGCATCCTCCGTTGCGGGGTCTGGCATTGAATCATCATCTCCGATCGGTGATGAGAGCTGCTGAACTCGCCAATCGTCCCCCCTACGAACTGATTCTCATACTCGGAAAGATGAGTCATAGCCATGATACCATATTCTTCGAAACAGTCAGCGAGAGACGCTCTGTAGCCGCAGTCTCGATGCGTTTTGTGTCTGACGTTACTAGTTGCAATGCGATGCAACAGCAAGGCATCATCGTGCTTCGAGGGATTAGAGGGATTGGCCTGGTCCCTGCAAACCTGTTCGCTCGCGCTGAACGGCAATGCATTAAACTTGCAATGTTGGTCCGGTGGATGCTGACCAATGCGCCACCGCCTGCAGAATATTCTCGAGTGAAATGAAAAGTCTGGGGAAGGCAGAGCTTGCATGGGCAGGGCAAGCATGTTTGCAAATAACTGCCCAATATTTCGGTCACAGGCATCATCCTAGATGGACCAACACACCAGCAGAATCCATCCGTCAAGCGAAAGCATCGCTTTATTATGTACATTTCGCGCGGAGAAAAAGAAAGCGTGCTTGGACCGCGAATATTATCTCCCTGTGCATTCAGTTGCCACGACCAATGAGACCAGAAAGGAGGGAAGCGACAGGGTTAAGCAAACAAAACAATCGCCAGCAATCCAAAATGAAGGGGCGAGGCTTAGCCAGCACATGTCACTTTCGCGGTGTTAGGCTTGTCTCGACAAGTCTCGCTAAAATGGACCTTCGTATTCTCTTGTACACGCACATCCAATGCATATCTCAGTGCTTACAAGGGGCTACTAGATGTTGATTACCTGCTTGTTCGATGGCACTTACCGATTGATTTGCGCGAAGCGGCGCTACCCGAGCGGCGAGCGGTCAACTCGATGCTCGTTTTCGCCTTGGCTTTCCTGGCTCCAACGTGTTCGTTGCTTGTACAGACCAGCGGGAGGGGGGAAAGTACTAGGTAAAAGGTACTATGCATGCAATCGCGGGAGGGTTCAGAGAAGGGCGCTCCATGCATGCACCCCGTTGCGAGGCGCGCCGCTGGGCCGTCATGCTGTCACCAAACGCACCACACGGGGGGATCTAGGAAACCGCAATGCATGCGGCCCCGAGGAATTGGCCATGGTTGCAGTTGTGATTGCGACACTCTTCACCCTCCGTGCTGCACGGCGCTGCTCCCCGACAATAACCTACCCGCAGTTCGGCTGTTTTTGTTGGCCGGCTATGCATGAAAGAACAGGGAAAATGGACCTACATGGGAGTTCAATCAGGGTGTGTTGGGGCATTTTCCCCGTTTCCCACGCCCAGCTTACGACGACACGAAAATCCGGGACAATGAACGGGACGGCTTGTGCACTACCGGGATATGTCGGCGCTCCCACGCGACCTCGAAGTTTCTTTTTTTTTTCCCCCTTCTTTTTCGTAGACGACATGGGAGGAACGAAGACACAAAGACACTACTACCGAGAAACGTTCTATCTTAGTAGTAGTAGTATCTACTAGAGGTATCCGTACTATCCAGTCCCTAGTAGTAGTGGCAAGTACTAGGCAGGTTACTGCTTGTTCTGCTTGCTCCTTTCTTTGTATGCGCTTCTGGCCTGTGAAGCGACCCACGCAGATAAAAGGCGAAACACAAAGACGAAGAATGAGAACTCGGCAAACACACACACACACACACACACATATATATATATATACTACGTACATAGTATATATATATATGTGTGTGTGTTCTGTGTGTAAAGGAAGAGAGGGAGGCAGCAAAGACGCAGCCGCATAATACCGATCAAGCCGTTTGCTGCGATTGCGTTTGTCTTGCGTCGCATCGGGTTCTTCTCGCAAACCCGGCAGTAAAGGTCGGGGCCGTTTCAAGGACACGCTTCGGCGCTCAAAGAACCAGTCTACAATCCGCGACAATGCCAAGGTCTCTGGCGGAATTCGAGCCTCTAAGAACATCCGACACGGCCTATGCCCCCACTCAAATAACAAAGTTCAAGGGAGACAACGCTCGTTTGACCCTGTGAATGCGAAGCGCAGGAGAAGAGGCGCATACGGGTGGATTGTCTTGTGTCGGGCAGCAGAGCTGGTCCCGCATACAATGTAATGCAAACCGATTTAGCGAGTGACGTTTTTTTGTTTTGCGCCGCCGCTGCCGGTTCGTGGTCGTCTTTCTTGTATTATCCTGTCCTGTCTCTTCCTGGACCGCGTTCCCCCCTCTTTTGTTCTTTCTGGCAACGATGCACAAAGCACCTGGCACTGGTTTGCCAAGCTCGGGCCAGAGTCGGGGTTATAAAGGGGGGGGGCATAAAAAAGTCAGGTGAGAGAGGGAGGCAAGGGAAAGGAGGCGATGGGGTGAGGTTTTGGACAAGGAAAACAAAAAACGCGCGGCTTTATTGACCAGAATGCAAGGACATTGAAGACCGTTCACCTAGACGTTCACCGAGACGTTTTTTAACCGCTCTCCATCATAGACCTTTGGCTTGCTTGCTTGCTTGCTGCCAAGGCTAAAAAATACCCCTTTGTTCAATTCATCAAACTTCACTGCAGGCGGGCTGCGGGCATGATCTACACGACGTCCGTGTATCCTCGAAAAAAAAAAACCCCCAGACCTCCTGTGACAGAATCCACGATAAGCGTATCCGACGTGAATGACACAACAGTGGAGGGGGGGGGGGGGGGGGGGGGGGAAAAAAACAAAAACAAAAAAAAAAAAAAAAAAAAAAGAGAGAGAGAGAGAGAGGGATGGAGAAAGAAAAGGAGGCAAGAATCATCATGGCTTGGTCGTCGTGTTGGACGAGGCAGCCAGCGCCCCGCCGGTTGGCCTCGTTTTTCTCCTCGTAGGCTGGTAGACGTCGTTGAAGTTCATGGCGACGCCGAGGAAGCGCATGTCCACGTTGGGCTGGTATGCCAGATCGCCCAGCAGGATTTGTACGCTGCCCTTGAACGACACGCCGAGATGGTGCAGGCGGTCCTGCAGGACGGGGAACTCGGAGGAGACGGCGCCGCCGACAGGGGCGGGGGTGTTGTGGTCGTCGGGATCGTGGCTCCTCGACGTCCGCACGTCTGCTTCCTGTTTGCGCGTGAAGTCAGACACGCTCCAGCTGTAGAGGCCGTCGACGGACTCCCGGTAGTCGAGCATGAGGAGGAGGATGTCGCTCAGCTGGTCGAGGTACCAGGACGACGACGCGCCGGGCTCGTCCTCCCTTTCGGCGCCGTGATGGCGTCGCTTGGCGCGGGGCTCTTCCTTGTCGACGCCGTGGTGTCGCCGCTTGGCGCCGAGAAGACCCTTGTGGGTGATGTCGTTGAGGTATCGGTTGTGCGCGTTGATGAGATCATCCAGCGTGCAGTTCTCCTTGCGGATGCGCTTCTGCAGCTCGTCCCACGAGGACTCGATGACCTCGAACAAGATGTAGTACTGGAGCTGGCCGACGAAGTGAATCATCTCCGCCAGCACGCCGCGCGTAGACTTCCACGTCTGCGCGACGACGGGGTCGGAATTCTGAAGGACACCGCGCGAGCCCGTCATGCACTTGCGCCATGTGCTCTGGAGGGAAAACTCGACCCGTTTGATCCTCCACAGGAAGTTGAAGACTTTGAGGTACTGCCTGTTCCCCCAGTCCGTCACGACCACGTCCACGGGGGCGTCGATTTTGTATTCCAGCGTGAAGCAGTCCCATCCCATGTCTCCGTGCGACAGCTGGAGCATTCTCGCGTCGAGACGCCGCAGCACCTCGGCCGAGTCGTACTGCGCGTTGGATCCCCGGACGGCGTGCTCGAGCTGCGCCGTCAGCGTGTGGCGGTACTGCGCCCCTGCTGGCTTGTCGAGGTTGGCGGCCAGGGACTCCATGAGCAGGGCGATAAAGTCCCCCTGGCCCAGCAGGATGTAGTCTTTCAGGGCCTTGAGATGCTCGAACAGATGGAACTTGGTGGACATGAGGTCCATCAGCTTCTTCATGGTCGTCTTGTACGCCTCGTCGATCCAAGCCTCCAGCGTCGCCGTATCGCCGTAGCGAAGCTCCTTGGACGCGTCTTTGGAGTAGTTCTCGACCCAGAGGGCGTCCCCGCAGCTGTGGCGAATAAAGTTGAGTGATTTTCCAATGAGGAACACCTTTTGCGCGAAGTCCTGCGTCATGATGCTGGGTACCATGCTGTCGTCGATTTCGTATTTATTTGTCCACACCGTGCCCGCCTCGTGAGCTTCGGGGATGCCGAGCTTTTGGGCCTTTTGTTCCCGCACAAAGAATTCCTGATAGGGATCTGATAGCTCGCCGTCGTATATCCATCGCCGCAGTATATCGTAGAAGGGCTTGGTGAAGCTCACGAGGAGTCGCTCCGCGAATGCCGCGACTACCGGATCGCCGTGTGAGGAGGAGAAACTGTGGATCAGGGAGATGAGCTGGCCGCCCGTCTTGTTCTCCGACTCCTCAGCAATCAGGCTCATCAGCCGCAGGCCCATCGTGGCCTCACGCGTCCACACGACACATCTCTTGAGCGTCACGCCTGCCTTGCCAATGCCTCCGCGGGGCGCCGTCTCGTCGAGCGACGACAACGCACGCCGAATCTGGCCCTCCAGTGTCGCGACCAGGTTGAGATATGATCGCAACTCCCCTCCGATTGCAGCCCGCAGACTCTGGCCTAACAGACCATTGGCCGGGGTCTTGCAGTACTCGTCCAGTCCGCGATATAGGAGAGAGGGCTCCGCCAGTGTGTGAAGAAGGGAAACCAAGGGGAGTGGAGCCGTAGCTGGCAGTTTCAGAGTATCTGGTTTTGAGAAAGGAAGCGTAGTGGACGACAGTCCTTGCAGTGTGAATGGCAAGTCTCTGAGGATATCCGTCTCTGGGGGCTCTGCTTCGGTATAGTGGCTGGCAAGCAATGTCGACTTCAGCGACACATCTCTCCTGGGCTGCGGCGGCGGCTTCTCCTGGGCTGCGGCTTCGGGGACCCCTTGCCTCGAATCGGAGACTTTTTTCAGGCCATCGGGCTGGAAAGCATGCTTCAATTTCTCATCCTCGATTCTTGGGTCGGAGGTCGGTGCCTTGGCGCGGTCGCGGCCCTGCCTCTTGAGAGCATCCCTGGTGACAGCCTCTCGGTAATTAGGCGCCGAGGGCTTCACAGGGCTGAGGGGAAGCGGCTCGTTGGGATCCGGAGAATCTGCGAGTTGGTAGAGTAGATATAAAATGGCCCATTTGTGTTCCAGCACGGGCAGAGACAAGAGTCGCGAGTAGAGATTTGAGAACCTGAGGGCCTGACTCGGATTCGTTTGGATGAGCTTCCGCTTGATGAGATCCGAGGCGTGGTTGACGTCGGAGGATACGGAGGGAGCTTGAGGACTGTGATGGTTGTTTTTTTATTATTATTATTATTGTTATTGTTATGATTATTGTATTTTTGCATGAGCACCGCGGGGGTTCTGGCTTTGCAAGACACGGAAACCCTCTTTCAAGAACTGCGAGAGAGATGTAGAAATCAGAGCGCCTACTTTTCTATGATGGACGTCACCAGCTCCAGGCATGCGTCGTGCCGGTCCTGGGCCGCGTCTTCGTCTTCTTCTGGATCGTTGGGCACAAGGTGGGCAATCAGATGCTCAAGAGCCGAGACGATGCGTTCTGATACCATGGCTGCTGCATCGCCGCACAACCTCGGCGGGTGAAGCTCAACTTGCGGGGTCGAGGCAGGGACAATCCAGTCGGGTCCGATGTTTGTGCGGAATCCAGTCTCATCCAATTCATCGATCGGTCGGGCAGGGGAGAGGAGGAAGGGGGGGGGGGGGGTTAAACGCGACAAACACGACAATAAAAGACGACAAGGAACAAAGGAGCCGGCCTTTTTTTTTTTTTTTTTGACGAGACACGACAAGACGTTGGGTGCTGATAAGCGGGATCGGAGACGACGACTTGAGACAGGTTGCGTGTACCGGAACCGACACCACCCCACATATGTGGGACAAGCATCATGTACCGCTACCAGCCCGTCTGGGCTGAGTTTCTCGGCGGAGCCTTCGACAGGTGACTTCACTCCGTCCGTTGAACCTCAACCTCTCCCTCCAGCAAGTCGGACTCAACAACTTGCCATCAACCTCGCGACCACACCATGCCTAGGTCATCAAGCTGACTGCAGGAAGGCGATCGCATAACTCTCGGCAGTCAATTGATGCGACTCATGCGCAATCTTCCGCGTCGCGCGTTGCCTCCTCGCCGCACGCGACGTCAGCATCCGTGATACCCGCCTGCACCAACCGTCCCTCACCCCCCCCTCCCCGGATCGTCCGCATCATGCCCGACATCGACCCCGCGGCCTTGAGCCGCCCGGCAGTCAGTCTCTCGACACCAATACTGTCGAGCAAAACATTGTCCATCACCGCGCCTGGCTCGGGGAAGCCTGTTAAGACGAGCCAAATCATTCCTGCTCGAATTGACCTCGAGCCACTATATGCCGCCCTCAAGAGCGCCATCGGCGGAGAAGAATGGCTTGTGTACAAGGAATCAACGGCCAAATTTTTGATGGGTACACACTCCTGAAGCGCATCCTCTTTTCCCTAACTTCGAAACGCTTCGCCTTGGGGCGTGGGCTTTGCTGTTAACTCGAGGGAAACAACTAGGCCGTCTCAGCCAGGCTGAATACCTGGAGCGGATAGACCCGATACTCGCCGACAGCAGCGGCGAGAAGGACCACCTTCACAACCAGCTCATCGCGGCTATACTCGGCAATGTCACGAGAGAAATGCCCGACCAGGGCCCGGCCCCCTGGGTCAGTGCAAACGACAAGCCGACGGCTGCATCTGGCAACAAGCCCGCCACCGGTGATGCCACTGAGCGGAAACTAAAAGGAGAGGTGATGCAACTACCTCCAAGGGATCGCAGGCGCATAAAGGACCTCGTACACAACGATGTAAGCATGGGGGAAAAGATCCGTACCTCCTTCATGGCGTTGATCCAACCCGCTCTGACAATGCAAAAAAGTATGATCACCTCGAAAGCATATCGAACGTTTTTGCCGAGTCGCATCGCAAGCCATCGACCATGATGGATGCAATTCCGAGCACAGCCACGGGCATTAATAACATGAGTCGGTTTTCTTCTCACACCTCTTACTCTTCTTCTTCTTCTGCCCGTCTCTACACCGCTCTCGTATACAGACTGCTGACCTGATGTAGATTTCGACTTGGAAATTCGGAAGCGTTTTGCCCAGCCACTGGCAATCGAGTCGGGCGAGTTCCCAGACGTGGGCGTGATAAGTGGCCGAATGCTACCGTTCTGCTACGAAGCTGGACTTTCTGGCGGGCACGTAGCCGACGCATCACAACTTGTGACGGTCGCTACTGAAATATTCATCAAAGAAGTATTGACGCAGATTACGAGCCGCACACGGAGCAACGGCCCAGGCGATTCGGGCACCGCGGGTTACGGCATTGGTACCACGTGGATACAAACTCACAAATACAAGAAGCAACTCCACCTGGAAGAAGAGGGGTCGGCGCGAGGCGAAGTGACCAGGGACAAGCTGGGGCTGCTTCCCGTCGAGGCCAAGGCTGCCAGCGAGCGTGGCCCGTTGGGGATAGCCGACCTTAGAATCGCGCTGGAAATGGCAGACACGGGCATGTCCCTGTTTCCCGTACTGATGACACAAGTTTTGTACGGGTACCGCGAAGGCGAGTTGGAGGGCTGGCGGGATTACACGTGGATCAACGACGAACGGCCCATCATCGAAGAGCTCCCCGATTGCTTCGGTGCGCATGCACAGACGAACGGCCATGCAGATGCCATGGATATTGACGAAGAAGAAATCGTTTGGGAAGGAGCAGAGAACCAAGATATGGATCTGCTGGATTCGACTCTCGACTCCTGCATGGTGGTGGGATCCTAGGAACGGCTTCTTTAAGCTCACCAAAATCAATCTTCACATGAACGGGGGGGTAAAAAAACGGAGAACTATCGACTATCATCGGACCGGTACCAGAATGCGAAGCTCCGGAACTCACAGGTTTCGTCTGGAGCTTCCTATTGTATCATTTGCGAAACACGGCGAACGGCATTTAGGGAGAAGGAGAAGGGTGGCATAGTTGTCTTTGGAATCAGCATCATTGACATTGGCGTACAAGGCGCGCGTCAAGCACGGTTGGAAGGAGGTGTTATCTTTGTTTTTTTCATACATGTTGGGTGTGTTGCTCATATCTTGGTTATGTGAGGATAACATTTTCCTTTCTTTTTTTTTTTTTCTGGTTCCCCCTACCCCGCCTTTTTTTCTTTCTTTTTTTTTTCTTTTCGCCTTTGCTCAGAGGACAAAGAGGATCGTCCACCGGCGTCGCTGGAGTGTTTTTTTTTCTTTTTTTTTTTTTTTTCTTTCTTTCGGACTTTTCTTGCCGGATGTGGGGGATGCACGGGATTGATTCTTGGATTCTTTGTACTTGTAAGAAACGATACCCACGAGGCTCTCCGGGAAACAGCTTACTACGTAGTAGCTCCACGCTGGATAGGATAGCGAGTAGTGATTGATGCAGCGTAAATTTGTATGGCGGGTGTCGCCGTGGAACATCGGGCAAACAGGTTTTTTTTTAAAAATTTTTATTTATTTAATTGTTTTTTGTTTCATTGATTCCTCACATGTCGGGCAACTTGCCATCCCGCTGGAGACGGATACTTGGGCACTGCTGATTGGACTGACGGTGCGGTGGGGTGTGGCCCCGGGAGCAGGTCCCCACACCCACAGTGCGTGTGGTCACTGCTCAATCAAGCTGCTCACTGCTCGCTGCCCGTTCGCAACAAGCCTCGCGCCTTCCATATCCGTTCTGGAGCTCTGCCTGCTGCCTTGCTGCGGGACAAAATGCAGGCAGGCGGCCCGTGCGCTCTTCTAGAAAGCTTCGCCAGGAGCATTTTTCGCCCTCTTTTTTTGTCTTGGAACTTCCTGCCTTCCTTCTAGACGTCTCCACAGGCGAAAACCCCCCCCCCCTCTTCCCCTCTTCCCACCCCCACCCCCTTCCTTCTCCCTCTCTCCTTCCCACCCCCCCCCCCCTTTCCGTCTCTGAGTCTCTGATAGATTTGGCTCAGGGCTTGGCTCGTTCGCTCGCTCGCTAGCCGCGTCTCATATTCAACGCCCGCCCTTCTCCTCGCCTGAACCGGGCCTCTGTGATTCCAAGAGCTTCTTGGGCTAGAGGAGAGCTTAGCCCGGCAAGAGCTCGAGCCCCTTTACGGTTTCCTCCGGCAAGCGTGCAAGCGTGCAAGCGTTGCATCATTCCTCGTCCAGCACGGCAAACCCACCCGCTTTATTTGGAGCTTGTTCTTGAGTGGCACGACCCCTCCTCGTCTCATCCATCCTCTCTCTTCTCCCATCCCTCTGCGGCGTGCATCGCATCTCATCATCAGCATAACCTATCAGCATTTAACGCCGTCTGGTTCAATCTGCCGAGGTGAGCTATTCTTTTCCACTTTCGTCATGAGTCATGCCTCGCTCCAGCTTTTGACCCCAAGTCCGTGAACGGTTGTGGTAGCTGTTGCCGGGCGGGGTGGGGGGGGGGGGGCATTTTGTCTCGTCTCGTCTGCTTTACTGCGACTGTTTCCAAAATCAAACTAGCTTTTGCTTGCTCTTTGCTCATATATCTTCTCAAATAGGAATTCCTTTTTTTTCTTTCTTCTTCTTCAGCGGTTGAACCTCTACCTCCCCGATCCACCAGGAAAACAAGTGGTCGCAGTAAGTTCATTTTGTCGATGAATGCAAGCCGGCGTTTTCACCACGCTCACCAAGGCGATCCTGCCAAAGCTGTGTTCACGATGCGCATACTTACTTTTGATAGCAGACGTTGTGGCACTTTGTTGGCGACGAATCCTAAATACAGTCATCCAAACCACCCAGTACGACCACGTAATTGCCGGCCAATCCTCCCGGAAATATTTTCCCGCCTACCTACACTCTCTAATCTGTCGCAGGCGGTGGAGTGGAAACATGTCGGTTCCGTTTTCGAGTCCGTTCGGCGCAAACGCCAACCCCTTCAGCGATCGATCTCAGAACGTGATGCACAGCCTAGTCGAAGAAGACGAGAATGGTGGCGGACCGTCTCCGATTTTCAACGGTACCAATTCCGGCACTGGCTTGAGCTTTCCGGGAACCTTTGGGGGTGATGCAAGTGTTGATGGGTCCGCACGTCGAGGTCCTCCCAATCCGGACAGCTACCCGGCGCAATACAACTTCGCCCGTCGTACTTCAGTTTCCGCCGAGTCATTGAAGCCCAGCGCTGATGGTTACGATAACTGGGAGCCGCCCTGCCACGAGAAGTCTGCCGAACAAATAGACCGTCTGAAGAAGGCCATAGAAGGCAACTTTCTCTTTAGTCACCTCGACGACGAGCAGACAGCACAGATTCTGGGCGCTTTGGTCGAAAAGCCCATCCCCGCCAAGGACATCAAGGTAAGTACCCATGATGATGCGCAACGCTCACCACAATGGTCATGATGATAACGAAACGTCGAAACCAGGTAATCAGCCAAGGAGACGCTGGTGATTTTTTCTACGTTGTGGAAAAGGGCTCGTTTGATGTCCATGTCAACTCGAGCGGCACCATTCAGCCGGGACCTGATGGCTTGGGTGAAAAGGTTGGAAATATACAGGCGGGAGGCTCCTTTGGTGAACTTGCCCTCATGTACAATGCTCCGCGCGCTGCAACGGTCATCTCGGCGGAAGCAGGCTGTACTCTGTGGGCGCTGGACCGTATTACCTTTCGCCGAATCCTCATGGAGAGCACCTTTGCCAGGAGGCGCATGTACGAGACCTTTTTGGAAGAGGTCCCGCTCCTCTCGTCGTTGACACCTTACGAGCGATCCAAGATTGCCGATGCACTTGAGACTCGAAAATATGCCCCCGGAGAGATCATCATTAAGGAAGGCGACCCGGGACATTCCTTCTACCTGCTCGAGAGCGGCGAAGCCGATGCGTTCAAAGGAGACCCAAGCAACAAGGTCTTGCACTACAAAAAGGGAGATTACTTTGGCGAATTGGCTTTGCTCAATGACCGACCACGGGCTGCTAGTGTCATGGCCTCGTCGCATGTCAAGGTCGCCACGCTGGGCAAGAATGCTTTCCAGCGTCTCCTCGGCCCTGTCGAGGGACTGCTTCGGCGCACTCGATACCAAGGTGTCGCTACTGGCGTCGAGGAAATGGATCCCTTGCACAGAGAATAGAGCCAAGGCCTGTTCGAGCTGGAGGCGATTCAACGCTTTCCATTCGTTGATTGTGGAAAAAAAGCCCGGGAGGTCACACTTGCCAGCTCGTGTTGGACATTTATACCTACGAGAACAAAAAGGAAAGGATCGGGGAAGATGTGTCGGAGTGGAGAAGAACGAAACCGAAGTACACTTGGTCTGCAACGTGAGACTTGTCCTGGTGGGTCAGAATAGATGCGTAAGGCTTTGGCTGTTCTCAACTGGCGTTTTTTGTGCGTTTTCTTTTTTTTTTTCTTTATAGGAACAGATACCTTTTTTTTCGATTACAAAAAAAACAAGCTTTCTCGATCGACGTTGGCTTTTCTTTGTGGCTGGAAATGGGTCCATGAAAGTAATTTGGATGAATGGGAGGGCTGCCGGCGTGAGCAGACACGGAAGGGTGGAAAAGATGAATTGTAGAGACGGCGAGTGTTGAATAAGCTCTATCTATATACATACATGTGAGACGGCGTAAGCTGGCAGAGGGGATATCCGGCGTATTCTCTCTTCTCGTCATTGTGTGTGTGGGGGGGGGGGGGGGGGGTAGTTGGAGTCTGGTGTCGCCGTTTCACCGTCCTGGTATATAGCACATGAGCAGATTTGAAAAGGAAACAAAGCTGCAGTTCTGTGGCCATGTGGTTACCATGCCCCGTGTAGGTGTTCTCCTTTCAAGCCCTTGCGCTCTGCCTCGCCAGCTCGGCGCGCAGCTCGGTCCTTAACCCCTCGACATCGACAGCCAGCTCTATCTCTAGAATGCTATAGTTATATTTGCTATATGGCCCCCATACCTCATTTACGTATTCTCCTTTCAAGCCCTTGCGCTCTGCCTCGCCAGCTCGGCGCGCAGCTCGGCCCTCAACCCCTCGACAGCCAGCTCCGTCTCCAGAACGCTCGCGACGCCCCTCCTCCACGTATCCTCCAGACTCTCCAGCTCAGCCCTCACGTCGGCCTGCCTCCGAGCCCTCAGGGAATTCACCTCGTCGATCTGGGCCTTCACGCGCGCGAGCTCAGCCTCCAGGGCGTGGACCTCGCTCTCGAGATGGTAATTCGCAAGGAGCCAGGCGTTTGGGCCGTGGGAATCCAGCAGTGTTAGGTTGTGGATCCGCGCGGCGAGGTACGCGCTCGAGGTGTGGGCTCTTTCGAGGACGGGGCGCAGCGTCTCCGTCCCTGGCGGGGAGGGCAGCTCCTGCGCTTCGTAGCGCTTTGTGTCGAGGGGGGGGAAGGCCGTTGAGGAGGCTATGCGGGCGAGTTCTGCTTCGAGGAGGGGGGTGAATGCTTCGGGGGGGGTGGCGGGGGCAGGAGGAGGAGGAGGGGGGAGGGAGGCGAGTTCTTGGCTGATGAGGGCTTTTGCGGCCTCGAGGTCTTGTTTTGAGGGGGTTGGGTCGATGTCTTTTTTTTTGAAGAAGAAGAGGAAAAACAGAGAATGTTAGTTAGATGGGTGTGGTTTTTTTTTTTTTAAAAAAAAAAAAAAAAAAAAAAAAAAGAAGCGGGCTGGGGTTCTTTCGTACAGGGGAGGGACTCGTGGTAGGCGGGTGGCATGGCCATTGTGGACGGCGACTTTGGTGTTTTTTTTTTTTTTTTTTTGGTTTGTCGTTGCTTTTGGTTCTTCGTCTTGGGCGCACGCGCTAGATGATGATGATGCTGGATGCTGAGGGTTGGTGGTCAAGGTGAATGCGGCTGCAAGCCCAACGTCCAACACGCTACTGCTTTACTTGGTACTACAATTGACGTTCTTCAACGCGCCGAGGTTGGCGACCCATCTTACCTAAGCCAAGGTAACTATCAGTACTTGGTACCCGCCTTGGCTTAGGTAAGCTCGTGTCTCCGACCTCGGACATCTTTACACCCTGTAAGTACTACTACTTAGTAGTAGTAATGACAAGACGACGACGACGTTGACTGCCGTGACGGGTCTACATTAGTACTTACTTGGTAGTACTTGCTACTTAGTAGTAGTTACGTAGTATACTAAGCCAATGCAACACGCTCATGGTGAAATTGACGACGAAAATCCACCATCAAAAAAACAACTTATTCCCCGCTGTCCGTTACACATTCGCACCGTAGCCACAGCTCAGATTATGTCTGGACTGGTATGCGTTCTTCAATATATATATTTTTTTAATTTGACATCATCATCAAACTACTAGCTACGACGTTGTACATGTTACAATACCCACCATTTTCTTGGCGAGAGAAAAGAGATTCCAAATGAGCAACCGAGGGATTCCATGGTATCGAGATTCATCAGATCCCGATTCCTCCTTTGCCCCACCCCCACCCCCCCTTCACGTTATCGAGTATGCATGCATTATAAAATCAGCAAAAAGTTTCATTGGTTGGTCGCTTCATGTTGGAAGCTTCTTCCTTTTCAAGGCAGAATGTTAATTCCCAGAGGGGGAAATCCTGTGAGCTGCCTTGTCATCTATGCGACCGAATGGCCGCTCTCCGAAGAGTCCGTCTTGGAGAGCTCGTCATCATCCTTGATGGGTCCGTGGACGGACTCTTCAAAGACGGGCTCGGCATCAATCACTTCAAACTTGGTTTTGAAGTCGGTGATGTGATGAGAAGCAGTGCTGCTGTTGGAGCGACGACGAGCATTGCTGAATTTAAAGTCATGGTCCATGATGTCGTCCGCAATGGTGCCCCTGTCCGAATGACGTCAGCCCTTCCATTCAAGACGCAAGATGGGCGAGTTTCATTACATACCAGTTTCCTCTTCCATTGCCGTACTTCTTGACCTTCTTGGGATCGGCATCAGAAAATCCGCTCTTCGCAAAGTAGCGGGGCAGATGTTCACTGGGACTGGCAGTGCCTTCGGCGATGCCCTTGTGGTCACGGTCGTTTGCCTTGTGGGAGCGGGTCACTGAACAGCACAACGGTTAGCCGAGGGTCTCCCATCACGTCTGGCTTTTGACCAACTCATGGACAAAGACAGATGGAGGGCGAGAGCGAAGAGCATAGTGTTGACCGTGGAAAAGAAACAGGTGCGGTGCTGAAGAAACGGGGAGGAGGGGGGCGGGGGCAAACTGACTCTTGTCAATGGGTATTATATGAACTTGGTCGAAAGAAAGATGTATTGGTAGGTTTCAAGAAGCTGTCTGGCTGCTTGCTCGCGTTGCACAAGGTATAAAGCTTCCGGCTGTTTCTGATGCCACAGAGCGTAGAAAGTCAACAATGACGACGTGGGAGAACCTGACACCTGACGATTGGGATGCCAAGGATGATTTTATAGCTAGCCGGAGAGACGGAAGATATGGGATTTGATGTGACGAGGAGAAGAGGGATTGCGCGATGATGAAAACTGGGCATGGGATGATGAATTGAGAAAGGCAGCAGAGTGAAGAAACAAGAATCTTCACGGATGCAAGAGGAGAAGAGCTGTACTATTATATCACAACAGTCACGCGAGCCAAGTGGGGACCAATCAGTCACCAGCTACGATCCGGGGAGGGGGGGGGGGGGGGGCGTGTGCGTTTGGAGAGACGAATGGAGAGAGGTGGACGGGAATCTGGGGGTGGAGGAGGGGGAGGGGGGCAGGTATTTCGCGGCGTCTTGTATCTACATAGTGTTTCTGATGTGCTGAAGCTCCTGAAGCTCCTTGGTCCTGAAATTCGCGTAACTAGGGATGGGATGGGGATCAAAGACAAAGGAACCTGGTTTTTTTTTTTTGTATCGCTGTTGGAGATGCCCTTGTTTCGAGAGTTTGAATTGCATCCCAGCCGATGGAATGAGGGCTGCCAACGACCCCGTCACGCCATGACCCATCCATCATGACTTCCCTTCCTTCCACAGAAGTCGTCGGTGGCATGATGTGACGCTGGCTGGCCGGGCTGGCAAGCAGCTGGCGACCAGAAGCACGGGTGGGGAAACCCCCCAGCCGGCTTCGCGGTGGTTCGACGCCCACCTTACGCCCACGTCACTCCGGATACGTTCACTTGCGGAACACGCAACTGCCGCCCACGACATTTCCGAGGCGTTCCAGTGTTTTTGTTTCCCCCTTCAAAAACACACACCACGTACCTACCTGATTCTTTTTTTTTGTCCTCTCATCTGCCGATTGCGCATCTTGGTCGTAAGCTCGCAGCACCCCCGAACCCGGCACCCCGCCGCCGCCGTCCAGAACTACCCAGAAGCGGCGAGAGCAAGCTTAGTAGTGGTGCATGCACGATTGCGGGTCCCTGCATCCCCGGCGATCGCGTGACCAAGATCAAAGATGGCAAGAAGCTCCCCTACGTACTAGTAGTAGTATGAGTCCCTGGGCCCTTCCCCAGCCTTGTTGTACCTTGAGCCTAGCTTGACGCGCACCCGAAGAAAGAAGAAAAAAAAAGAGACACTCGTTGGAGCTGCCGAGCTTGTTCGAGCACGCCATTGACCCAGCGCCTCGACTTCAAAATGAAGAAATGCACATCCATTGCGACTGTGGGCCTTTTGCAGCAACGCCACCCGACTCGACCTCGTCGCGTTTCTTGCCAATTTGCTGCGCAGCGTTGGTTTGGCAGAACGAGCTGCGCAGACACAACAAGACAGGTGGGATGTTTCCCCCCCCTTTTTTTTTCCAAACCCTGGGTGGCACATTGGTCTGTGCCCCAGATGCCCCCCCCCCCTTCTCATCCCCACAAGACCCACCTACCATGCACGGTTGAGCTGTCCGTTCCTTGAAAACCTCAAACATCTATCTACTATGTACATAGTACGAAGTATCTATCTCCTGACGGTTAAACATGGACCGGGTGGCCCGCCAACCTCCCGGTTCATGATACAGCCAGTCAGGGCCGTACCGGTCTTTGATGATGGTTATTTCAAATGTTTTTCTCTGCCAGCGCATCTGTGAATTGTAACCCAATACTTAGTAGTATCCAAGATATGCCGATAATGACAACAGATCACAGTTGATTCCGCTTCTACCAACAATATAGACTGACTGCATAACCCTCTTCCTCTTTTTGTATATTCTACTTGGGGGAAAGAAGAAGGAAGAAAGAAAGAGAAAAAAAAGAAGACAGCTACCAGAATATAAAACATTAGACGAAACGACTGCTTCCGTATTGTCTGTCCCTCTGATCCATCCTCTATCCCTGTAAAAAAAGGAAAACAAAAACGCAAGAAACCATTGCCGCTTCACCAATCAGAGCATACACAATCTCCCTTTGATGGACCCCGCCCCTTCGCCTTTCCACGCGTCCGTCGTTATGAATGCGCGACAAAACCGGCATGACACCTCGCTACCTGGTTCCCATCTTTGAAAATTCATTCTGATATCGCAGCTTAAATCCATTGCACAGGGCACGCATGTCCGGGTATTGGTATCCCTTCAACTCGTAACCT
This sequence comes from Claviceps paspali, assembly GCA_013435705.1. Lineage (NCBI taxonomy): Eukaryota > Fungi > Ascomycota > Sordariomycetes > Hypocreales > Clavicipitaceae > Claviceps > Claviceps paspali. The sequence continues at coordinate 393,721 of JABAEC010000001.1, read as the reverse complement.
TGTGGGATCGCACGGACTGGAAGCCCAATCACCCTTGCGGAGCGACTGGCTTTGAAACACAACCAAAAATACCCAGGGTGTTTTGGATCGATGCAGAAGGCATATGCGGATCGGTTGGGATTGGCGTCGATGTATGTGGTGAGCCATTTTTCTGTTGCGGAGTTTTTTTTTTTTTTTTTTTGAAATACATTCATTAGTCCAGATTGAAATATTTTTTTTATAAAAAAAAAAAAGAAGAACCAGTGGTTACTTACCGGTTTCAGAACGTGACCTGTTTTGATACTTGTCGTGCCGCATAAGTTCTTCCACTTTTCGCGCCATCGCCTTGACGTGATCCACGATGAGTTCGTCGAGATCACTGTACGTGTACTTGCCCCCGATGCGAAGCAGCTTGCCGACGGAAAACTCGGTATCCTTCTGCATCTCGAGTACATCAATGTGCTGGTACACGTTGTCGGCAACCTTCCACGTGATGGCCAGATGGTCGCTGCCTTTTGACGAGGGACGGATAATCACCTCACCGGGAGGCTGCGACCCGAGATATTCTTCCGCCTGGATCGAGTTGAACGGCTTGAAGTTGGGATGCTTGACCACGCGCTGAGTCCGGCCCGTGGTCTGATCCTTCTCACGGAGCTCTTCTTTGTCCGCCGCTTCCAGGGCGTAGTCCCATCCGTCGCGTCCGTGGTTGACGGGTCTCTTGTACGGTATGCGGAGCGCGTCCTCCCGCATTGAGAGCTTCGCCTGGAAATCCTTGTAGTTGAGTTCCAGTATCTTGGCTTGCGCCGTCTGCCCTGTGCTCAGAACGTCCTTGACCGACGACCGGCCGTTGACTTCGTGCGCCTCGACCCTTCCCTCGATGCCGCAGTCGAGCTTGACAATGGCAAAATCATCGCGCACCATGCGCACGTTGACGGGCACAATCATGCCCTCGCACAGCGATGATTTGGTCTCGCCGGTGAACATGGTAAAGACCTCGGACTGGCTGGGGGGAGCGAAGCTTCTTCGCAGCTCTTCGTACGGCGCCTGGAGTTCTGCGCTGATCGCTTCCAGAGTCGCTCTCTTGCGTTGGTTGAAGTTGGTCAGCAGCTGATCAGCGTACTCGTCCAGCACCAGTTCGTTGACGCGCTCTTGCTCATCTTGCTTGAAGAGTTTTCGCACAATCGCGCCGGGGCCGTTTTCGTCCGTCTCGGCTTTGACGTCCTCCTCGTCGAGCTCCAGAGCATCAGCAGCCATTTTGCGGCCGAGTTCATAGTCCTCGGGATGGACGCGCGTGTTGTCGAGAGGGTCGGACGAGGGGTTTGTTGCGTCGTAGTCAATGTACAGGAAGCTGGCGCAGTTGTTCCACACTCGGGGGCCGACCACAGGCAGCTTGCCGCTGTCAGGATCACCGACCAGCTCGTCTCTGGTGTTGACGGCCCCGCCGTTAGCATTGATGGCCTTGATGACGCTCGTCGCCTTTCGTGGGCCCAATCCGGCAATGTACGGCAGGAGATTGGCCGTGTACGGGTCCCCCATGGCGTCATTAATGTTCAGTCCGACCATGTTCACCGTGTCAACCATGGCGGACTCGAGGTATTTCATGAGCTTGTCTTGGGGGAGGATATGTTGGCAAGGATGGAACAAGAGCGACGAGACATCTTTGCCCAGCGCCGCGTACTCCTTCATGGGGTTCTGCATGTAGCGAGCCAGGCCAATGCAGTACCTGGTCACCGGGTTGAGCGACGGGTGCTCGGCCACAGCGCGAGGGCTGTCTTTGTACAGCCGCGCAACCTCGTCGTCGACGATGACGACCTCGAGTGGCTCCGTTCTGTAGTCGTTGGTTTCGGGATCGTCGAATTCGGCCCCCCGGAGATCCTTGTCGCTCACAAGCGCTTCCAGGTCTCGCACCAGCTTGTTCGTCTCGGCACACCAACCGCCGACGGCGAGGACATCAGGCCGGCGCCGCCGCACGAGCTCTGCAAACTCCTCTCGCTGTGCCTCATCCCGGGCCAGGTTGCCGAATTTGCCCTGCTCGAGGACTCGTCCATCCTCCTCGACCCAGGTCCAGCAAGTCGGCTCTCGGGCCGGATCGCCCATGCCGTTTGACAAAGCGAGCACCCTGGGTGTCGTGCCGATGATCATGCCTTTGGGCTTGTACGGGGCCTGGTCTAGTTTGCGATAGAACTCCTGCCGACACATCTTCAAGACCTCGTCCTGACAGAATGTTCGGATCACCTCCTTGACATTCTTGACAATGACCTTCTCCAGCTTGGGATAGGCCAAGTCTAGAACCTTTTTGCGTTCTTCCCGCCATTGCTCCGCGCGGTCGCTGAAATTCTCCGACTCAAACTCTTGATACAACTGTCGCCGGAAGTCGTATCGAGGGGGCATGATGAGCTTGATCTCCACGAGGCCCTCCTCCTCCGCGCGCATCATCTTCAGAAAAAGCTCAGGCTGATGAACCAAATCGGCAATCGCCTGGTTCTGCAAGTACTTGATCTCGTAGTAAGGGTGAGAGTCGTCGATTTTCCGAAGCCCCTTGTCCGTTCGGCGACAGCTGAGCTCGGCAGCTTGGTAGTACGAGCTGCGGAAGTACTTGCGCATACGAGGACTCGCGAACAGTTCTTCCGCGTACATCTGGCGAGCTGCAGAGATTACTTGGTCACCAGTGGTAAAGTTGTCGTCGATCAAGCTATCCGCCAGATCCATCGGATATTGCGGGACGTCATCAGGCGTGATCTTTTTGCCTTGTCGTAGCGCGTTCCTTGCCAGCTGATCTGCGGAAAGGCCGTACGCCTTGACGAAGTCGTTCGCCTTGCCGTTTCGTACCCGGTCGAGGAGAGACGATTTGGAGCCCGGTCTCTTGGCTTGCAACACATTCCCGCTTACGGCAGCAAGGGCCTTCAGCTTGCCGCCGTATTGAAACTGAACATAATCCTGCAGGTCCTGCAGCTCCTCCATCGTGGTGGCTTCGGGAATCATTTCCTCGATCTCTGGATCCTCGACATCGAGCGTCTTCAAGCTCTCAAAGGTCTTCTCAAGTGAGTTTCGCTTGTCCACAAAAGACCTGAATTTGATATCCAGCTCAAGGATTCTCCACAGGTCGTCCTGGTTCAGCAGCTTGTCCGATTGGATCGTGTAATCAGGACCGTCGGGATCATCGCGGGTTGATTTTCGGATTTTTTTCGAATGCAGCAAGTAATCCTTGCGGTGCTGGAACACATATGGTACCTCGACCTCATCCACAATGAAAAACTCCAGAACCTTGCCGACAGCTTTGCTGAAGGGAGCTTGTAGTTCCTGCGACAATCCCTTCTTCGGCCATAGCTGATTGGTGATCCATTTGGCTTCCTCCTTGAACTGCTCGGCGGTAAGTTGAAGATTCTTGAACGCCTTGCGTTCCAATTGAAACCTCTCGGGCTCATCTGTAAATCGGATTTCGTTGTCCTCGTCGGTAAGGAGCTTCTCTTTGAGCTGCGAAGGTTCAAAAACGTCCTTGAGCTCGATGCCTTGTTCCTCTCGCTCGCGGTCCTCTTCATCGTCTTCCATCTGCAGAGCCCAGTCGTAGTCCTCGCCATTTCCGAATATGGCCTCCATGTCATCCAAGGCATCCTTGTCGAGACCAGTCGTGTCTACCACTGCACCGACACCCCTATCTCTCGGTCGAGCAACCTCCTCATCTTCCAACCGCCGCGTACGTTCTTCATCATCTTCTTCAGGAAAATCTTCTTCAATGAAATCATCAAACTCGTCGGCTTGAGCCCGAAGATTCGGTCTTCCGTATGGCCGTTGCTCAACAGCATCTTCGTCTTCGTCGGAAAATATTTCGTCGAGTCCACGGCGTTCGCTGCGCGTGCTTTCTTCGCTGCGGTGACCGCGTTTGAGACGTTTGAATTTGGACTGGAGGTGGATGTTTAGCGTTTGTACGGCGTACGCGTATTTGTTGTTCAATCGTATATGTCACTCTCACCTGGCTCTCCGGCTTGGGTCGCTCGCCAAATTGTTCACCGATCAATTCTAAGTCATCCTCATCCAGGCGTTCTTCGTTTTCTCGATCTCGATGCTCGCGCTTTCTCTTGATGGGACGGAGCTCGGAATCTGAACCTTCGTCTTCTTCCTCGTCTTCCTCCTCATCTTCGTCTTCGTCGACAATGAAGCCCTCTCGAATCTAAATAAAACCACATCGAGTGAGCGTCAAATTGCAAATGTGGACCAGGAGAACGCACTTTGCGGGCTTCTTCCTCATCGTCGTCGTCTTCCTCTTCCTCACTGGAGTCATCAACATGAGCTCCATTGCGTCTGGATCGCGTTTCTCCGGTGTCCTCATCAAATGACTCCTCCTCCTCCTCATCGTCCAACTCAGCCTCCCCCGATATTAAGTCGCGCATGCTGTTGCTCATAATGACTGTTCGTTCTCGTGTTCCGGAAATGTAGACTCAATCACGTGTTGTGCGGCCGCCGTTTAAAACAACACCACCTTTATGGGCCCAAAAGGATGCTGGGCACGAAGATGGGGACCAAAAAAATCAATAACCGTCTCGCGGCGGAATTTTTCGACCTAGACGGAGAAGTTTGTTGCCATTACAACGTACAATGTGACGGTTCCCTTTTTCAGTGTTTTTTTTTCAGAAGCCGCATCCACAGATTGTAACGTCTTGTAGAGTTGTTTGCGCGCGTGCGAGGAATTACACATGTTCCGGTAGACAGCGTGCTTACATAATCCAAACAAAAGACAAGGGCGACGTGTATTGGGTATTGGGCTTTTTTTTTCCGCATTGAACTCGTTTGCTGTGTCTTGTAAGAAGACGCCAGAGTCATTGACCAAAAAAGAAAACGACGACTGACTGACAACAGTCTTGATAGGCCGGAGATAAAAGGACGCTTTGTCCGTTCTTGCAAACCCTTTGCTTGGTTACATTGTATCATCATGTGGGAACGAAGAGAATTATAAGAGACTACAGGTCGGCGCAGGGACGCAGACAGCACGAATACTACATGAACAGACTTTGCTAATGTGACTTCTTCGTACCAACGGTCTTTTGGAAAATAAGCCCTCCCGCGGAGCTATTGTATCCCATGCATATCACATGTATCGGTAGATATCATCAAGTGTCGACAGATCCCCTCGGACGATCTGTTGCAGGTGAAATTGTATTCCTCAATCCCTACCTTCAATCTCCATTTTGTGAGACCATCAAGAACGATGACAGTTACACGCGCAGATACCTAGATCATTTTTTCTCATCTTCCTCTATCACTTTCTTCATGCACTCAGCCGCATCCGCTGCGTCCTTCCTCGTCGATCGCGAGAGGACCGTAACCTTGCTGATCCATTCAAAACGCTCCATCCAGTATGCGAAGCGCGCCTTGGACCAGCCCTTTGGCCCCTTCCACATCGTCGGATTCCAACCCTGCTCATCGGCGTCGGACATTTTGCCTTCCATCTCATATATACCACGAGCGTCGATCTTCATCCAAACGGCAGCTGCGGGTGCCCAATACTCTAGGACTCTGACGTCGCGGCATTCGAGCTCATAGGCGCAATGCTCAGCCACGACCTCATCATCTGGATCATCATCCAGCTGCTTATCGATGTCGGAGTGGTGGAATTCCTCCCAGGGGGCAAGTTCCAGCGCCTCTTTGAGCACCCATGCGGCACGTTCTCGTTCATCAAGCACCGGAATGCGATGTAAAGAGATCTTTGCGCAGAAGGTATTCATGTTGATCCAGCCTTGGCGCTTGGCCTCACGGTTTGCATCACTTGATTTAGGCACCAAGACTGTGAAGTTATCATCATTAGCCTGCGTCGAATGACGAAAATGAAAGCGAGAGATAGACGGAAGGGGAAAGAAGTACAGTCATAGGCAAACTCGGTCCAGTACATATTGTAGTCGACCATGCAAGCGAAGTGGCCTTGAGGGTCAGACACTTTCTGTATCTCAACAACAAGGTCTACGATCTTGTCGATAAAATCTGGCAACTGCCGTATGGCATCAGCAATGGAGCTCCATAACGTGCTGTGTTCGAAAGTATTCATAAGGTCACGATCTTTTTCAGCTGCCCGGTGTAAGTTGATGACTGGACGCGTAAGATCTTGTGCGATTTGAGCGATCGGCACAGTGTCATCTGTGAAGAAGGTTATGAACGGGTCCAGTTGCTCGGGAATCAGCGGATACTGAAGGTCCTTGTTCTTTTGTGCTTCAATAAATTCTTGAACTGTGATGACTGCCATGATGAGCTGTAGGTGATGTGCAAGAAACTGCTGTGACGATGTTAGGGTTGGCTTTTCGCTGTCAATGCACTCGATAGGCTACAGCTCTGGTCCTCGGGTTGTCGCTTGTTTTTGAAAGAACAACAATGCCCTGGGTTTTTTTTTTTCGGATGCAAGACGGAGGGGAGCATGCGGTGCAAGCAAAAGCACGTTAATTCTGTATGAGGAGGTCGTTTGATGAAACAATTTGCTCACAACTGCCGTCAGCTCTCGCTACACCTGTCCGACTTCGGCCATGACTCCCAACTCCACCAACCCTCCCTTTCCTACCACCACGCAGTTGCATACAAAAAGAATGACTGATCTATGGTGGAGCAAGTCGGAATGCGTGATGGATTTTTCTTGCATGAGTCGGGTGATGCCCGTGAGCTGACTGCGCTGTTTGTGATGCGCCTTGCAGACAAAACACCCTCAGACAAAATGACGACAAAACCCAGTCGCAGACCAAGACGACGAAGATGATGCCTGTGTATGGAACTGAATGTGTTGGTCGTTATGCGTTTCGCAGACAAAACATTCCCAGACAAAACGGCGACACAACCCGGTCGCAGACTGAGACACCGAAGATGATGCCTGTGTACTGTGTGAGACGCCTTGCAGATAAAACACCATCAGATAAAATGGTAACAAAACCAACAGCTCGTGCCATCCACGAAAAAGCCGGCAAACCGCATGACTCATAGCCGACGTTTCCGAGACAAGACGATGCCGTCCGCGAGAAAACGAAAACCAACATGCAAGTCCATCAAGATAGCGAGTGGAGGAGGGGAGGTATTCGGACAATCTTGAGAAAGCCATAGACACAGGCATGCTATAATTTTTGCCATGAAACTTATAAAAGCCAGCGATATTTTGTCTGTTTTCAAGTTTGCTGCTTCATTCATCATCGAGGATTTCGACCTTGGACAATTTTTTCCAGCAATTCTTCTTCTTTTCCAACCTGATTCTGTATTCACTTTCTCCCAGCATGAGATTCTGCAGCTTCTTCACACGCATGCTGCTCAGCATTGGCGTCGCCAGTGTCACCCTCGCGCAGCCACTAGATGGTGTCAATGAATTCAAAGAACATCCCGTGATTTTCGATACCAGAGCCCCGAATCTCAAGATCGCCGCTGAGCCGAGTAAGGACTTCCATTGCCCTAAGAGAGAGAAAAGTGGAGGATTCGGGCCGTATGATGCACATACGTATTCCAAGAATCAGATCAAGGCCGCCTTTATTGAAGGAGCCAAGCTTGCGGCTAAAGGAAAACAGTTGGGCAAAGGTAAGTGGTTTTATATCATCTTCACTGTCACTGCCCTTGGGTTTCCCCCCCGGGGTCGGGTTATCCTCACCAACAAAGCAAAAACAATGACCCCAACGGTATTACATCACTATTCTAACTATTTCACGTCTGGTGTGCTAGAAAAGTATCCCCATGTGTATGGGAACAAGGAGAAGCTCCCCTTCGCCTGCGGCAAAGACAAAATGGAATTTCCCATTTCCACTGACAACAAGGTTTACAATGGCGAGTCCTCGGCCGACATCCCGGACCGTGTTGTCTTTGAGTACCAGGAAAAGAAGGGCGACTATATAGTCAAGTTCTGCGGCGTGATGCGACACGGTCCTCAGAAACCTTTTCTCAGCTGCAACTAGGCAGCTTTTTCTTGCTCTTCGAAACGGTAAGGAAGAAGTGGAAATGTCCTTTTGGGTCCGAGTATGATTACAGACGTTGGCAGCGGTAGAATACATGCTGCGCCGGACTCAATGTAGTGGCTTGCTAGAGAAAAGAGGGATGAAGACTTTGTATGGAGGCATGTATAAGAGAGAGTTCCCTGTGAGGGGGGAGGGGGTTCCTTCTGGAAGGTCTTTGGGCTGGCAGCTATAGAAGAACGGTGAGGATCTCCTCATAGCTGGTTGGAAACTTCAATACAAGAGTGATTCGTGCTTCCAGGTGCTTGCATGATGGTCCCAGCGACATGTCTCACGTTGACAGGCGCCAAAGAGGCGGTCCGGTTTGCAGTGGTCGACTGTTTTCAAGGCCGTTGGTATTCCGGACACCGAAGAGTGGTTTTCTTCTCACGTTATGAGGGCGTTCAGGCTTGTTCTGCATCCGAGCGGTCCCTCTAAAAAAGAACAAACTAGTATGTGGATAGAAGTTACAGGACCGTCTTATATGTAGCTTTCTCGCCACGTGTCGAACGCTAGTCTCATCCAGGTCCGCATTCGTGAACGACAAGGAGCGTTCCACCGGGATCAAAGGCTCGGCCGGCGCCAATCTTAACGACATCGAAAGACGTTCGAAAAGTAGCGGATTCCAAAGATAGACGGTTTACAAAAACTATCATTGACCAGAGCCTACTTCAAGGTCAGTTAGAGTGGTTATTCTAAACATACTTGTCAGTCTGACTACCTGCACCCTCCTCTACCTATTTTAACGAGTTACTACGCGTTGGATTAACAGTGTAGAAGGACGTTTTCCTGCTTTTTTGCACTCCCGAAGCATCACCAGAAGCTGGGACAAATCAAAAAGCCGACAGAGGAAGCAAGCCTACATACGCCTCACCAAGCCCGAACATCATCGATGTGCACGTGCAAACCCAAGAAGAGCAGAAGTGGAAAAGAGGGCCTCGCATGAGGAACAGAAGCATCGAAAGAAAGCCAAAATACAGCGGGGAATATATATCTCTTTGGATGAACTGTATACTAATCAGGCAAAGCCAAGAAAGGGAAGAACTCGGAGTTCCTTAGATGATCTAGGGTAAGTCGCTAGCAGGAGCACTCGTCTCATTGTCCATTCAGCAACTGCTAAATTCTTGTTATCGATAAACTTCCCTATCGATTTAATATGAGTTACTACGAGTACCACGTAGTAGGTTTCTGTCTTCTTGGTACCAATATGTGTCTCGAGGCAGAAAATAACATGAAAAAAAAAACATGGACGAGGATTTTGCAGTGATGATAAAGTCTGATGAAAAATCTACCATATAAATTTGCAGGGACGAGCAAGATGGAAGGGAGAATGTGATGGCTTCTTTTTGCCTGACAGTTGGGTGATTTACGAAAGGCGAGCCAACGACCTACCAAGCTGGGCAAACCTTCTTCTGTGTTGATGAGGGGACCAAGACAAATGCCGATGGGTCCGAAATGGTCCGTCGCCGGCGATATGTGAGACTCTGAGTGTCAGTGACATGGACTTTTTTTTTTATTCAAACCAAAGATGACTACAGTTCCTCTTTTCCCATAAGATGCCTGGTGGCGCGACACAGTTTCGTGGGCAATGTGCCTTTGCAAAAACTATGAGACCAACGGGATATTTATTTGAGTAGTGGTGGTGAAATCGCCTGCATAATTCTCGAAAGATGGACTCGGGGATGACATCTCCAGACCTGATTTCCGCCCTATTGCTTCGCCAGTTTTGATGTTTCCATGACTGAAAAAGCCGTGCCAACTTGGCGATCGGCCAACGCGGTCCGTTTGAAACTTTGATTCCTTTTCGGGTGACTATCATAAATCCTCGCCGACTCGAATACGTTGTTCATGTTTCTGATGCCGTCTGCCGTCTGCCGTCTGCCGTCTGCTGTTGACATCAGATTCTGCAGGAACATGACGGTTGTGGGACGGGGCGACGCAGAGGAGGGGGTGGGGTGATGGTGAAGCAGGCGGCAAGCGGCAAGTGTGGCGTGGCGAGCACCCGTTGCATTTGCACTGCACGTAGTGGCCGTTTCATCTGGCAGGCACGCAGCCAGCTTGCCATGCGCTCAGGCACAAGGCCAATCAGCAGCTCGTACAGCCGTCTGCAGACCATGGCCATGGAGCCCAATGTGTCCAGGGGACGCATGAGGGACGCAAGAGGGACGCAAGAGACAAGACTGCGCCCGAAACAGAGGTGCAATAAAAGGCACGTAGCATCAATCAATTTGGTATTTGCCCCCAACGCCCAATACCTGCCACCACTTTCCTGATGTAACAGCAGCCAGCAGCCAGCACAGGGGGGGGGGGCCTCGAGCGCGCGTCGGCTTCTGATAGGCAGGGACAGCGTCGGCCGCTTTCGGACTCTATCAGCTGGCAGCGCCATCGGTGGTCAGTGACCGGCCACTGGCCAGCGGCTTGTCCACGCTCCCAACAGTGTGTGTCCGTTGTTATCCCCTATCGCCAGGATTCAGAAATACATACATCATCCATCCTCCCTGCACCGATTGCCCTTCCGCGTCTCCTGCCCGTCCCCAATTCTCAATTCTGTTTTTGGCCGGCGGACCCTGTCTCATCGACTCTTCAACGCTATTTTAGGACACCCGCGATCACTACCGAGGCCTCGTCTACGATTCACGTCAGCTCGCTTGATAAGGGGAGCATACGAGGGGGGTTTTGCGAGGTCGCCGGCCACTCGCCTGGCCATCCATCCCCCACACCCTATCTGTCTCGGGCGAAATCATCACCCCTTATCGTCGTTCTGCAGCGACAGGCGGGAGAAAAAAAAATATTTTTTTTTTTCGAGAAGAAAAAAAAAAGAAGGAAGAAGAGGAGAGTAGAGGGAAAAGAGAGGCGAAAAATCACGGTCTGGAAAGGAACGCAAAGGAGAGAAAGACACAGCCATTGAATCTCGAGACGAGGCATTTCCTGCCCTCCCCCCCCTCTTCTCCACCGCCCGTAGACACCATGGCCGACCCTTTTGCACCGCGCTCGATGAAGCGCAAAAATGTCAAGGGACTGGCCTTGACACCTGCTGCCCCGCGACCCCCGCCAACCGCGGAGAGTTGGGGCGCTGACGGCGACAGAGACGACAACAAAGACGAACAGCTGGAGATTGGTATCGAGTACAAGCTTGACCTGAGACCCGAAGATCTAGAGATTCTCAAAGAGCTTGGTTCTGGGAATGGAGGCACTGTCAGCAAAGTCAAACATCTCAGCACAGGCACCATCATGGCCCGCAAGGTGAGTAGCTTCTGACGGCCCCCTCCCAAGACGACGCCGAGGCTGACACACAACCGCAATCTGTAAGATCATCCACGTCGAGGCCAAGAAGGAAATGCGGAAGCGGATCGTACGCGAGCTACAGATCATGCATGGATGTCATTCCGACTACATTGTCAACTTTTATGGCGCTTTTCTCAACAGCAACAACGACGTAATCATGTGCATGGAATATATGGATGTGGGGTAAGAAAACTACAGCCCTGCCCCTTCGTGCCACATGTACTTCGTATCAAGGTGTCATGGCCAATCTGATCGTGTGAAATGGTGTTTCGACAGGTCTCTTGATCGAGTATCAAGGGTGTTTGGTCCCGTGCGGGTCGATGTGCTCGGGAAAATTGCCGAAGCCACCCTCGGAGGGTTGACTTACCTCTACTCGAAACATCACATCATGCACAGAGATATCAAGCCATCCAACATACTTGTCAACTCGCGCGGATCGATCAAGCTCTGCGATTTCGGCGTATCGGGCGAGCTCATCAACTCAATCGCCGATACTTTTGTCGGTACCTCCACCTACATGGCCCCGGAACGTATCCAAGGCGAAAGATATACCGTCAAATCAGATGTGTGGAGTTTCGGCCTCACCGTGATGGAACTCGCCATAGGCAAATTTCCCTTTGGTGGCAGCGAAAACTTGGCCGAAGAGGACTGTGCTCCCGTGGGCATTCTTGACCTCTTGCAGCAAATTGTGCATGAGCCGGCGCCTCGATTGCCCAAGAGCGACGCCTTTCCTAGCATCCTTGAGGACATGATTCAAAAGTGTCTGTACAAGCAACCCGACCGAAGACCTACACCTCAAGAGCTTTTTGTAAGTCCCGCTCACTCCTTACCACCCCCCTTCCGTGCTCCATCGAGAATTACTCGCAAAAAAAAAAAAAACCTCTCTGACTTTTTGATTAGGATCGTGAGCCGTTTGTACAAGCCGCTAAACGAACTCCAGTCAACCTGAGAGAGTGGGCGGTAGGTCTAATGGAGCGAGACAACCGAAAATCGCATCTCAGCTCTCAGCTGCCGCCCGCCCCGCAGGATCTGCTCCGATCAGCCGACTCTGACGACCGCATTATCAACACGCCGACGTCTGGAGAGATCCCCATCGCCGGCGCTGGGGTCATCTCGCCTAGAGACCACCGCAGCGGAACCGTGGTCGGCCGTGCGCCCGCCATGAATCTTCATCCAGGCATGGGCGGTCGCGTGGCAACCACGAACTCGGTACCTCAATCCCGTCATTATCCCGAGACATCTGGTTCCGTCAGCGCCAGTGCGGCGACCTTTAGTCTTCCCGTTCGCTCTGGACCACCGGGGAATTTGATGCAGTCGAGTTCGGCACGAAGACAAAATCCCGAAGAATACCGCCGAGAGACTCGCCGTCAAGCCACTTTTGGTCTGCCATCTCATCCCAGTCCAAACTATGGTTCATAGAACTCGATGTAGTTCAGCGAGGGAGACGAGATGGGGAAGAAACAGGAAAGAAAGGAATGAAAAGCAAACAAAGCATCTGCGTCAGAATAGCACAATAACGTAAACAGTGTCCGAGAAATTAGGCAGATTCTTGCTTCCTCACACCCACAATACTCTGGACCCTGCAACCCCCCCCTCCATGAGGGTAGTCAGCGTAACATCATAATAAGCGCACTGGATTTTTCAAAACTTTCTCCGCAAGGCAAAATATTCTTCTCATATGCTTGTTTTGGGGGTTTAGGGCAGAGGCGTGAGAAAATAGAACGAAAAGCCAATAAGAAGCCAAATCATGTCTTCATTTTCCTTCTCCCTTGTCATAGTTTGTTTTTGTGCTTTTGACTCTCTAGATTTGCGTAGTGGTGTTTGCCTCTTGGATAAGTAGAATGGCCTTGATTTGATTTGCAAGCCATCTGACGATTTAACGCGACGGTCATTTAGTTAATCAACATGAAAATGACTTTTTTCATCACGCAATAAGGGAAGCAGGCAGCGTGGGCATCGTGATAGCCAGCAAGTAGGTAGGGACACAATATCAAGGAAAACGAGGGTCCAGAACGCGTCCACGGTATCCATGTTCTAGCCATTGTGTCAGCTAGACGTGGAGCTCTAGAAAAAACAAAAGCACCATCTCCTTCAGACGAAGCATCCCGTCATCCCCCATAGCCACCCGCTCCACCTCCCACATCTCTGCCCTCAAACCCCTTCTCCAAAATTCCAACCAGCTCATCCAATCTACCGATAGCCAGATCCGTACACGGTTCCTCCGCCAAGGCCCCATTCTCCCCATTGACCAACAAGACCGTCGCCGCGCCAGCTCTCCTCCCCGCCAACATATCATCAGCCGAATCCCCCACCATGATCAACCCGCTCGCGTCCCCCAGACCCCAATGCCTCGCGATGTGCAGTATCCCCGCTGGATCGGGCTTCGACGGCCGAAACTCCCTCGTCACGACGGGCTCGAACACTGTGTCCGCCAGGAACGTGTCGAGGAGGTGCCGGACGGGCACGTCAAAGTTGCGCGTGCATATGGCCTTGGGCAGCGCCCGCGCGTCGAGGTACCCCATCAGGGAGGCCAGGCCAGGCTGCGGTGTCTGCGCGGCCATGGCCTTGCGCTCGATGGAGCGGACGGCCTCGTGGGCGGCGGCTTGCTGGGAGGCCGGCAGCGTATCGACGTGCTGGAGGATGTCGGTTTGGGGGGGGATGTCAAGGACGCTGCGCATTTCGGCGAACATGTAGTTCTGGGGCTCGCTGCGTATTTTTACTCGTGTAAGAAAGAGAGAGAGACGTGTCCCGAAAGAGCCTTTTCATCTTGTTTCTTTGTCTCCTTTTCTTTTTTGTAATATAGGAAGAACGGGGAGGGAGGTTCACACGCGGGGCTGTAACTCGACCATGAGAGCGGGGAAACAACGTCATTTTTTTTTTTTTTTTGATTGAGAGCCATGGCAAGAAAGACAAGGGATAAAAAGGCGAGAACATGTAACAATAGAATAGACATATACTTACCACAATGTCCCATCCATGTCGAACACGATCCCCCGCAGCGTGGGCCCGCCTCCCACGGCTGTGCCGAGCGGCGCGAACCGCCTCCGCGCCGACGCGGCCATTGTCGAGAACGGGCTGCGCAGAAACTGCTGGCGGAGAAGCCTCTTCATGAAGAAGCGTGGCGAGACAGATAGGCAGATAGGTACCGACTACCTACGACCTGATGAGACGGAACAGGAATGACGAAAGGAAGGTAAAGGGGGTTGTTGTGGTTTGTGCCGTGATTGGCTGTTGGAGTTTCGCGACAAGTGCCGTTTTTATGTTTTTTTGGTTTTTTTTTTTCATGTGAAAGGGGGGCTCCGTTTGTTTTGTCTTGTCAAGGCGAATTGCTTTTACTACTTATTGTTTTCTCTTCTTGTCTTATCGATTCTGTCCTTCTTGTTGCCATGCTTGGCCAAAGAAAAACTCCGATGCTGGAGCCATCTCGTGAGGGAGCAGCCAAGTTATTGTCTTGTATTACGGACCGTTGTTGTACATCCTGTTTAAGGTACGTAGTACGTAGTACTAAATCGTGATGAGAGATATTTTCCGCCCCACTTCAGGGTCACGCCTTCCGTCAGTAACTCGTCGCCTGATATAAAAACAAAAAGGGGGGTGGGGGGGGGGGTGTTGGTGGTCTGAGGCATCAATTGCTGTGGCGTGGCCACGCCCGATATTTGGTGCAACAAGTACTCACTTTTGCAGAAGAGCCTGTTCTTCTTTTCTTCCTCTTACGAGACGATATACCTTTTTTCCCCTGGAGACCTCTACTTATCGTGATTTGCTTCATTTGTTGCTCCTTGTTTTATACCTCTTTTTTTTTCGTATATAGGTATCTACCAAAGCCATCATCGGATATTGTTCAGCCCGCCATCTCTCTTTTTTTTGTGCACACAACTTACTGCTATATACCTGGATTCATGGATTTCGCAAGAGAACAAGATCGGCCAACATAGTTCGTGCCGCGTATAGTGCTCTTTTTTGCTTTTTTTTTTAAAAAAAAGATACTTTTACTCTGGGCGGAGAAAACAGCCCGTCAAGTCAAGCAAAGAACCTCGTCCTCGGTCCTGTCTATTCGTGCCACCAGCTCTTCCCACCACGCGTATCGTCTAGCAATTGGACAAGCTTGCTCCCACGGCCGAGACTCATGTTCGCCCAGATCCGTGTCGACCCAGCTCCATATGCGTTTCAACGACTCATAAAGAGACGAGACGCTCTGCGAAAAAATCTTGCAAGTTAGAATCGTCATTCTTGAAGAGGCACGGACAAACTAGTACCTACACTTCGAACTGGGGTGTTCACCACACCTTCAAACCACCTCCGGGCGATGTCTTTTTGTCCCGGCGTTCGAGCGAGAATTCCGAGGAGAAAGGCTGGAAATAGTGGCGCCTGGGCCGTGAATTGGGTTCCGGATGTCGGTAGGATTCGAATGCACATTGCCAGGTCGGACAATTTGGAAAGGATATTTGGATGGTCTCTTGGGATCCTACACCCGCGGAGATCCAGTTCAGCGCATATCTTCCCAAGCATCGCAGATGTAAAGAGTTCATAAGAATTATATGGAACACACCCACCGAAGAACTCGACACTGCAAGTAAATGATGGCCGCGATCCGCCACGTCTCAGCAGTGACATTTGTCATGCCAGCAGATGACTTGATCGTGTACTCTTCTGGGAGCTTGCGGATTTTTTCGATCAGGGGGGGCATCATCTGTGCCGTTTCCCAGTCCATAAGCTCGCCATTCCACTGTCTCATCTCGGTCAAGTCCTTGTACAGAAATTGCGCCGTGACAGGCACAACTGCACTGTCAGCCTGCTGATGCAATCGAGAGGCACAGTACGTGATTTGGCTGATTTCATGGAGCAATTTTCTGGAAAGCCCACAGCCGCCGTGGATCTCGAGGCGCTCTTTATTGCTGCTACCAAGAAACAGCCATGAGAAGCGTCTCACGTCGCGCTCCGGATTGAATTCGTTTGGTTCTGGTAGCGGCATCAAGATCTCGGCGAGGATCAGCGCTCTACCTACCATTACCGACTGTGAAGTGAGCAAAGAAGACGGAGCTGGTGCCAACTCGTGGACGGGAGCCTTTGCGTTGGAAGTACCAAGATCCAGGAGTTTGTCACAGATTCTGAAGCCCTTGAGCCACCTCGGCACGGCTGGTTTTTTGGCTCTGTGGTCAACGAGAATAATCTAACGGGGCCAGTCAGAATCTCGTCGCTTTCCCCCTCCCTAACATTCTGCGCAAAGCTGGTCGACAAAAGAAAAACAAAAAAAAAGAAAGAAACAAAAGAAACACTCATCCTGGCTCACATCTTGTATGGACAGAATGATGAGAATGGTTATTATTTCTGTAGTGTCATCAGGGCTCAGGTTGCGTTGCTTCTCCAGCAAGAATTCCAGCCTGCTTTCGGCAGCGGCGAACCTTTCATTTACCTGGCGCCGCAAAGAGGCCGTGGGAAGATAGTCATAGATGTAGATTCCGGCAAGACCCTGGATGGCAGCCTGAATTCCGTTGTCGGCATGCATTTCGGCGAAATCTTGCAACCAGGGATTGGTCCTCCTCAAGACGCTTCTACCTGGACACCAGTTCTTGATGTCTTACATTGTTGCCATTTCTCGAGCTGTTAGATCAATTTTACTCCCAACAACAACGAGAAGAACAGCAGAAGCAGCAGCAACAGCAGCAACAGCAGCAACAGTAGCAACTGGTGCAAATAGACGAGGCTCCCTGTGGAGACAGCACCAATGGCCAGGAATGACGGGGACGAGGAGAATACTTCTTACAGAATTCCCATAAGGGACGGTCTATATCCTTCATCTTTCCTGCTAGCCCGAATTGTGGCGGCAACATGTGCGGTTTCGGATTCGATTCGCTGATGAAGGATGAAGGCGGTCGTCTCTCATTGCAAAATGAAGCCGTTGAGGACAGGATTCGTGCAGAAATTGCATCACGAACGCCTAATGGTTCAGATGCGGTCAAGCATATTGCCGAAAAGTCCGCATTACCATCGAATGGAGGAGGGGCAACTGCTGCTCCCGACGACGAGGACTCGACAGAAGATGCGGACGATTCCTGGGGTGATGATGGTAGCGTCGAGGATCGGCCGCTGACAGAGCAAACGCACGACTGCGTGCGTGGCTTGATCCTGCCCGACCAGCGGAACTTGATGTACCCGTTGACCTGGCTTGGCCGAGAGTATCGAGGAATAAGACTCTGACAGAGATTTTCTCGAATGTCGCCGAACGGGCTAGTCAAGGCGTGCTTTAGTGGCTGCTTCTGTTTCTGCGTGGTCTCTCTCATCGTCCCGGCCGAGAAGGTCTCCGATGTTACAGGCGGATAACATCCAGGGACGGCAGATGTGTATCTGGAAACGACTGGCTCGCCATTGCCATACCGTGAGAAGTTGTCATTCATATTGGCATACAATCTCGGAGTTGCGCAAAAAAATACCCCCACATGCCGGGCCCGAAGAGTGTCACAAGATGGGACTCCAGTCGGCGAGACGGAGCGAGAGAGAGAGAGAGAGAGAGAGACAGAGAGAAAAGAGAAAAGAAAGAGGTCTATGAGCCATAATGAACACTTGTGCCCGGGAAGAAGGGGAGTGGCAGACGTCTGGGTTATAGATGGTGGATATCGCGCGCAACAGAATCTTGAGCTCAAACAGGACCGGAACCAAAGCGGACAGACAGGTCCATGATCCATGCCAGGCAGACGCGGCAATACAAGTGTGATGAGAATGAGATGGGATAGAGGCAGGAGGGCAGAGTTCCTCTCATCCGTCGATCAGTTGATGATGGTGATCAACCGTGGGCAGAAAGGTCTTATCCGTAGACTATTTGACTGCTAATGGCCGAACTGCCCATCTGTTCGATGCAGGGATTACGGCTCATATTTCATCCATGATCAGCAGCCCGTGGTGTCGGCAATGTAAGCAATAACAAAGACGATTCGGGAAAGGCCAACGTGCAAAATAGTATCGTTCAAGACAAGCAAACCAACGAGTTCCAACAAAGACGAGCATGTGGCCGATAGATAGTCGCTTCAGCTGGACACCCAGAGGGGGGGTCGAAATGCCGAGACTGCAGGACTCCTGAAGGTCAGAATAGGCAAAGGTAGTCAGATGCTGTTTGCTTGTTGCTTGCTTGCCGTTAATTATTGGTCGCTCCACTAACAGTTTTGGTCTCGGTGGCATTCCCTAGGAGTTCTCTTGCCGCTTCCTGCCGCGTCAAAGTATGTGGCGCCGTCTAAGTACAATGCACGTACTCTTGATGTACGAGCTCGTGGCAATTTCGGATCTGCTGCACCAAATCGGGCTGTTCCGCTTCCATGGGTCATCTCGCAATGACGGAAGGTTTGGTCGATGGGCTTTGCTTGAGCTGGAGGAAGGCGATGCGTACGTGGTCCATCCGCGATCCCGGACATTCACACGGCAGCCTTTTTTCCCGTTGTCCATTCAGCCCTGTAGGCCGTCCCCTCATGGCACGATACGCCTGCCAGCAAGAGGTCCGAGAAATGGCGGAAAAAGTCTATTTCTGCAAGAGCCCTTCTGGAGCCTGGCCATTTGTTGCTCAGCCGACGATCAAAACCCAGCTGCCAAAGCAGCATCATCGAGCGCAAACACATACATGGATCCATTCCCTGCCATGTTCTCCCGCGCGTGTCTGGGGCAAACGAGCGCTTGATGCCACTGCCACTGCCATTGCTGGCTGACGTCCACCGTACTCTGTGTGACATGGGACTGGCGAGTTGCACAGCCTGGGTCGAAAACAAAACCTACCACATAGTAGCCACCTCGGAGGTTGCGCGTGACGATGACGGACCACAAGGTACTAACTACTACGTAGTAGTAGTTAGTATTATTGTGTGTGTACATTGAAGTGTGCACACACATGGCTGGGGGTCCGGAACACCAAGGTCAGTAAGTTGCACTAATGCATTCAGCTGCTAACTGTAACGAACCTTTGACTAAGAATGGCGCAGGCTTTCTTGTACGCCTTGTCGTGCAAGGATGGCTGAGTGTTTTGCATCTGTACTCATTCATTCATTCATACTATGGTACATGCGTACATGCGTACATAGTACTACTAGTAGTACAATGTTAGTACGCATACACCCTGCTACGGCAGACGGAATTCCGTCGACGCGGGAAAGAAATCGATGGCGTCTCCCGCATCCTACACTCGGATTGTTCAACAGTATGGTGGTTCGGCTGATGAATGGCATGATGGATTGGGTCTCTATCAAAACAGCGTAAGCATTGTCATTCGGCGCTGTCGTCATTCACTCTGTATAATGAGCTCACATGGACGCAACTATTGTTTCGGATGCCAGGACGAAGATGGTTCTCAAAAGGACGTCCACCATCACCGCCAATATGGTCTTAGTAGTCTTGGCAAACGGCAGCAGGCCGAACTGTCCACTCGGCGTCATGATCCGGACAATGCCCTTCGGCACAGTCCACTTGGCTGTGTGGCTCTTGCTGCCCTGAAAAGGCTCGTAATAAATGGCCATGCCATTGCCTATAGTTTTTTTTTTTTTCGACAAGACGAAGCGGGCTTCTCTGGAAATACGGTCCGGCCGTTTGACTGCGACGCCGAGGCCCCGCGGCGCCGAGCTCTGCAGTGCTTGACGAAAAATAACACGTGTGCGCACGAATCATGAATCACGAATCGTCGACCATACTACCATAGTAGTACCTATCTTAGTATTTTCGTCCGTTGATGAAACAACCATTTGGTATCAACTAGCGCGTCGTCTTCGCGTCGTCTCGGCGGGAAATGCCACCCGGCACGGTGGCCCGACGACGTTGTGAGCTCAGCGGGATCCCCTTCCTTTTTTCCTTCTTACTAAATATGTATGGTCCGCGGCGATGCTGAGCACGATTGGCGAGCAGAAGCAAGCAGACTGGCTAGCCGGTAGAAACCACGGCGATCCACGAGTCAGTTCATGGCGCCGCTTCGACGCTGGCTCAAACAGCGGTGCATGCATTCGATTGATACTATTATCAATCCTCCCGCACATTCCTGCCATCCATCTAGTGGTAAAACGAAAAAAAAAAAAAAAAAGGGGGGGGGGGGGGTGTCTGCGCCGAAAGAAGACGACGACAAACGCGGACTGGTTTAAACCACGGGGGAGTCCAAGAATCAAGTTCTAAACTTCTAGTCGCAGCAAAATGCTGTGTACGCCACAAAACGCCCTCATAGGCAAAAAAAAAAAAAAAAAAAAAAAAAAAACAAAGACTGCATTGGCGTCTCGGCGCCTGGCCCATGTCCGGAATGGGCCGGACAGAGGAACTCTTGATTATCTGGGCCTCCCTGGTTGCACGACTTGCAGAAGAACAACAAAAGAAAAGAAAATGAGAGACCCTGCATGGCTCAATCTCAACCTACATAGTACTACTACGTAGTTAGTAGGTTGACCGAAAGGGAGATTGAAACTCTCCTGTTCTCCTATTCGCCGCCTGGCTTGAGGTATTTAACGACGACGCGCGCCCCCAATCCTGTTCCATGCCCACCCACCTAGCACCGACTAGGGACATTTAGCCTCGGGCGTCTTGGAATGCAGGTTGCTGCTCTACTACGTACGGTTTTGGTGGCAGCGGCTGACGCTGCAATACTAGGCGCCGTTACCGGCTAGCGGATGGAAAGTAAGACGCGTACAACCTGGGTTGCGACGCAGCGTCAAGAGACATTTTTTTTTGTTTCTTTTTCCCTTGACGATGAAAGACTTGCGATCTGCATTCGGCTCGGGCAGAAATCCCTTTCAAAGATGATGCACTCCAAGCACCAAGTCGGTACGTTGATTGCAAGCGTACACACATGCCACACGAATAACGCAAAAAAAAAAAAAAAAAAAAAAAAGCTGCCACAGAAGACACCGTACACCGTACACAGGTAGGAAAGGGGAGGAAGGCAAGGATTCCAACCCATGTCGCCCGGCTAGCAATCATCAGTTCCTATTGGGGAGGGAGGAGGAGGGGGGGGGTATGCCAGATAATAGACCCCCTTGAGACCCTCATTTGCCAACGACACACCCAGATTTCAATACTCAACGGGAATACTTGTGCTCGCTCGCATAAGTAAGGACTGCCGGGGATCGTGAACTAGCACTTACTACCCCCCAGCTTATATGTAGCTCCCTCCCTCCAACCCCCCTTCCCCTTCCCCTCTTTCCGCGGCCTTCCGCCCCCTTTTTGCCATCCATTTCCTTTCCTTTCCTTTCCCTTTCGTCTTCTATTTTCCAGGGAAATAAAAATAAAATCCGGATTACCTCTTGTGGCACCTTGGTCGCGGGAGCGTGAAGCTCGCCGTGTTTTCTCGTTGACGACACACATTCACACCCAACATGTCACCCAACTGGATATCGGCGGCCATCAAGGCGACCGTCCTGCTGGCCATCATCGCAGCCTCTCTTCAGCTGCTGGGCTACATCGACGCCCAGTCGACCATAAAATCGACCATAAAATCAACCATGAAATCGACCACACACTCGACCACACACTCGACCACACACTCGACCATACAATCGAACCCAAATTCCACGTCACCGCATCTCGCTAAGCAAGTGTTGGCTGCAGACCTGCTGGCCCGGCTTCCGAGTAGAACCAACGGCGTCATCCCCAAAATCTTTCATCAGAGCTGGAAGTCGCTGGAGCTGCCCAGCAAATTTGATAAATGGAGCACGTCGTGCCGCGAGAAGCACAAGGACTGGGAATGGGTCGTGTGGACCGACGAAGACAACTTGCACCTCGTTCAGAAGTATTTTCCCTGGCTGGAGGAAACCTACGACGGTATGCCTGGCGTCATCTACCGGGCTGACACGGCTCGACATCTCTACATGTATATCTATGGCGGGTGAGTCTTTTGGTACCTGTGCTTTTTTTTTTTCTTTTTTCGTCCGAGCTACGCGTTGGAAATGTGAAGAAGAAGAAGAAGAAGAAGAAGAAAAAGGGGGAGTAGGAGGGTTCCAAAAGATAAAGGAGTAAAAGAAGGATGGGGATGGAAAAAAAAAAGAAAAGACAACTTTCCTTTTTCAAAGCAGGACGAAGAGCGCTGACAGGATTCGTCGAACAATAGCGTATACGCAGACCTTGACACCGAGTGCTTACAACCCACGGAAGATCTTGAGAAGACATACGGTCCCATGTTCACGCCTTCCGATACGCCCAAGCCCGACCGGGCCATCTTCGGCCGCATGGGCAATTCGCCCGAATTCGAGCACTCCATTCCCAACGCCTGGATGGCCGCATCACCAGGCAACCCTTTTTTCCTTTCCGCGTTGAACCACATCATGGACATCTACAAGAAATCCAAGTCGGGCCAGTTCTTCTCCCCGGAGCAGATGACGGGGCCCATCTCCCTCCGCGAAGCCATCGTCGAGTACGAAACGAACAAGGTCATTCACGGTCCGCCCCTCGGGGAGACGGTCTCGCATCTCACGGCCTCGGGACCCTTTACCCACGACCAGACGGATAACCATCAGGTCCTGCTGCTGCCGAGCCACTTCATCTACCCGTATAGCTGGGCCCACGACAGCGACTTCGCCATCGACGACTGCTGGGTGCTCAAGGATAGCTTTGACGCGGAGCGATGCAAGGAGAAGCTGGGGACGGAGAAGGCGGGCAGCATCTCCATCACGTACTGGAGCCACACGCACTCGCCCACGGGACACAGCGAGGACGGCATAAAACATATATCCTCATCTTGAGGGGTTCTCCCCTCTTTCCCCCCCCCCTTTTCCCCCTCCCCTTTCCTGTCCTCTTTTTTTTTTTAACCCCTTCACGCCCATTCTGCGGCAAAGTGTACATTACCTCGCGTCTTACCCCGTAACGCAGGGGCGTTTTGTTGTTTCCTCTTCCAAAAACATGCCCATCTTTTGCTGCTGTGCAAAGACGATCGGTCAAGATTCCTGTGTGGACGGGCCAATTTGGGCGTGCAAGGCCGCCTCGTCATGGTTAGATGAGAACGCTTGTTGGCGTGGTCGGCTTGTGTCGTGTTCTGGTTGTGCGTTGAAGTTCGGCTTGACGCGCAAGAATATGATGACTTGTCGGACGTTGAATTTTAGCTTTACGCGCAACAACATGATAACGTACGTTGACGTTCAGAACAACATGATCAACGTTTTGTCAAACGTTGAAGTTAGGCTCGACGCACAACAACATGATGAACGTCTGAAGTGAATCTGTGCTTATGTAATTAGCATCATAACGATGCAAAAAAAATTAAAAAAAAAATTGAACGCGAATGCCCTCTGTGCGTGGTTGGCTACGCCCTCGGGATGGGAAACGGGTAAAGATGAAGATGCCGCAGCAACGATCCAGCAAACCAGTCCCAGCCCCATTTGGCTCGCTGTGAAGCGGGGTAAAAAAAAAAAAAAAAAAAAAAAAACGGCAAGCCAAGGTCTTGGGGCTCTCCGGAACAGGGCTCCAGAACAGGGCAATTCAAATAGTGCGACATGTGAAATTTTGATACCATGGTTTTGCCTTTGTTTGGCGCGCGGGGGGGGGGGAGGAATAATTAAATAAAGATAGGCGTCGTTGGCAATGTGGGGACGCTCGCGAGCCAAGTTGGCTTTTTTAATTTTTAATTTTTTTTTTCATTTTCTTTATTTTTAATTGCCCGACGGAACGACCTCGTGAGGAACGTGACGTCTGGAATTGGGTCGAACTCTGTGCGTGACGGAGGGAACCCCGAGCGCGGTTGTCGAGAACGGGCGTGGCTTTCTTGTTTGTTTTGTCGAGAAAGATGAGCTTGAATGCGTCTTTGTCGTCGTCGGCTGGCGCGGGGGCGATGGGTCGTCCTTGGAAGAGAAACGTGAGTTTTGTTGTTTTTTTGTTTCTGTTTGGAGGGAGGGGGAGGGGGGAGGTTGACGGAGCAGGATTCTTCTGTCTGTTTCGCTTCCCTTTTTTTTTTTTTTTTTTTTTTTTTCGACAGACAGACAGACAGAACAACACAACACAACACAACACACAGACGTCATTGAAGCGCGACATGACCTTATTTCGGAAGATACACCATACAGGCACATCGACACACAAACGAAACATGGCTGACTTTGGGCCCGCGTACCCTGCTGCGGTCGTTCGAGTCGAGTAGAAAATGCGCAACGGCACCTTCGTCATCCCCAGCACGGGGGAACGATCCCGACGACAGTTCACGCTCCGGACCTCGGGCGGCGGCGGCGGCGGCCACGGGGATGTCGAGCCACGCTCGTCGATGGCGCAGGACCTTGGTGAGCGATTCGGGTCGCTCTGGCGGTGGCTCGGCTCGCGAGACGGCCACCAGGTCCTCAAGTGCACGCTGGCGTATCTCCTCGGCAGCACGGCGACCTTCTGGCCGGTGCTGTCGGACTTCCTCGGCCACCGCGACGGCAAGCACATCGTGGCGACGCTGACCGTCTACTTCCACCCGGCGCGGACGGTGGGATCGATGCTCGAGGCCGTGCTCGTGGCCGTCGCGGCCGTCGCCTACGCCGAGGTGGTGTGCCTCCTGGCCATGGCCGCGGGGGTCGCCTCGCGGACGGGCACCGGGTCCGTGGTGCCGGCCCACGCCGTGGTGCTGGTCGTCTTCGTCGGAGGCGGGCTCGGCCTCGTCGGGTGGGTGAAGCAGAGGCTCAACCGGCCGCTCGTCAACGTCGCCAGCACGCTCGCCTCCATGGCCGTCATCACCGTCATCACCAAGGAGCAGTCGGTGCAGGACGGCCACTTCTCCGCCGACAAGATGGTCCAGGTCATCAAGATGCTGGCCGTGGGCGTCGTCTTCTCCGCCGCCGTCAACCTGCTCGTGTGGCGTCTGTCGGCGCGCCGCGCCCTGCGCGAGTCCGTCGTCACCGCCTCCGTCTGCATGGCCGACAGGCTGTCCCTGGTCACGAGGGGCTTCCTCCGCGGCTCCGGCGGCGACATCCACTCCCCCGAGTATGCCCGGTCGCGCCGCCGCTACGACGCCGCCTACGCCGAGATGGAGAGGAGCCTCCGCGAGGCGAGGCTGGAGCACTACCTCGTGGGCCGCGAGGCCGTCTACGAGCTCGACGAGCGCCTCTTCAAGTCGGTCGAGGCCGTCCACCGCGCCATCGGCGGCCTGCGCAGCGCCCTGTCCACCCAGATCGCCCTCTTGGCCGAGCTGCCTCCGCCGCAGCCTCCGCCGCAGCCGCCGCCGCCGGCCGTCCGCCGCGTCGCCTCCCTGCTCCTCGACGGCGCCGGAGACGACCTGTCCGTCATCGACGAGGACGACGACGAGGAGGAGGACCCCGCCCGGCTGCTGCTGCCGCCACCACCACCGTCGCTCCTCTCGCAGTCCGAGCCGTCGCTCGGCGCCACGGCCGTCTTCCGCGCGCCCTCGGACATCTTCTCGCTCTTCATCGCCATGCTCGGCCCGTCCCTCAAGTCCCTCGCCTACACGCTCGCGGAGACCCTGCGGGAAAACCCCTTCGGCGACGACCCCGTCTCCGACGTCCGCGTCAACGACCAGCTCCGGGAGAGCCTGCGGGACGCCACCCACCTCTTCCACCACGCCAATAGCAGCGCCCTGCGGGAGCTGTACAGGACCATCGAGCTCGGCCGCTCGCGGTCCGTGGCCGTCCAGGCCGACATCGAGGAGGTTGCCGCCGCCTGCGGCCACTTCTCCTTCAGCCTCCGCGCCGTCGCCGACGAGATGCACGCCTACCTGGACGTCCTGGAGGAGCTGCAGCACGCCACCGAGACGTTCCCTCGCAGCTGGGAGTGGCTCAAGTTCTGGAAGCGGAGGAGGAGGAGGTCCCGTCGCGGGGCCGCGGCCTGCGAGCAACCCTTGCTGCAGCCGAAGCGGAGGAATCAACAGACGACGACGACGACGACGACGGAGGAGGAGGAGGAGACGATGGCTTCCCCTGCGCCGCCGCCAAGAGGGCTGAGCAGGTCGGCCGCCCCCAAGGGCATCCCCGCCTCCATGACCAAGCGGCGGGACTCGTTCCACTGGGACGCCTCTCCGCACGCGGCCGGCTCTCTGCAGCGCGTGCTGTCCCAGCGGATCCTGGGGGCGATGCGCTTCCTCGCCCGCGAGGACATCCTCTTCGGCGTCAAGGTCGGCATCGGGGCCGTCCTCTGGGCGCAGTTCGCCTTCATACCGCAGACGCGGCCGACGTACCAGCACTGGCGCGGCGAATGGGGCCTCCTGTCGTACATGATCGTCGTGGGCATGACGACGGGCGCCTCCAACACGACGTCGACGTCGCGCCTCGTCGGCACCCTCATCGGCGCCGCCTGCGCCTGCCTGGCCTGGCTGGTCAGCCGGGGAAACGCCCTCCTCCTCGCCCTGCTGGGCGCCCTCATGGCCCTGTGCAACTTCTACATGATCCTCGTCGTCAGGAACGGACCGCTGGGCCGCATCGCCCTGCTGGCCTACAACGTCATCGTCCTCTACGCCTACAGCCTGTCCCAGCGGGTCGACGACGACGACGACGACGAGGGCGGCACCCACCCCCTCATCTTCGACATCACCTACCACCGCGTGGTGGCCGTGGTCCTGGGCATCATCTGGGGCATGATCGTCTGCCGCCTGCTGTGGCCCATCTCGGCCCGCTCCAAGTTCAGGGAGGGCCTTTCGGTCCTGTATCTCCAGCTGGGGCTGGTGTGGAAGCGCGGGCCCCTGGGCATCCTCGTCTCGAGCAACAATACCCTCGAGTATATCCGTGAGGAGGAGCAGGTTGCTCTCCAGCGATATGGTAAGCTCCGTTTTACCAAACCCCCTCCCCCCCCCCCCTTCCTCCTTCCCCTTATCTTTAGTGAAGCATTCGAAAAAAAAAAAAAAAAAAAGAAAGCACGTTCGTTTCACAGCTTGGCTGACAAAAAACAAAAACGCCAAATACACACGTATGGAAAAAAAAAAAAAAAAAAAAAAACAGTCTTTCGCCTGGAAACCCTCCGCGAGTCGGCCAAGTCCGAGTTCGAGCTCCGCGGACCCTTCCCCGACGGGGCCTACTCGCGCATCATGCGGTCGACCAAGCACGTCCTCGACGCCTTCTACGCCATGCGTCTCCTCACGCAGCGCCACGAGACCCTCTCGGCCGGCGAGCGCGCCCTCCTCCTTTCCACCCGCGACGAGCGCGCCCGCCTCTGCCGCCGCATCTGCCACGTCCTGCAGGTGCTCGCCTCGTGCATCATGCTCGAGTACCCCCTCACCGAGGCCATTCCCACCATCGACTCGGCAAAGGACCTGCTCCTCGGCAAGATGCACCAGTTCCGCAAGGACCACGCCGCCCATCCGGACCCGCGTCCTGATGATGCCCAGGAGCCAACATGCGGGGCGGAGCCCGTCGTCGTCGAGGAAAAGGACTACGCTCTGCTGTATGCTTATACCCTCGTCACGGTGCGTGTGGCCGAGGAGCTGAAGAGGGTGAAGGCGGAGGTGGAGGGGCTGTTTGGCGTGTTGGACGGGGATGAGCTGCTGCTTGAGTGAAAGGGGGGGGGGACAGGCTACGCTTTTGTATTTTTGTATCTTTATTTTTTTTTGTAATTTTGCGTTGGAGAAGGGGGAGTCTTTTGTCGTGGAGTGTGGCTGTCGTGTATTCATTCTCACGGTGTGCTTTATTTTGGCGCAGGAAGAGCTGCGGCGGGTATGTACAGGGAACGATGGTTAGATATACATGTGGCGAAATTATGTATTCTTACAATGGAGTTTGTTTCGGCTGGGTATCGACGCGGCGAAATCATATAGTACTACACTATGTTCTATATCATGTAGAAAGAGCAGCTGGCCAGTAAAGCAAATAGCAGCACACATATACAGCGGAATACTCCATTCTCAAAATAGAGGTTCTTCAGCGTATCACAAAGAGCAGCCAGCCGCCAAGGCAAACAGTGGCATGCAAACACACAGCGAAACCACCTATTCCCACGACGTGTCTTTTGTTCCCGCGTCGCAAGAGCATCTACTACTACTCCACAGGATATATATACAAGTGCGAGTCCCGAGTCGGACCTACCGTCGAAGAAGGAAAAAGAAGAAAAGAAAAAAAAGGAAAACCGTCGGGACGGACAGATATACATACATGATAACACGAATGGCTGTGACCAGATTTGAACCAAGAAAAACCCAGACATGGCAAAACGGGTTTTGTGAAATGAAACGCCATGTACGCCTTTTTTTTTTCATAATTTCATGATTCAGGGGGGGGGGGGGTTGAGAAGAAGGTAAAACACACACACACACACACACACACACACACACACATACACACACACATACACACACACATACACACCCTTACAACGTACACTCGCGTAGCCTCCCCTGTCGCCCAATCTCGTACTCGATCCACCTGCCTACGCCCTTGCGTCCGGGCACCAGCACGCTGCTCGGGTTCATGACGTGGCACCCCTCGTAGGTGATGCAAAAGGGCGGGGCCGAGGTGTCGATGAGGGCCACCGCCGTGGGGAGCGGGTACAGGTGCAGCGCGGACGCGTAGTCCCAGTGCACGGGGCGGACGGCCGGCCGGAAGGGCGCGAGGTAGCCCTGGTCGAGGACCGTCTTGACGAGCTTCTGGGCGGTGCGGACGTCTTCGGTCGCGGGTGCCGGAGCCGCCGCCAGGGGGGCCGTTTCCGGCGTCGTGGAGTCGAGGTCCATGGCTTCGTCCTGGCCCGGCTGGCCGTCTGCGTCGACGTCGGCGGTGGCGGTGGCGGGTTTCCGATTGCGTAGGGAGACGGCCGTGCGGCGCAGACGGGCCGACATGTCGTCCCGGAACAGGACGAGCTCGTGGTTCGGGCCGAAGAGCGTCATGCGGCTCGGGTTGGAAGTCCATACTGCGGAGCCCTGGACGGCGCGGCTGTTGCCGCCCCCCATCTCGGCGTTGGCAGCGGCGAAGACGCGACGGATCCGGGACGTGAACATGTCGGGGACGGGCTTGCGCGGCAGCGGCACCGACGCCCCGGCCGTGAAGGACGACGCCCAGCCGTCGTTGTCGCCGGGGACGAAGGCAAACGTCGACGACTGCAGGAGGGTCGGGAAGTCCGATAGCGCCGAGGCCAGCGCATCAAAGTATTCTTTGTACTCGATGCTGCCGCCGCTGCCGCCCCGCGCCATGACGGCGTGCTGCGTGAAGTTGCCGCTG
Organism: Claviceps paspali; assembly: GCA_013435705.1. Classification (NCBI taxonomy): domain Eukaryota; kingdom Fungi; phylum Ascomycota; class Sordariomycetes; order Hypocreales; family Clavicipitaceae; genus Claviceps; species Claviceps paspali. The sequence continues at coordinate 364,455 of JABAEC010000001.1, read as the reverse complement.
AGGATGAAAGCCAGAGGCGCGCTGCCCTCGGGCTCGGCCGCGTAGAGCGACAGGATCTTGCGCATGGCCTGGAGGGCCCGCGGTTGGTCTAGGTTGAGCTCGCCGATGATGACGACACGCCCTCGGCCCGGTGTGTCCGCGCCCGGCGGCGGCGACGACGACGACGACAACGACGGCTGCTGGCGCAAGAGACGACGCTCGATTCGTCGCATCTTGGCCCCGACCGCTCTTTCGCTGCCCACGCCCAGGAAATCGATCCAGCCGAATCCGCCTCCTATGGTGTGGTCCTGGCCGCCGCCCTCGGGACCGCTAATGCCCAGGGTCGACTGCCGCCGCTCGCACGGCGGCTGTCCGATGAAGAAACCCTGGAACCTGCCGCCCAGTGTCCCACCGACGCCGCTACTGCCGCTCAGCCCTTTGCCGGTCGACTCCTCCTCTTCCTCGTACACGCCATCGACCAGCACCACCATGCCGGGGCAGAACCACGCCGAGTCCTCCGGGATCGCCACAGCCTGAGCCAGATCCAGGCGTATCGAGCCGGTCAGGTCACTGATGGCGAGATCTCCCGCGGGCAGGACGACCAGCTGCCCCAGAAGCATGTGATTGCTGCGATGACGGCCGAGCATGTTGGCGATGGGGGTGATTTTGAGAGATTGCTGGCTCGACAGGGAATTCCGCATCGTACTTTTCCGTGACGACGACACGGACGAGGTTTGAAAGGCTTCGCTGCGCAGAAGTCGTTGATGAATGACTTGATAGCGATTTCGAAACACCATGGTTTTGTGCGAGGCAGGTGGTAGCAGGGACGGCTTGCCCGTTTCTCTGCATACGGCATATACAATCAGCGTTGTGGTTTTTTTTTTTTGGTTTTTCGACAGAGCACGGCGTTTCGGGCAGAATTCTCACCGTTCAAAGTGCTTCTTGCCAACATTGTACACAAGCCGCGGCTGGTCAAACGCATCAATGACTCGGAGCCAAGCACGCGGATCATTCGTTTTCTCGTCGTCGTCAGCCTCCCCATCTGCGCTCTCGTGAACTCCCAAGCCAGACATGCCGAAACTGGCGTTGCTATCTTCTCGCGGGGGTCCGGATGGCCGCAGACCCAGTCTCGTATTGACGTCGTCTCCCTCGTTGACGTCGAGCATGCTGTCCCCCCTGGGCAGTCCCTTTCCGGGCCCGACGATCCTGCCGCCGCTCATGTTGCCCTCGAGTGTCTTGAGAATGTCGTGCAGCTCCTTGCTAGCGCCTTCGACGATGACGCCGCCGTTCCTGTTCTTCCAGCCTCTCGCAATCTCCTCCAGGACGCGTTCCGCGAGGCCTTCCTCGCGCCATCCCGACCCGCAGTGCCTGCCGATGAACGAAGCCAGCTCCTGGAGCGCCGAGGATGTGATGGTCAGGGAGTGCTTCTTTGTGAATGTGCGAAAGGCGAGAGGACGCAGCGTCGCCGGCGGCAGGATGATGGGCAGGACGGCGGCCTTGGGGGCGTTGACGTTGAACGGCTTGAGCGGGTGGACGGGGGTGCCAAAGGCCGGCGACGAGGACGGGATGGCAGACGAGGACGGGACGGCATTTTGCCTCCGGAAGATGGGTGCTGTCCTCCTGTCCATCTGGCTGTCCGAGTGTACGGAAATGGGCGTGTTTCGAGAAAGCGGCAACGGGCTGCAAAGGGAAAGTCAGATAAAGATAAGATGGGGGTAGTCTGGTCGGGGGTCGTTTGGTCGCGTGGGGAAACCTCGCCAACCGCGTTGTCGACGCGTCCTGGTCTGGTCCTTTTTTTTTTTTTTTTTTTTTTTTAATTGATTTCTGACCTCATCGCGGCGTCAAGACCCACTTCAGGAAACCTGGCGAGCCCTTGGTGGCATTGCTCAATTGCTTGACTTCTCCGTTACATTCAATATTCTTTCACGTCCATCGAGCCACACCATGTTGACCATCACTGCTCGGTTAGCTTATCGAGGCACCGTCGCGGTGTGTCGGAGAGGTGTGTCGACCTTGCCAAACAACCCGCACATTGTACGTACATGCAGTTCCGTCTGTCGCATCGCATCTGCTGCGAGGGTAAAAAAAAAACAAAAAGGACAAATAGAAGGGGGAAAGAAAGGAAGGGCGGGGGGGGGGGGGCGAGAAAAAGAAAGAGAAAAAGAGAAAAAAAAAAAAACACCCAAAGCTCACTGACGCTGCTGTCCTAGAAAGCCTTCGAAACCCCGTCCTCACCATCGTCATATCTCCTCACATATCTCGACACCAACCCCCCTTCTACAAAGGTGGCCATCGGAACGTCCACCACCATACCCCCCACGCCGGGATCCTTTGCCGAGAACAGACATTTCATGACAATTTTGAACGAGGTCGTTTCCGAATTTGGCCACCAAGATGAGGACGTGACCAGTCAGGCCCGCGCCTTGGCGAGCCCGGGGGGGTTCAATCTGGGCTCGGGCGGCGGTCTCTTCAAGACGCAACGGCATGATCGTGGTTCCTCGCGGAAACAAGGAACGGCTGGAGGCATGAGAGATTCGGGTGCGGGTGGTGCAAGTGCCCAAGGGGGTGCTGGGGGAGCCGGCAAGGGTGGATGGGTGCACCTCAGTGACCGCAGAAATCCCCCTGACTTTGGGAGAATAGCCTGGCCCGAGGATATTCTCGGCAGTGTTGAGGTCAACGGCGAAGGCGAGGTTGTTGGGCGAGTTCAGCCCAGTGGCACCTACAGAGTCGTCACCAACGAGGGAATGTGAGTCATCTCTACGAGTCGTGGGGTGGTGGTGTAGCTGGCCTAGTGCTTCCGACTAATCATTACCGGTCGAAATTTTTCTAGCTTGGGGCTGAGTCCCTTTCTTCGAGGGAAACTGATTGAGCGGCTGAAGAAGGAGGAGTCACAGTCGTGATGTATGAAAAAGTTCGGTTGTCAAGCACACTTTCATCTGGTGGTATCGAGCAGAACGAAACAAGCACACAAAAACCAAACCCCCAATGAGACAAACATGTATCATGATATGTGATTTTTCTTTGTATTTTTTTTTTTTTTTTTTTTTTTTTTTTGGTTTTTCAACGGGACAAAATTTCCATTCCAAACGGATGAAAATGAAAAAAAGGACCGGGCCGATAGGCAGCGGCAACAACATGGCGAGATGCATAGACCTTGGCAAAGGGCATCCCTGCTCTGCCAGCCAGCAACAGCCACTTGGTTTTTCAATCGGTACGCTCCTCTCCCGCTCGAGGTGGTCTCTGCCGCGACCAAGAAGCGGATGATGCAGTCATTCTATTTTTGACGTCACCATGGGCGCCGGTTGGGCCGGACTACTACGTAGTATGGGTGGTTACACAGGTTCGTCAAGTGTTTGGGACGGAAATCCGCGGGTGTAACCTCGACAAGTTTTTTTTTTTTTTTTTTTTTTTTTTTTTTTGGCAGAGAGGCTGCGTCTGTCCGGCAGAAGTAGCAGTAGCAGTATAAGTAACAGTGGCAGTGGATGATGATGATGATGATGATGATGATGATGATGTAGAGGTGGAGGAGGAGCAAGATGAAGACGCCAGACGGACGGACCGGGACAGCCAAACAATACGACTAGTTTGTTTTCCAGCGAGGTTAATGGCGGCGGGTTGTAGTCGACGTTTCCGTCACAAATGTTGCACAATGGGTGCCCGGGCAAACAACAGGTTAGCCGCACTCTTGAACCGTTGGATTGAGCCTTGGTGGTTCCGTCGACTTTCGCGAGACCACTTTTTTTTTTTTTTTTACCCCTCCATCCTCCATCCCCATCTCGAGTCGGTCCTCCTCCAGCCGTCTCCGACACCACCATCACCACCATCACCACCACCACCACCACCGCCGCCACTACCACCATCTCTTCCAAAGAGCCGACGCTGCCATCTCCCCCCAGCCACCACATTCCATTCTAGACCTCCCGAACCAACCAAAGCTTGGTCGTCGTCTCCCCGTTGTCCTCCTCGCCGCCCCAGCCTGGGTCCCGCCATCCACGCGTGGCCTTCTTTGCGCGCCCCGATTGACGGCGGGCGACACGTTTGCCATCTCGCCTCCCCGCGCGTCGTGCGTTTGCGTCGTACGTTCCCGCCATGGCTCCTCGAGGAGGCTTCGACGATGAGGAGCTCACCATGTCCTTGTCCTCGTCTCACGTCCGGCGCCCGCCGCAACCACCTCTGCCGCCACAGCAGCAGCAGCAGCAGCAGCAGCAGCAGCACCGACACCACCACAGTCGCGACGATTCCGTAAAGCGCCCCAAGTCCAGCGGCAATCGCCAAAATGCCATGGAGTCCTCTTCCTCTCGCAGAGATAAGTCCAAGACGGAGCAGCGCATCGGCGCCTACAAGATTGTGCGGACTCTGGGGGAGGGTTCCTTTGGCAAGGTGAGACTTGCCATCCACCAAGGAACGGGACAGCAGGTGGCACTCAAGATCATAGCTCGCAAGAAGCTCATCAGTCGGGACATGGCGGGCCGCGTCGAACGAGAGATTGAATACTTGCAATTGCTTCGTCACCCGCACATTATCAAGCTGTACGTCTGCGTCGTTTCCCCTGCTCCTGCTTATGCTCCTGCTCGTGCTGCTGTTCCTGTTCCTGTTCCTGTTCCTGTTCCTGCTGCTCCTGCTCATGCGCCCCCCCCCTCTTTCCCCCTTCTTTTCTTACTTGTTTCGTGGTTCTGCCTAATACCGCCCCCGTTCGCCCCCATGTGCCCATCGCGTTCATGCTGATGCCCTTGCAGATACACCGTCATCAAGACACCTGCCGAGATCATCATGGTCTTGGAGTATGCCGCCGGAGAACTGTTTGATTACATTGTCCAGAACGGTCGCATGAAGGAGCCGGAAGCTCGCCGATTTTTCCAACAGATGCTCTGCGCTGTCGAGTATTGCCACCGACACAAAATCGTCCATCGCGATCTCAAGCCCGAGAATCTTCTCCTCGACGACAACCTCAACGTCAAGATTGCCGATTTCGGTCTGAGTAATATTATGACTGACGGGAACTTTCTCAAGACGAGTTGTGGGAGCCCCAACTACGCCGCGCCAGAGGTTATCGGCGGCAAGCTATACGCCGGTCCCGAGGTGGATGTCTGGAGCTGCGGCATTATCCTTTACGTCCTTCTCGTCGGCCGGCTTCCCTTTGACGACGAGCACATCCCCAGCCTCTTTGCCAAGATAGCCAGAGGCACATATAGTATCCCACAATGGATGCCTTCTGGAGCGACGAACTTGATCAAAAGGATGCTCGTGGTCAACCCAGTTCAAAGAGCCACCATAGAGGAGATCAGGCAAGACCCGTGGTTCTTGACCGATCTACCCGCATATCTACAGCTGCCCGTGGAGGAGTTCTTCAACACGGGCGTCGATCCAAACAAGGCCATCGAGAAGCGGGACATTGCACCGAACGCGTCGGTGCAGGTGCAGGAGAAACTCCACAACGAAGTCACCGAAAAGATCAGCAAGACGATGGGATACGGCAAGACAGATGTCGAAGAGGCACTGCTCTCTGAGGAGCCATCCGCCATCAAGGATGCGTACATGATTGTCAGAGAGAACAAGATTATGGCAGTCACTCGTAAGTCCTTTTTTTTATTGTCTTGCCCTCGCTTGGATATGATGCAGCGGATATCGTCATCGCCCAGACCATTGACACATTCTTCTCAGAAGGGCAAGAAGTCGTTACTCCAGATGTTGAAGAAGTTGCGAGCCCGATGATGAGCATCTCTTCTTCTGCTCGCTCGGGAGTGTCGGGGATGGGTCCGTCGAGGCCATACGTCAGCAAGGTCGGCGTTCTTCCGACCAGTCTTCCGACATATCACAAAGACTACGTCGAGCGACAGAAGGCAGGAGTAGACTCGCAGCCTTCCCAAGGTGCCGCCATCAGCGATGAGCCCCTGATGGCCAGGACGGAGGCGGAGAAGGAAGAGGCCGCTCGGCGACTGAAACCGCATGCACGCGTGCAGAGAGGACTCGAGGAGGGAAACAAGCGTCCGCAGAGCATGACGCCTGTCAATCCGCCCAAGAAGCTTAAGCCGATCCGGTGGCAGTTTGGCATTCGATCCAGGAACGCGCCGTGGGAGGCTTTGCTGTGCATCCACAAGGCGCTGCACAAGCTGGGCGCCAAATACGTTCCGGATGAGGATTACACGCAGGCGCTGGACAAGCAAAACGAGGAGGCGGCAGGTGGTGACGGAGGCTTCGCCCACGAGTTCGACGACAGATCGCCACTGGAGCGCGATTCGACGACCAACCTCGATCCAGCACAGCAGTACAAGCTGCCAGCGGATCCGTGGCACATCCAGGTGCGGTGGGAGGCATCGAGTAAGTTGAGATTGTCGAACGTTCTTTCTGCGTGCAGTGAAAAATTAAAAAAAAAATGGGAAAGAAAAGAAAGAAGAGAAATATCTACCGATTCTTTTTGGATATCCTCTTTTCCGTCCTTCCCTCCATCTCTCTTTTTCTTTCCTCCTTTCGCATGTTTTTCTTCTTCCTTTTTTTTTTCTTTCTTTTTTTTCTTTCCATCTTTGTAGATTTAAAAACAAAAAACGCCCATGACTGACGCAGAGACACCAGCCCTAAAGAAGCACATCCAATCATCACCCGAGCTCGCGGACAGGTCTCAGGTATGGGGAACACCAGAGAGGCACGTAGCGATTGCAGGCGACGACGACGGCCTCAAGGCATTCGAGGCGCTGCACATGGATATTCAGATTTACGAGATGGAGCAAGGCGTATACCTGGTGGATTTCAAGTGCTCGGGCTACGAGACGCCCGAGGGGCGAGTGCTGGAAGAGAAGGAAGTGACGAGTCCTTTTCCGTTCCTGGACATGGCCGCACGGTTGATTATGCAGCTGGCGGAAGCGGACTAGCGACGATGAAGAAATCGTGATGTGATGAAGTGATGAAGATTTTTTTTTTTTTTTTTTTACAGCGGTGCGTCACGTTGATGATGTGTAGACAGGCGCAAAGGGAGTCATGGGTAGGAAAGGGGGGGGTTGCGGGGGTTGCGGGGGTTGCGGGGAGGAGTGAAACGACAAACAGCCTGGTTTGGTTGTTCTTTTGTTCTCTTGTGCACGCTTTGTCTCTCGTCTGTTCAATCCCCATATCTGGTGGTTATAGAATGTGGTTTTAGGAAACGAGCCAGCTTTGTTAATATATTCTAGTCGAACACGGCCTATCTGGGTGGGAAGCGTGGATTCTCGACCTCCATTTTTCTTCTTTGTTCGTCGGGAGAAAAAAGGCAGCACCGCGTGTTTGTGTTTTTCTTCTCCGGCGGCAACTCTGGGATGGCTACGTTGTCATTTTCATATAATGTTTCCCCCCGCCAGAAGAGTGTTCGTATTTGTTCCTTTTCAAGGGAAATCACAACCCCCCCCCCCCCCTCTCTCTCTCCTCCCGTTCCTCTCCACGGTGCAGAATAGCCTACGTACGACTTGCCGTATATTGAACTTGTAATAAATACCAAAAACAAAAAGAAAAAAAAAACAAATCAATGAAACTGGTCCTCGGTGACGCCCTTGCCCATGGCAGAGGTGGAACTGACCCCCCCCGTGACCATCTTCTGCAGCTCGTCGACGTACGAGGCGCCACTCCACTTCTGGTGCTTGACGACGTCGACGCCGCGGGCCATCTCGGGCTCCTGGACGAGCTCGCCGTAGGCGCGCATGCCGTGGCGGGCATAGGCGGCGGCGAACTGGTCGCTGATGAGGGCCGTGGTGTGCAGTCCCGCGAGGGTGATGAACTGCCAGCAGTAGCCGAGGGAGGCGAGGCGCGCAATGTACGTCTCCTGGTCGCCGGCCGGCATGGCCGTCTTCCAGTTGAAGCTGGGGGAGAGGTTGTAGGCCAGCTTCATGTCGGGCCAGACGGCGTGCACGCCGCGGGCGAAGTCGGCGGCCTGTCCGTAGTCGGGAAGCTTGCTCTCCATCCAGAGGGCGTCGCAGTAGGGGGCGTAGGCGACGGCCCGGGCCACGGCGCAGGCGCAGCCGCCGCGGAGCCGGTAGTAGCCCTCGCGGGTCCGCGGGCTGTCCCAGTCGAAGAAGACGGGGACGCCGACGAGCGCCCGCGCCTCGGCGAGGGACTTGCCGCGGAGGAGGCCGCCGAGGGAGTCCCTCTCCGCCGCAGGGACAGCTGCCCGTGCTGCCTCCTCGAAGGTCTGGAGCCGCGCCGCCGCGAGCCACTCGTCCTCGATGCGCTGCAGGGCGTCGCCCGTCTTGCCTGCACGCTCCGCCGCCGACATGACCTCGCTGAGAGGCTGGAGCGACGGGTTCGTCGAGCCGAGGATGAAGGCGTGATCGCGGGGGTCGATGGTCGTGGTGATGAGCGTCGCTGCCTCGGCGTCGGTGCGCGCCACCGCCACCAGGTCCGAGCCTGTATTGTTTTTTTTTTTTTTTTTCATGTCAGCCTTTCTATCCGCTGGAACTTGTAATGTACTTTTTTTTCTTTTCTTTTCTTTTCTTTTCTTTTCTCTTTGGTTTTTCCTCATCGCCCTCCTCGAGACGGGGAGAAGGGGGCCACCCTCACCCATTATGTCGGCCTGCGCGCGGATCGCCACCAGCCGGCTGATGTGCTCGCTGATGGGCACGAGAACCTTGCCCGCCATGTGGCCGCACTTCTTGGTCCCCGGCGCCTGGTCCTCGATGTGGATGCCCGCCGCGCCTTTCTCGACAAACAGCTTCGTCAGCTTCATGACGGCCGTCAGCCCGCCGTGGCCCGTGTCGGCGTCGGCGATGATGGGCCGCAGGTAGTCGATGTTTGCGAGCTTGCTGCGCTGGTCCCGCGGCGTGCTGAGCCGCTCCTGACGCTGCTTGCGGTCGTGGAAGAGCTGCGCTGTGAAGAGGTGGCCCACCTTGTTGGGGACCGTGGTCTTGTGCGGAAGTGAATGTCTTAGTCGAAGAGGAACAGAGGGAGAAAGTCACGCTTCTTCTACTTCTTCTTCTTCTTCTTCTTCTTCTTCTCCTTCTTCTTTCATGGTAGGAAAGAAAGGGGCAAAGGGGAGGGAGATAGAGAGGAAGGACAATGGAAGTGGTGTGCGCTGAAGGGGGCGTACATATGGGTAGTCGGCCAGATCGGGCCCCGGCTCATCCGACGACGACGCCGTCGACGACGACTGCCACCCCGAGACGTAGACCGTGTCGAGGTACTTGGCCATCTGGGTCACCATGGTGGGCTCCAGACATCCATAGGTGTATGAGGCATCTTTGTTCTGGTCGTGTGTGTCAGCGAGAGAATGAACAAGAGCAAGGACAGAGAGAGCAAGACACGGCCAACAACCCTACCTTGAAGCGATCTTCGAGGATCCCCCAAAGCTTCTTGGCCTGCATGTTGCTCGGGTACTCGATGCTGAGATGGCCCCTCTTGGAGACAATCTGCTCGGCTGTGAACGGCCGCTTCGTGAAGCGCCAGCGCGAGTCGGCCCACCATCTCTTGACCTGCTCGACCTCGCGTGCGAAGAGCTCGTCCTCGGTGTCGGGATTGACGGCCAGGCCGACCATGTTGTTGGCGGCCATGGTGAGCTTTTTTTGTGTATGTGTATGCGTGGAATGGGAAACAAGCCCCCCTGAGACGAAAACCAAGAGGGAGAAGAAAACAAAATCAAAACCCGGCGGGTCAACGAGAAAATGTGTAACGAGGGCGGGCGAACGGGAAAGAGGCTGGCGTTCTTTCTTGGGGCGGACAGGACAAGGTTGAATCCGAATTCAGAAAACAAGCGTGAGGAGAAGAGAAGACCCAGTTCGGTATGAATAATGAGGAATAAAAAGGAAGAACGAAGCAGAAACCAGAGTCAGAAACACGTCCCCTCGTAGTCATCAGGCATATGACTGGCTCTGCCGCGCATGCAATCAATATACGCCTCGGAACTTGGCTGCCCTCCCGTTCGTCAGAGCCGGGCGCTGGGCCGGCGTCGTCCGGGGCGGCATCATTTGATTGGTTGCTGAACGTGGACGCCATGGACGGGATCAAGGTGAACATGAAAATGGCCGAGGCTGTCCAGCCTGTGCCATCCACTTGCCTCCCTGCCACGGGTTTGTGGGGGATCGATCTGTGTGGGGGGGGGGGGTTGTGGGTTTGCGGGTTTGTGGAGAGGAGGATGCATCGTCGTTTCCGGTGCCGCGTAGTCTGACATGTGAAAAGAGAAAGGGGGACGAGTTAGCACGTGATGATGGATAAGTGCAAAATCGACGTCATATCACTTTCGCCTGACAATCTAATGCAATTTCCTTGATAAGCTCACTGTCTATTTTTTTTGGGTCTAAAAGGAGAAGAAAAAGAAGAAAGAAGGAGAAAAAGAACACGCGCACACACTCGCTGGTGCTTTCCGGATGTATCACAATCAATCAGCTGGCTTGCCCGCGATGCGAGAAAGCTCACCCCTGCCGCGTCCCGCCAATATCCCCCCGGCTGTCCCAACTCCCTCCCTTGAGCACGCCCTCATACTCATACTCTGTGCAGATCGGCCAGCTCCTTCTCCATGCTTTGCTCAATGGCTTTGATGAACGTTTGGTAGGGCGTCAGCGTGCCCAGCGCACGCCGCATGTGCGCATTCACGATTTGCAGACCGTACACATAGCTGGCATTCACCCAGCCGAACCTGATCTCATGTTAGCATAGAGAAAGGGAACAAGAAGAAAAAAAAAGGACGAGTCTCACCCTTCTTTGGCGACACCCTTGAAATCCAGACCCTGGTTGCCGTACTCGGCGTCGACCCGGTGAGGATCTGCTGGTCGCGTCACGTCGTATTTTTCCACCACAACACCATTGTAGTCCACAAAAGCCTTCGTAATCATAAACAACCATTTGTACGCCAGGCGCTCCGCCTCCTCCGTGAAGCTGTATCGGAGTAGACCGGTCCACGCGAGCATCTGCTGCGGCGCCCAGCCGTATGGATAGTCCCATTGTCGGTTGGGTCGCTCGAGTCCGATGCTGCCGCGCGACTTCTCCGTCCCCGCCAGCAAACCGCCGTAGGCCTCAAACCGCGGCAGTCCCTTCTCGACCATGGCGGCCGCCTGCGCCGGCGACGCGATGCCTGCCCACAGGGCCCAAAACGTCGTTGAGCTCTCGTAGTTGCACCGCTCTCGCTTCGCCGTGTCGTAGTCGAAGAAGACGCCTTGCTCCTCGTCCCACATCAGCTTTTCCACCGTCAGCTTGCGACGCTTGGCGCGACGATCCCACGCTGCAGATGAGAGCACTTCTCCCGCCGTGTACGGCGTTCGGTCGCAAAAGGCCGCCGGAATCACCAGCCTGTCTTTGAACACGCCGCGGATGGTGCGGGCAATGTCCGTCTCGTATTTGAAGAGCAGCGAGTTCAGGTCAATCGTTGCTAGGTCGGCGCAAATGCCTTCGAACCGATATGTGGTATCGTGACCAGATTCTCGCACGGCTCGGTCGTGCATAAAGTATTTGTCAAGTTCCGGCTCGTGTATCTCGCCGTAGTTGTACGCCCGCACAAATTCCTTGAATTCCATCTTGTGTTTCTTGACGTACGGCTCCAGGATATGCACAAAGTGGGTTGCTTCCGTCTCGGGTGGAACACCTAGGCCTTCTGGGCGGTACCGCGATAGACCCGTGGCCGGATCGAGGCGAGGCTCGCAAGCCCACACACTGTGGTACTCCTTGATGGCTGCCAGAATTGACCGCCGCAGGAACTCTTCGGCATCTGGCTCGTGCTTGATCTTTTCATAGACCCGCAACGCCATGTCTGTCAGGAAGGGTGGTTGCGATCGCCCCAGGTAATACGATCGTGTCGCGTTGAGAATCTTGCCGTAATGCTCGATGCAGAAACAAAAGTTCAACACCATCGACTTTGCCAGATCGACCCTGTCGTTGACCAGCAGACCCAACGATTCCATGTAGCTGTCCCAACCATATAGTTCGTTGAATCGACCGCCAGGTACCACAAAAGGCAAGCCCCGTAGCGTCTTCTTGCCAGTGGCGGGGTCGGTAACCTCCTCAGTCTCAACCGCCAAGAGGCCAGGTTTCTCGTTCATGTCTCGAATGAGCTCCGGCGTCACTTTCTCCGGGAGTCGCTGAACGTCTAGTCGGATCTCCGGACGATCCGCGGCGATCTGTTTGTAATATTCATACTGCTCGGGGACCCCAAAGGGTACGTATATGCGGGGTCGAGGGTCGTCGGTCCAATCTTTTGGATCTCGAGCTGCAACCTCTATGCTCGATGCATCAATTCGCCTAGTGAGGCCGTCCCAGAAATGGTCTCGGATGAGTCGTGAAAGGCGATCCACCGGATTCTCATTCAGGCGCCCCTCGTCGAGAATGATTTGCTTTCTCCCGTACTCCTTGGCTAGGGTCAATTCTTGCAGCAGGTTGGAAAGCATGTATGTGCCTCGCACTTCGAACCGGTTGTGGCCAGCCGAAGCAGCGGTTCTGAGAGAAAACACCTTTGTGCCCTCGTCATCAACGGTGATTTGCATATTGCCATCGGTATCCTCCTGAGCCTGCAGGCTCTCCAGAGTGGGCTCTACCTGAATAAGAAACCGACGGCCTTGGGGTAGGGCACTTTCATCTGTGACGCAAAACGTCAGCGTTTTTTTGTTTTTAAATCTCTCAAGGTAGCAACATCAAAGACAAGTTGCTGTCCGTACCGTGACTGCCTCTCCGAAATTGCTCCCTTAAGCCATTCCTCTCAAACTGCTTCATCAAACTGTTCTGCGGCACGGAGGCAGAAGGGAGGGGGGACGAATCAGTTCACAAGAAACTTGAGGTCTCCATACGTTTCCAAGGGTCCAAGTAAGTACCTGTGAGTATGTTCGAGTTCGAGCTCCATATCGATTATGATGTCTCTCTTCGGTAGTATAATACGTTTTTGCGTCGTCGTAGACGCCATAGTCTTCTGACGTACGGGCTCGATGCTTTGTCGTTTCAGCCATTGCACTGGTTTTTTGTGGATGTCTAACGAATACAGACACCGGTATCCTTGTCCTTGTCCTGGCGGGAAATGGGGAGGAAAATGACGGTGACGGATAGATAGGAAGGTACTGAGTCAAGCCTGGGCCAGGTAGCCGACGACGGGCAAAACGCTTCGCAGTTACTAGGCAAAGGAGCGAGGGGCGGCGGCGGGCTTGATGAACGAAACTATGGCTCCGTTGATAAGGACAAAGGCAAAAGGGGGGGTCATGGGTCGTCGAGAGGCGTCACCGAACGATGAGAAACGGGGCAGTGGGGCTCACGGGGGGAGGGGCGGGCAAAAGGCAAAAGGCAAAAGGCGGATGGAATGGGTTTGAAGTTTGAATTGAAATGTTAAAAGACAATGAGAAGGTGGACATGTTTTGGAACTTTTTTTTTCCCCTCCCCAAAAATGCGCGGTGCCGTGGTCTTCTGTTTTCATCCCATTGTACCTCCGACGTCCAGCCCCAATTCTGCCGTCGGAAGCGGTCAGAGGGCGGTGACGATGCCTCGCGGCTGCAACCTTTTGGTGGTGTTCTCTCTTGCCTCTGGCGCAACCACAACCTCAACCGTCGTGAAACGCCAAGGCGAATGTGCGACTCAGGGATCAAGACATTGTGTCATTCCTGTCATGCTGTACTCGCCTGCGTTTCCCCAGGCTGCATGACAAGTGCTTCCCGGAAACGCACCATCGTCGTCCGTCTCTTGCCGCTATCAATCTGATGTCAGACAAATCACGTCGCTTTGTCTCACCGGGAAATTCTTGATCTGACAGAGGATGCGATGCGTCTGTCCTTGTAGAGAGAATGCCACCTAACAGTATGTGTCCCTAGGTAGTAGTCAACGGGGTTTCAATCGAAACGCCAGCATTCTTCATCGTCGTGGCTTGCTGTTTGTTTTCCTCGACCAACGCCATGGCGAGGCCAAATTCGAAAACAGGGACAGGGGGGGGGGGGTTGAACCCACAACAAATCTTCACCTATCGTGGCAACTGATATTCTTCGTTTGATCCTTCAAGCCGTAGCAACAGATTGGAAATTTTGTTCAATATCGACATGCTAGTTATTTCCGTCCGCATCGACCTGCACATGCACAATTGATGCACATGAACCAGCCAGGCGGCTCGAAATCACTGCTTCTCTGTTCAAGTCAACCCCTCCTATAACTCAAGAATCACAGACGAGCACGCCGATTCAAGAATCCGTAACTTGGCAGTCCCCAGATACTTGAGCCACTGACAAACGGGCAAAGCCTTTTGGCACAGTCCAACTATGTGGTGTGCAAATAAACAGGAGGCATATCCGAAGCAAACGAGCTTCGTTTTCCATCAAGATTGATAATACTTAGTCGAGTAGGTTCCAGATGAATAAAATTTCAACGGCTGTTTGTGCAGCGGAATGAATCTGGTGAACATCTGACTCCAAGCATGCGTTTGCATTCAAGTATATACCTCCCTTCACCAGCTCAACTGCCTTTTTTTTTTAAAAAAAAAAAAGTAATCTGTTATGTGTATTTCAACCTGATTTTTCCAATCTGCAATTTTTTATTTCAACCGCGGAATTATATGCTGGAAAAGCAAGAACAAAACGATTCGTCAAAAATGCAAGACCCGGAGGAGAGTCCCCTGTATGTCTTGCAGGATATTCCAGGCAAGGGAAAGGGTCTCGTTGCAACCAGGAAGATACCCAAGGGCACGCGTATTCTTTGCGAGCAGGCCTTCATTACAGTCGAGTCGGGTTTTAAGTCGGAGACTGAGCAAAAAAGAGCAATCTGCAATCAATTCAGACTTCTGAGCAATCAGCAGCAACGAGCCTTCTTATCAATGCACAACGTGCACCCCTTTAGGAATGAGGCAGAACATTATTGGGGCATTTTTCAAACAAACTGCCTACCTGCTCAAGAAATCCCATCGCATAGTGCTATCTTCCTGGAAGCATGTCGTATCAATCACGCCTGCGATAATAACGCTCTGAATAACTGGAATGACGAGATCAAGCGGCACACGGTGCATGCCTTGAGAGACATTTCTGCGGGAGAGGAAATTACAATATCATACACCCGTCCTTTCGCGGATCGAAAGGCTCGTCAGAAATTTCTTCGGGACGGTTTCCACTTCACTTGCTCATGCCGCCTGTGCTCTTTACCGCCAGAGCAGAGCCGGGAAAGTGACCGAAGATTGGAAGAACTTAGCCGGCTGATCTTTGTCCATGAGTTCTTCGGAATCGAGGGACATTTGAGCTTCCCGCTCCGTGTTCTCGAAAATCTTGATACACGGGCACGTCTCTGTAGAGAGCAAGGACTGGAGACCATTGGTATGGTGGACGTCCTTGGTCGTGCGGCTTTGCTCTTCATCATGAACGGGGACTTGGCAAGAGGGCACATCTTTTTTCGAAGGACTGCATCTATCTGGCAGACAATCCTTGGCAGTGACAGCACGCAGGCCATCCAGTATGCGTCCTTCATACAGAAATGTTCGAAGCATATTCTGTATGGAATATCGATGAGGTGGAAGACGTCAGTGGGCGACGAACCAAAGGGGCTTAGTCCAAACGACTTTGAAGACTGGCTCTGGAGGAGGGAGAAGCCGATTTTCTCGGAACGGCTGAGTCCACGGACACAGGGTCCCACGTTCTTTCCCAAGTTCGTTGACCTCCCAGACAACCACGATGGTCATGTAGATGGCCCCTTCAAGCGACACCATTGGTGCTTCTTTGGAGAAGTTGTGGATTTCAACATACTGCCTTTTCTACAACTGGACGTCAGAGATGTTGAAGGCAAGATGATTCCGCTTCGCTTCCAGACCGATGACCTGGAAAGTGAACTGGCGTCGAATCGGTACAAGAGAGGGTACACGGTGGCAATTCTCGATGCAAAACGTCACGTATCCAGGAGCAGGAAATCTGGTATCATCCTCTCGGATCCGCGGATGATGAAGGTAAAGTTGAAAGAAGAAGAAAAAGACGAGGCCATGGCTATAGCAAGTAGTTTTGTTTAGGTTTGCGTTGGCTAACCATGTCAAACCCCCCCCCCAGGTCTTTCCATATCGACTGGACAAGTTGCAAGCGTTGAACAACCAGGTCCAGCAGTTCTCGCTGGAGAAAGATGGCACGCGAACGTGTCACGGATGTGGGAAAACGGCAGCAGCAGCCTCTATGAAACGATGCGCCAAGTGCTTGTCTTTTTGGTACTGTAACGGGGTAAAAACAAAACATCTCCCCGCCCGCTCATGTCGATCATCGTACTAACACGAGCATGCTCAGGACTGCCAGAGTACCGGCTGGAACAAGAAATGCCACAAGGATGACTGCAAGCCCCTTCGGGACGCCGACCTGCGTGGGTTGTTTCTTCTCAACTGGGACGAGACAGATGGCCGCGTTCAGTTTCCCCTTCCAGATTCCCCTTGACGCCGCGCGTGTCTCCTGTTAACATGTCTTGCGAGATGATGATTCTCTTTTTTTTTTTTTGACGCTTTGTGTGTCCGGCTGCTATGATTGATTGTTTTGTGTGTAGTGGATTGTTGAGGGCGTGCAACAGGGAGAGAGAATGGGCATTGCGAAACGGATCGGACGCCTTGTGTACGTAGTACGTAGCTGTATAAACAAGACGAGCTCAGCGATCAAAACAGTTTGTCATTTGAGGGAAGAATAGCCAAAAGCACTATCGTGACTGGAGTCGAGTTCAAATAAGAAGAAATAAACATGCTATTCCGACGTTACATGCGACTGATGGAGTAAAAACCAATCTCCCCTAGGGTATATTGCCATGCATTCTCTGCCACCCTGCAGTCCGCCGTGATATCCTCCCATGTTCCCATCACGGAGAAATCAACGCCCCCCAGACTACATGTCCTTCGGTCCTCTCCTCAGATTCACCATCTCCCTTTCCATAACGCCATTTGAAGAGAGAGAAAAAATTAAAAAAAAAAAAAAAATAAAGGGGCGCAAACAGAAACGGCCATTCAGCTCACGAGGGCAACGCCCCTCGCCACAGCGCGGTTTCGCCTCCTAGCCACCGTCGCAGCATCCCATGTCCCGGCAAAAACCTCTTCACACTCCTCCTCGTCCTCCGAGTCGAAGACGACCTCGCCGTCGCTGCCGCCGCCACCACGACAGCCGGCCTCATCGTCGTCCAAGAGGCCCAGGTCCTCGACATCAAGGTCCTCCCAGCTGCGGTGCGTGACGATGCGCTCCGTCTCAAGAATGTACTTTCCCACCTTGTACTTCTGCGACGGCTCCTTGGCATCGACGTACTTCCAGCCCAGCTTCCACGAGCACGTCGCGCAGGATATGTCGGCGACGACGTGCCACCCCGTCACCAGCTGCCTGTCCTCGCTGCGGCCGACGCGCACGTTGAGCAGGGACTGCGCGGCCGGAGAGGAGGGCTCGACGAGGAAGGCGCGGCCGTGGCGGCCGGTGAAGCCCTTGGAGATGATCTGGGCTGTCAGGGCCACGTCGGTTGAGCAGTAGCGGCAGCGCATCGTGTCGGGGGCGATGCGCGAGACGCGAAGCCGGGCGGGGACGGCCTGGGGGGAGGCGCCGGGCCGGTGGGCAGATGCGTCGTCGGAGGGAGGGCTGGTGACGGCCGCGGGGGACTTTCGGCGGTGGAGGACAAAGCCGAGGCTCGAGAGGAGGTAGTTTGGGAAGACGGGCCGGGTGGCCGATATGCCTGTGCCGCTGCGTCGACGGGCCATGGCTTGTGTTGGCAGTGGCGACGGTGCTGTTAGTTCTGCTGTTGTCGTTGTCTATGTCACTTCTGTTGTCGTTGTCGTCGTTGACAAAATCGCATGTCACTCGGTGCCACGGTCGAGGGCCAAGGACGTACTAAGTCGTGGAGGAGGAGATGGTGCCGTGGTGTGTGAGCGCGGAATCACAACGGCATACAACAGAGCCGCCGGGGGGAAGAGAGCATTCTACTCTCCTTCTCTCTCTCTCTCTCTCTCTCTCTCTCTCTCTCTCTCTGCTCTGCTCGCGATGCCGGTGACACGGGATCATTTCCATCGGCGCATGACCATCCATTCACCACTAGTACTACGAAAAGCCCCGCCATACCGTCCGCGGGAGCTTAAGGGTTTGTGGGGACATGCCTGATACAGAAGTACCTGATGAAACGTACTACTGTTACCTAGGCAGTACCTTGCCAGAGGTGCGTGCTACGTGGTAGAAGTAGGTGTCTACTAGGTGCCTGTCATTGGGCAGCAGAGAACAGAGATGGCATACGGGCACTGTCCAATCCCATCGGCATCCGAACCATCGAAACGATCAAAATGATGAAATCTGAAAATCGGCCGCGTGCATGGGCTTACCCTTCGATCCAGCGGGTCCAAAGAGGGTCATTCCGCACGGCACACTAAGACATGCAGGCATGCCGCATGACACGATGGCACCATGGATGCGTATGCACATGTATTTACCCGGGCTTCCATTTACGAGGCCATCGTGGGCATGAACTGCACAAGGAATATAGATTCAGTTGTCGTCAAAAACCCTGGCCGTCGAGAGCGCATCAACAACCCGTCTGGCGCCTTCCGTTGAAGCCCTCACGACCGTACGCTAACTTTTCCCTTTTTTTTTTGTTCCCTGGCTCGTTCTTGGTTCTCGTCTCACAATCTTACGTCTGGGGCTCCTCGGCAACATAGTGCAGGTAGGCACCCAGCAGCTTGATTCCCTCAATGTAATTGCGCTTGTCCAGCTTTTCGTTGATGGAATGGGCGCCGTCGGTGGAGCTCCCCATCGGCAAGAGCAGCA
This sequence comes from Claviceps paspali, assembly GCA_013435705.1. Taxonomy (NCBI): domain Eukaryota; kingdom Fungi; phylum Ascomycota; class Sordariomycetes; order Hypocreales; family Clavicipitaceae; genus Claviceps; species Claviceps paspali. The sequence continues at coordinate 345,838 of JABAEC010000001.1, read as the reverse complement.
CGTTTTTGCCAGTCGCCTCCTCAAACGTCAAAGTGACAGGAATACTAGACGAAAGAAGAAGAAGAAGAAGAAATGTCAGTTCCTGATGACAGTTACATCGGTATCACACATCTTTGCTTGCTTGCTTACCTTCCACCTTCGCGCGTAAAGTCAGGCTGAACTCCCCATACGCGTTCCGTAGCCTTGGCAGCGGCAGAGAAGTTCCAGTGCTTAGGCGAGGCAGCCCACCACTTGCCCGTGTGCTGGGCAAAGACCCTCATCGAGTTCTTGCTTTTCAACTTTGCAAATTGCTCCTCGACATACTTGAAGACGCAGTTATTGGTTGTCTCAATGTCCATGTTGGGAACTGTCCGGATGGAGAACTTGCCAGTGACCTTGGCAGGGATGACAGTCTTGGCTCCGGGGTTGTAGAAAGCACCCTCGACACCGTGAATCGACAAAGAGGGATAGCGCCATCGAGCCATCAGAGTATTCTTCTTGTCATCGTAGATGGTCGTCTGGCTTCCCAAAGATTCAAAAATGTTATCCATGGTGAAAGAGATGCCGTCGTACAGGGTCTCCTCCTCAGGCGTCAAGGGGGCAACCTGATTCATGATTTCTGGAATCTGAATCTTGCCATTGGTGTCTACCAGCGAACCCAGGAGGCGGACGAGGTCAGTCATGGGCTCCTGAACAGTACCGCCAAAGACGCCGCTGTGCAGGTCGGCGCCGGGACCGGACACCTCGATGGAGTAGTAGTTGCAGCCTCGCAGACCGTACGTGAGGCATGGACGCTCGGTGCCGAGCCAGTAGTTGTCGGAGATGCACACCGCGTCGGTGTCGGCAAAGTACTTCTTGGCCTCGGCCTTGATAAGGTCGTCCAAACCCTCGGAGCCATACTCTTCCATCCCCTCAAAGCACATGAGCAAATTCACCGGGAACTCGATGCCGGCCTTTTGGTGAGCCTCGATGGCATTGAGCCACCCCAGCACGGGACCCTTATCATCAGTCGAACCACGACCAAACATGCGATCCTTGTTATCTACAACGAGTTCAAAGGGCTCCGTGGCCCAGCCGTCGCTCTTCTCGGCGGGCTGGACATCGTAGTGACCGTACACCAGGATCGTTCTCTTGCTCTTGTCGTTTCCGTAACGGGCTAGCACAACCGGAGGGAGGTCGAGGTATTCTTTGTGCGGCTGCTTGCCGAGAGGTCGGAGCTCGACCTCAGCACCCAGGCCTTTCAGCTCGTTGCCAAGCCATTCTCCCATTCGAACAACATCGGGTCGACGAGCGTCCTCGGCGGAGACGGAAGGAATGGCAACTGCCTTGCGGAGACGCTCGATAAAGTCATTGGCGGAAGCGTCCACCTGCTTGAAGTAACCATCGAGTTGAGGGGCCATCTTTTTTGCCTGGTGAGCCCTGATGGTATCTGTGAGATATGAGCGACGACTAGTGGGCTTCCTTGGGGTTTTGACCGTTAGAGAGAAGAGACCGAGGGGAGAAGTGAGGGAAAGGCAACGTCTTTGAAGGATGGCACCAAGAAGACCACAGGACAATGCCTGTTGCTGTAACACGGTGCGGGGCATCACAGGACAAGTCACTACTGGTACAACGGTACGATACGTGTGTGTGTGTTTTGAATGAGAACGGCTATTCACGGCAGCCGGCCAATGACAAGTGCTGACTCATCCAGCATGGGTCCGCAGTTCCGCAGTCGGTGGCCTTGGAATGTCGGCCTCTCTTTATTCCTTGTCCTGCTGACTTTGCCTTTGCACCTCGCCTCATTAATAATCGTGCTCCCCCCCCCTTGCAAAACGTCAGTCTTTTCCTCCTCTCTTCAACCAACCCTCGGCCCATCGTCATCATCCCCCTCCTTCCCATCAACGGCGGGTGGCTCTTCACGACATTTCAACGACTCCTGCGTCTTGTTTGCTATAAGGATCGCATTGTTAGATTGAACCCTCACTTCTGGACAGTGCAGTGCATGCCCTGCGAACCACTTTTGCGTGGACGACTGTGGTCTGCCCAGCCAGCCAGCCAGCCAGCCAGCCAGCCAGCCAGCGCTTTTGCGTTGCTCGTATTGCGCGCCAATATCAAGATACCAGGTTCCTCGGCTAAATTTTCTGCAGTGATTTGGTACAGAGGGTGAACAAAAGAAAGCCCCCCCCCCCCCCCCCCCCCCCCCCCCCCCCCCCCCCCCCCCCCCCCCCCCCCCCCCGCGACAAAAAGAAAGAGAAAAAGAGAAAAAAAAAAAAACACCCAAAGCTCACT